>JAOTQM010000598.1:0-376166 GCA_026939265.1 Oreonectes daqikongensis | reverse complement strand
CTCTCTCTCGCTCTCTCTCTCGCTCTTCTCTCGCTCTCTCTCTCGCTCTCTCTCTCTCTCTCTCTCTCGATCTCCTCTCTCTCTCTCTCTCTCTCTCTCTCTCTCTCTCTCTCTCGCTCTCTCTCGATCTCGCTCTCTCTCAAATCAACTGCAAGGTAGATGCAGAAGGGGAAAGCAGCAGGCAGGAGATGAAGTGATAATGAAATAAGTGGAAATAATTTATTGAATGTGCTTCAAATAAATTATAAAAATTATAGTATCAAGACATCGTCTCGTGAGTTATTATGAACCTTGAGATGGAGACCATTGGAGACTCATATCTACATATAAAGGCAATACTGCATCCGACATAAGATTAAACAATATTAAGGACAAAATGTAACAAATAATAAGAATACAAGTGAATAATTAAATGAAATGAATAGATGATAAATGAAATTTAATAAATGCATAAACTTAGTAAGGATTAGTAATGGAATTGATAATAAATGGAGTAATGTAATAAATGAAATGGAATAATAAAATAACATGAAATCAAACAAGAAACGGATGTGTTTCTACTCAGATCTTTCACAGAAGTGATTTTTTACACATCAAATATCATTTATTTTATAGGCCTTCCTGACCTCAGAAATATCCAGCATGAAGTCATTTGTATGTCACACTAAAGTGATGTGCTGTTCAGAACATATTCGATGTTTAATATAGTTGTGTAAAAACAAAGTAAATCTAGTTTGATTGAAGCTATCTGCACAACTTTCTCACTGGTTTTGTGTGTTTCTGCTTCAGCTCACTCCATCTCCAACTCTCACGTCTGGCTGCGTCCGTGTGTGTGTGTGTGTGTGTGTGTGTGTGTGTGTGTGTGTGTGTGTGTACACGGGGGTTAGCTGCAGGTTTAAAGTTTTATGAAGCTGTCAGATTTCAGTGCTCATTTCAGCAGGAGAAGTGAAGCTGACAGTTGCGAGCGAGCTGAACTTCAGCGCCGTGACCTCGCAAACACACACAGTTTACAGGCGACAACACGAGCAGCACAGCTGTAGTTCACACACCTTTACCACAGTATCAGACGCGGTACAGATAACAGGGTCACATGTCACTCACAGGAGAAAACACACACACAGGATTTTTCAGTGGTTATATTTCAGATGTGACTTTTCTTTTGTACAGGGTTGTACATTATAACGTTTTAGTGTTATCACATGGTACGGCTGTTGTGTTTGACGTTAGCCTTTTATTTCCCTGTAGATTTGAATAATTTAACATTCGTGTATCCTTTAACTTGAGCTAAAGAGCAGATGAAGTCCTGATCCAGTTTACAAACACACACACACACAGCGTTTCTGTTCATGGTTAAGAAGATTTGACTGACAGATGTTCAGATTTGTCAAATATGTGTTTGGTGTTGTGTCAATAGCATGTTCATGTTCTTACTGTCTGTCTTCTTCAAAGGGTTCGAGAGATGTGTGTGAGTTGTGTTTGTGTGATGTTTAGTATTGGCTGGTGAGAATGAAACCTACAGCTAACACACACAAACACGCATGTTCTCTAAACTTCTGAAGACTGGATAGTTTCAAAGATAAAACACACTGATTTAAAGGTGTTTGTTGTTTTAGTAACCGAGTCATAAAATATCATTCTTACCTTACATTGCATAAGAAAATGTAAGTGATGTCAGTGTGTTCTGAGTTTTGTTATTGCAGTAGGGAGTTCTGGTTGTTTGTTTACTGTTTATTCTCTTTTACTGTAGATATTGATCTAGTCCTCCTTTAATCCCTTCTTAGTCTACAGGATTTTATCAGCTGCCGGGCACAACCGCATATCAGATTGCTTAGAAAGTATAAGCACACCTCTTCTCAACATTGAAGAACTTGAAGATCAGTCACGTCTGTCGTGTCTATAATCTCACATGTGTGCACTGGTCGAACCGATCACTATTATGATGTTGAGTAAAATACAGAAATTATATTTGCCTTTGATACATCATATTTATCTCTCTTGGAATAGTGATGTTTTTATTCTGTATGGTCAGTGAAGGAGGCCACTTCCCTTGAGGATGGACAGACAGAAAGAGAGAGAGAGAGAGAGAATGTGCTTCTGGAGGTCGGGTCAGTGTTGCGGGTCTGCTGTGTTTAATTGGATGGTCTGCTGTGAACTTCAGCACAGAAAGAGGTCAAACAAACCAAACCATCACAGCTAGACCCCTCAGGAGACCACTGACAGCATGCTGACCACGTGTGCGTGTCTCAGAAAATCATCAAACATAAAGTATGTGTGTTTGACTTAATGAGAGATTTATAAATAACACCGATTGTTTCACATCCCTCGTCATTTGTTTCAAACGTGTGTGACTTGCTCTGCGAGACAAATAATTTTTCGTACAGCAATCGAACTCCAGCCGAAAGTTTTAAATAGCCTGTGTACTGTAAGTCCTCTGAAGTCATAGAATGTAATACGGATGAAACCGATATGATAAATGATAACAGAATTGTACTTGAGGGAAATATTTCTTTGTCTTTTGATCATGAAGTCTGTGCGCACTTGATGTTTGTATGTGTGAGAGAGATGGATCAGAAGCGACGGCGTGTGCGTGCGTGTATCTGTAGGGCAGACTCTGGGCTGGTCTGTATGTGTGTATCTTGGCATCTCTGTCTGGTTTAGCAGATCGGGTCAGGCCCCTAAAGTCTCACCCACAGCAGAGAACACGAGAGCGAGATAAACACATCTTTGCTCTCATGCAACGGCTACCGAGAGTTGGTGACAGTTTTTAGATGTATTGTTTCTCCCTGGGCTTAACACAAGTGCATTTGTATAAATCATCCGTGCTATTTTTTTTACATTCAGCTCGATGTTAAACATCACTGTCTCTGCATCCTTCAGTAATGTGCAAGATAAGCATCATTGCATCGCAAAACTCGCACTGCTTGTGACGGTTCTCCGTGACATGCATGATCAAAAACACTGATATCAAAATAAACTGAAGATTTGAACATCCAATAGGTTTCTGAGTGACGTTCTGAGAAATTGCTCACGTGGACGTTCTGGTTAAAGTGTATGAATTAGAAGGCAGCTGGTGTGTTTTAGCACCGCCTGTCAAAACTTCTGACCATCTGCAGAATATTTAATAGTGAGTTTGTGTACTGTTCTTTATCACAAACGGCAGCCAGCGTTTTACCATATTCACCGTTATTATATGCATTTTTATCTCACACAACACTTGACTGTACGCAGTCAACATCTTGCCCAAAAATATCCTTTTGACTTTTTTGAATTAAAGACAATTAAGCAGTTGCCCTTTTTGCTGTAGTTCTCTCCTCCACCACTAGAGGGCAGTCGATTTATTCATTTGTTTTATACAGTGAGTGTAACAGCCTGTATGTGTAATTGCATGTGGGAAATAGAAACTGGTTTATGAACACACACACACACACACACACACATTGTGTCCTGTCACTGCGCTGACCAAACAACCCCCTGTCTAAAGAACCGTGTGTTTTATTCAAGGCCTTGAGCATGTGTGTGTTTGTTTATTGAAATGCGTGTTTGCTCAGATGTGGGTCGATGTGTTTTGTTCCTCCGGTATGTGTGACCTTCATATTTGTGTGCCCGATCACCTCGGCATGTTATTAACTTCAGAACATGTTTGTGTGTAGGAGACTGTGTGTGTGTGTGTGTGTGTGTGTGTGTGTGTGTGTGTGTGTGTGTGTGTGTGTGTGTGTGTGTTGCAGGCTCCCTAGAGCTCTGAGCTGTGAAGGAGGAATGAATTGAGATGGAGCCATAGGTGTGTGTGTGTGTGTGTGGTGTGTGTGTGTGTGTGTGTGTGTGTGTGTGTGTGTGTGTGTGTGTGTGTGTGTGTGTGTACGTACTGTAATTAGGTTGTTATAATTGCTGTAGTAAATCTTGACATGGGACGTGTGTGTAAGCGGATAGAACATTGATTTTAAATCATTACTGCTTGTGTGTGTGTGTGTGTGTGTGTGTGTGTGTGTGTGTGTGTGTAATGAGCTCTTAATCTATCTGACCATACCTAGGTGTTAAAATATGATCGTGTTCAGCCGCAGAAGTGTGTGTGTGTGTGTGTGTGTGTGGGTGTGTCTGATCAGTAATTCAGGACACACAGTATTTGTGCGTCACAGCTTCAGACCTTCATGGCCAGAGGAGCAGAGAGGGCACACACACACACACACACCCACACACACACACACACACTGCAGAGGTCACTTAGTGCCATAGTCAAGAAAACGCATTAAACTTTATTTACTTTTACAGTCTTTCTCCGTCATTTGATAGACGTTCACTTTCTCATTTCCTTTTTAATTTAAATAAGTGTGTGTGAGGGGTAAAACTAAAATCTCATGCTATATGAATTTTCACTAATTTCACTGTATTTTTAATGTTTCTGTGTAAACTCCAGTGCTGAAGTTCACAGTTGTTCCAGTAGATGGCACTGTGACTCCACAAATGGATTTAAACTATATTGTTTATTGAATTGAAATGTTTATTGAAGTTTACAGAATTTAACTGAATGTTTAATGGAGCTTATGTGTTGAAGACGCATATAATTTAATCTGATATAAAGTTCAAATGTAGTGTTGTGATTATACTCCTGCATTCATGTGAACATGGGAATAGAAATAGATTTAAATAAGGTTTTTGATTATATACATCATGTGTCATAATATATATATCGTACCGTAGGATTTGTAGTGTACACATTACTAAATAATTTGTAAAAAAAGATAGAAGTTCTAGAAATATATAAGCTATACTGTAACTTGTATATGTAATTGGATACGTTTAATATGTAATTTTATGGTATTGCTGGGTTTAAAAATGCCCTGTCCATGCCTTTTTTATTATTATGTTTAAAAAGCAAAGTAGCCTACAGCACTAGTTATATGACATGTTCAAAAAATAAATTATTCCCAGGGTATAAAAAATGTAGTACCATGGCACTTTTTTAATATTCTGTATTATTTTCTTAAGCATCATCTAAACTAATTTATCTCATTTGTTAGTAATATTTAAAAGTTTAATCCATTTCCAGGTTACAAAAACATTTTATAATCTAATACATTTTATAATGTTTTTTTTTTACTGGGAGCCCAAAAAGTTATGTGCATTGTTATGTGATATTTTACATTTTATTTAAAATATTTAGTATCGTTATTTAAAAGCTCCAGTTACACTCTTCATGCACCAGGGGAGCGCAAGTGAGCACACTTTAAACCCCGCCCATGGGCCATCCCTCTCAGTTTGGCACTCCCATTTCCTGTCCTGCTCCCCGCCCCCCTTCACACCACACCCTGCCATCTGGCACTGAGTCACCCCTCCACTCACTCCCCCCGTCCTCATTCCTTCCTCTCCACACAAAAACAGGAAGAAGGGGCCCTTTCAGCTCCACGGTTACCCCCGGCAACCAGGGTCCTGGAAACTACCCCACCACACACACACACACACACAATCACGGACATTTAAAGTTTAAAGGGACGGCGTCTCCCATCAGCTGCTGCTGTCTTTTGTGTTAAAAGCCCCAAACAACAACCACCTGTCATTCTTCTCTAGCATCTGTCCTCTTTCTTTTCTTTCTCCTTCTTTGTGTCTCTTTTAAAACTCTTCTTGAGAACTCAGCGTTCCTGCAGTGAGTTTGTTTTCTATCATATTACTCAAGTATGCAGTGTGTGTGTGTGAGTGTTTAGATGAGAAAGAAGTTAACATTCTTTCCTTTTAATGTTAGCGTGCAAAAGTGCTTGCGTCTGTTTAAAAATGTATTTTTACAACACCAGGGCACGCAAACAATATTAATTCTCATGTTCTTGCTTGGTCAGATGGAGTTCTGTGTACAATACATCAATAAACATGGAAACATTTGTTTTCTTGTATTATAAATTGAAGGTTGGAGAGCGAGAATATGTTGCGTTTCTTTATGCGAGTCAGTAGTTGCGCTCTTCTGCCACTAGAGGCGCCAGCACTCCACTAAAAACTTTACAGAACAAAGGAGTCTGTCATCAGTCAGTCTTTAGATTAAAAATAGTCACTAATGAAAGAAGGAGAGAGATAAAAGAATGAAGTTTCTCTTTGTGAAAGCTGATTGTTTGTAGGTTGTGTGTAGTTTGCTGATGAGGTGGAGTTCAATCGGTTTAACATGCCGGGCATGTCTCTCTCTTTCTTTCTCTCCCTGACCTTCCACACTCATAAACGTTTGCCTTGTATGGGAAAAGAAGAGAGGGAGTGTGTGTGTGTGTGTGTGTGTGTGTGGAAAGCGGGCGAGAGATGAGGAGTTCCAGTAACTGCAGACATCATGTCTGTGGCTCACGTTGAACTTATAAACACAGAGACAGACACAGAACACCATGATTTTAATGTAACACAGATAGAGAAGACTGAAGAAGAATGTGGAAAAGACAGCTGGACACTTACAGAAATAACCACTGACTCTCTGCGTGTGCGTGTGTGTGTGTGTGTGTTTACTCAGCAGAAGACAAATCTGGCAAACCTCTATTTTGAGACATTTTATCTGGAAAAACTGACGTGCAATGTTTAAAATGTAGTTTTATAGAAAAACGACACAATAGGATTTCATTTAGAGAGAGAGAGCAAAGTAAAGGTGTGCGTGCGTGTGTTAGACAGTAGTGTGCTGCGAGGAATAAAGAAAGGCAGATGAAAGAGAAAAAGTTGAATAGCCAAAGGACTGTGGTTTTGAAACTGCTATGGAAAATACAAAAGACACCAGGACTTTTACAACACAATCCAGAAACAATAACAATAAAGAGAGTTTATGAGTTCAATAAACACACACACACACACACACACACACACACACACACTCACTTGTATGTTAATGTAACACAGATGTGCTGTGTTTGTGTTGCAGTTCTCATGTACACCAGCAGAGGTGCCATTGCCTTAAAAATGATTTTAAAATCTCATCTCTCTCTCTGTGTGTGTGTGTGTGTGTGTGTGTGTGTGTGTGTGTGTGTGTGTGTGTGTGTGTGTGTGTGTGTGTGTGTGTGTGTGTGTGTGTGTGTGTGTGTGTGTGTGTGTGTGTGTGTGAGAGAGAGAAAGAGAGAGAGAGAATCCAGCAGCCATTTTGAACACAGATCCCATTTTATGAATTGCAGGCAGAGAGCATCTCTCTCTCTCTCTCTCTCTCTCTCTCTCTCTCTCTCTCTCTCTCTCTCTCTCTCTCTCTCTCTCTCTCTCTTTTCTTTCTATTTATTTATGTCACAGCTCAGCATCACACAAATATTTTCATGTTTGTGTATGTAACAGGTCACCACAGTTACAGACTGTTATTTTTCACAGAAATTGTCTTTAATTAGTTTTACAGGGTTTTTTTTAGGAGTTAAAGTAGGGATCACGTTTTTAATGAGTGAATGTGATGTCTTAAAATAGAGTTAAATTGAGTGTGTGAGGGACCAAGAGCCTGTGACTGTGATTTAGGAGCGTGTGTGTGTGTGTGTGTGTGTGTGTGTGTGTGTGTGTGTGTGTGTGTGTAATGTAATCCAGAATTGCTTCACTCTCTTGAGCGTTTCCATATGCTGCTGTAACTCAATACACACACACACACACACACACACACACACACACACACACACACAGATGCCAGACATGAATGTACTGCTCGGAAATAAAGTGAAGAAAGAAATGAAAAAATGAGTTTGAAAGGAGATGGAGGAGAGAGGAACTAACTTTCAGAACACAATGAACATAATGAAAGATGTGGAAGCATATGGACGGGCGTCAGAACGAGAGATAAAGGTGAAAAGAATGAGCTAAAATTCTCTTCTTTCTGAATGTGAGGAGTTTCTTTCTCAATACACGAGAGACTATGACACACACGAGATGTTGCTCACACTGTGTGTGTGTGTGTGTGTGTGTGTGTGTGTGTACATGTGTACTTGAGAGCCATTAACAGTGTGAACTTAAGTCTTCACGTTTCATCAAAGCAGTGAGGCGATTGACCCTTGACCCCGAGCCTCTGACCTCTGACCACCTCCTGTGTTTCACTCGCAGGAAATCAGATGCCAACACTCAAAAAGAAGTGTTTTACTTTTTTGGTTTAGTTGAAACATTGTTGAACCTCTTCCCTTCATTATTTTCCTCACTCCTGTTGGCTGCTTTGAATAAAAGCGTCTGTTAATTGCAGAAATGTAAATGTAATGCAAATGACTTGCCTCTGCGGTTCAACTACATGCTCCTGCAGTGTGAGAAATGTTATTTGAAAAAAGTCGCATTAGTTAAGAAGAGGTTGTGCGGTTTCATCTATAATAGTTGTTTAAAGTAAAAATTTTCAGAAAATGATACTTATGTGTGTCATGTGTTCTTATTTTTCGCTATAGCTCCTTGTTTACCAGAAACGTCTTTCTGACACAAGACATGCCTATTAAACAAAAGTCTTATTATGTTTCCCTATTCAAAGAATAATACTTATACGCATCCTTATTTCTGTGTGTATTCAGCTAAGAAAGATCAGGAAGTGTCTGAAGAGAAGAAAACTGTTCAGAAGAAGAAAGTGAAAGAGTTGAAGGTGCTGGACGGCAAATCATCCCAGAACCTCTGTGAGTAACGTGTGTGTGTGTGTGTGTGTGTGTGTGTGTGTGTGTGTGTGTGTGTCTCACTGGTTTAACAGGTAATATATAAAGTTGAAATTTACCGAGTGTATGCGTTGCAGCTATTTTCCTGGGTTCGAACAGACTGCCTTACGAAGAGATGAAGAATGTCATTCTGGAGGTCAATGAAACACTTCTCACAGAAAACATGGTGCAGGTATGAAAAGTGTGTTTGAAGAAGTCATTTGTCTACTTATAATGTCAGGTAAAGGTCCAGTTTGTGAAATTAAATGGCATCTAGCGGTGAAGTTACCAATTGCAACCAACAGCTCACTCCATCGCTCACACCTTCCTTTGGAAGCACTACGGTGGCTGACACAGGACAAAGATGTTGGCATATTTTCGCTTCTTTGCTGAAAGGGATAACATGTTTATAAAACATGTTCTGTAGAGCAGTTTGTCTGTTTAGTGATACTGTAGAAAGGGGACCTGTGGTGTATGTAGATAGAAATAGTTCGTTCTAAGGTAATAAAAACATGACGGTTTATTATGTATAGTCTGTATACACCTCTGAACACATAGGTATGTATATTATATTGCATTTCTGTCAATAGACCCTCCTTAATATCACACATTACGCTTTAAAGCTCATTTAACCAAAACGCTTTCTTTTTATTTATCCTTGGACACTGTGAAACTAAACAGGATGTGTTTTTTTGCGACTGTACCTTTAATATTTCATATTATGTAACGGATGTGCAATGATTGGCTAATCTGAGAAATTGTGTATTTATTGGACAGGCCAGGTTTCCAAATACTGAATGTATGTTAATTTTCATAAAGATGATGTTTTGATGTACTGTAAACGTCACAGTGTCTTACATCATACTCTTTTATTTGTGTGTCAGAGTTTACTGAAGCTTCTGCCAGAACAGGAGCAACTGAACACATTATCAGAATTGAAGGATGAATACGAGGAACTCGCTGAGTCTGAGCAGTTTGCAGTCGTGGTGAGAAATTAACAGCCACATACATACATGACAAACACACACACACACACACACACACACACACACACACTGACAACTAAACAAATATTATATATATGTAACTCAAAATCCTAATTATGTAAGTTAATGGAGCTGTGTGTGTGTGTGTGTGTGTGTGTGTGTGTGTGTGTGTGTGTGTGTGTGTGTGTGTGTGTAGATCAGTTCAGTGAAGCGTCTGAAGCCTCGTCTCAGCTCCATCCTCTTTAAGCTTCAGTTCGATGAGCAGGTGAATAACATCAAGCCGGATGTGGTGGCCGTAACCGCCGCCTGCGAGGAGCTCAGACAGAGCGAGAGCTTCGCCAAACTGCTGGAGATCACGCTGCTGGTGGGAAACTACATGAACGCCGGCTCACGAAACGCCAAAGCATTCGGCTTCAGCATCAGTTACCTGTGCAGGGTGAGATGTGTTGTGATCAGCGTTTCATCAATTCACACATAACACATTTCTCATTCCTATGCCATGCTGCATGTAGACTTTTTCAATTGAAAACAACTGAATATTTTTTTATACAGAGGTCAACGTGGCAAAGTTCAGACAAAGACGTAACTTTGTGTGTGTGTTTTAGTTAAGGGACACTAAATCTGCGGATCAGAAACAGACACTTCTGCATTTCCTGGCTGAAACGTGTCAGGAGCAGTACCCAGAGGTCATGACCTTCACCGAGGAGCTCATCCACGTGGAGAAAGCCAGCAAAGGTCCGTCTCTCTCACTTCATTTATAATTCCTTTCTACTTCTCCAGTTTTATACTCACACGTGTCCTCTCACTTACAGTCTCGGTGGAGAACCTACTGAAGAATTTAGATCAGATGGATAAACAGATCAAGAACCTGGAGAAAGACATCGAGACCTTCCCTCCTCCGCAGAGCGACAAGGACAAATTCGTCGAGAAAATGACTATATCCTTTACTTCCTCCCGGCCTGTCACACGACAGGAAGTGTCACTTTGATTTCCACCATCCATTCTTTAGACAAACACAGAGGCATTACTCTATTGTGACATCACATCCTGTTTGTGTTCCGGTAGAAGTGTGCTGTCTCACAAACATCCTTCAAATGTGTGAAGTTATGTTTTATTATCTTCTATTATACAAATTAATATTACGAATATAAACGTCGATTTCAGGGTGTCTGACATTGAGATGAATGTTGTACGGTTCTAATGTTTTTCTTGACCAAGTTGTGTACAGTTTTGTATCGACTGCTCATGAGCAGTTTGAGAAACTCCACTTGATGCGTGAGAACATGGAGAAGCAGTACGAGGACTTGGCAAAGTATTTTGTGTTTGACCCTAAGAAGATGACTGCGGAGGAGTTTTTCGGTGATCTCAACAACTTCAGGAACATGTTCCAGGTGAGGTCACATCTGATGATGTCATCATTATGGTCAGTGAATGAATGAATGAAAGCTCACCTATGGTATGTTTAAGTCATTAGTTTCGTACATTAAAACAGGCATTTGTACAGACATACTGCCTGTCATAAAGAGACTTCACACACACTACATCATCATGTATGTGAAATAAACTTGACATCTGACTGTTGTTTTAGAAACTTCTTACTGTGTGTACGGTGTGTGTGTGTTACAGCAAGCAGTGAAAGAGAACCAGAAACGGAAAGAAGCAGAAGAGAAGATTCGGCGAGCCAAACTGGCACGAGAGAAAGCCGACCGAGAAAAAGAGGAGAAACAGAAGAGAACAAACGCAGGACAGATCCCCAACATTAATGATGGTAGAGACCGTGTGTGTGTGTGTGTGTGTGTGTGTGTGTGTGTGTGTGTGTGTTTGTGTTGTTGTGGATGGAATTTTAATGTTTTCTGTTAGTTTGTTTGACCTTCGGATTTGTGTGTGCTGGAATCTCAAGATGACAAGATAACTCACAGAAAACAATTCACCCCAAAATCAAAAGAAAAAATTAGTTTTTGATTTATGGAAAGTGACAAAAAATCTTTGTAAATTCTAATTCATATGCATTTGTTGGCATTTGCTGAATCGATGTGAATGAGAATTTAGAATATTTGTTGGATTAGCCTTTAAATGAATAACATTTAACAACAATATGTGACCCTGGACTACAAAACCAGTCTTAAGGGTCAATTTTTAAATTAAATTAAATTATATGAAAGCTGAGTAAATAAGCTTTCCATTGGTGTATGGTTTGTTAGAATAAGACAATATTCGGCCGAGATACAACTATTTAAAACTCAGGAATCTGAGGGTGCAAAAAATCTTTTTTACAAAATATCTTCATGGAACATGATCTTAAAATCCTAATGATTTTTGTCATAGAAGTCGATCATTTTGACCCATACTATGTATTTTTGGCTATTTCTATAATGTTCTCATGCTACTTAAGACTGGTTTTGTAGTCCAGGGTCACATATATGCCCCTTAATAAAGAGAATCAGGAGAAATGACATTATTGTAGCAGATTTAATGCATAAAATGAACAAGTCAAAAAATATAGTTTTATATTCATATCAGTTAATAGAAGTCTGTCATTGTTTCTTCATGTATGTGCTTCACATGACTGCTTAAGTTTAATACTGTCTTCAGTGGCTCTTTAAATAGCTAAGTGGCTCTTTAAATAGGCAAAATATTTTTTCTGTTCATTTTGAGGTGAAATTTGCTGCTAGTAAAATCAAATGTTTACAGTGTACAACAACAGTGAATTAGTTGCACATATTGTTTGAAATATCTAAATATTATTGCATTGGATAACAGACTATCAAAGCAGGTTTCATGGTGTATTTAAGGAGAACTGACTTCATCCATTACAAGTCACCTTCATACCGTTGACCTACATGTTTTCCATACACAATGAAAATTTGCACATTAATGTTGTGTGTTGTTAACGTATAAAGTGAGATTTGCATGCAGGTGGTGGATTTGAATTTTGAAGAGAGCGCGCAAACGTAATGTGACCTTACAGGTCTCTTATCTGACATTGTGTTTTAAAACACATACACACATATACACACTGACATCTTTAGACTCTCAGGGTCGAATAATTTGAATGTTTGGCCCTGAAATTCTCACATTCTCAAACACAAACATGCAGTCAAACCCCAAATGATAAGATATCAGAACGTTTTCTCACACTTAAAACACACACACACACACACACACACACACACACACACACACACACACACACACACACACACACACTCCATCAGTGACCAGCAGCAGATCCGGTGGACCGTCAGAAGGTGTCAGTGTTGTGTAAAAGAAGCAGTTTGTGTGTTTGAGGTTTGGTGGGGGTGTCCTCATGTGATTGGTCTGTCGGGTGATGATGATAATGGTTGTGTGTCATGTGTGTTGTGCAGTCTGGAGATTGTTATCGAAGTCAGCAAGTTATCCAGTAATATCTGCTGGTTTGTATGGGATGAGGTTTGAAGGTGTGTAGGGTATGGAGTGAGTTTGTTATGAATTTAAAATGATAAATTCTTAATGAAAATTTTTATTTTTTTTAAGTATTCACTCCCGTATGACTGACTTCAGTGTCAGACATCACTCGCATTCATTTTTTGTGGAAGACAAAACGGCATCAACATCCTTCACACGTATCCACTGGAGAACAGAAATCATACGTGTTTGAGTAAATGAGGACAAAATGTGTTTAATATGAAGAGAAAATATCAGATCAGTGTGTAGTTCCTGTCACACACCTCACGGTGGTGTGTGTGCACTGTGTACAGACCTGTTTGTGTGTTTGTGTGTCAGGTCAGACATGTAACCATCTGGCTACGGCTTTTCCGGGATTACTGTGTGTGCGTGCGTGTGCACACTCCAAATATTGTGTGTATGTGTGTGAGCATGTTTTGGGGGAAGTGTATGTAAATGAGGCATGTGGGGGGTATTAGGCGCATGAATCTTTAACCCCATGTTGTGCAAAGTGGAAAAGATTGGACCCATCTGTCCCAACACACACACGGTTCACTATATACACCTACAAACACATTTTTCATCATAACCTCAATCAGACAAAATGGTTATCTTTTCCTTTTACACGTGTGTGTGTGTGTGTGTGTGTGTGTGTGTGTGTGTGTGTGTGTATGTGTGTGTGTGTGGTACAGTAGTGTTGTCGGGTCAGTGGTTATGTAGGTTAATGCACCGGGTGTCTGTAGGGCTTGTGGCATCATCGGTGTGTGTGTGTGTGTGTGTGTGTGTGTGTGTGTGTGTTCAGAGGATGACTATACAGTAGTTTTTGTGTTAAATATTTTTCTTTGTGTTTGTTCAGATGCTGATTAGACTGTATTTTGTGTGTTTATTTGTATTTTTCTTTATGTGTGTTGTTCAGATGGTGATGAGGCTGGTATCATGGATGGTCTGTTAGAGGCTCTTCAGTCTGGAGCTGCTTTCAGGAGGAAGAGAGGACCACGACCAGCAGGTAACATACATGCGTGTGTGTCTCTAATGTGAATTTAGTGTTTGCCTGTCATGTGATGTGAAATGAAGTAATCGCAGTATTACAACAGATAGCAAAGTGAAGAAATGAGACAATCATAAAAACTCTCATCAAAGTGCATTTCAATAGAGAAACACACACAAACTGAAATCATGACAGCTCCCACTGTTTCAACACACATTCACTAGAGTAAACCTTATGTGTTTCATTTTTACTGTAATCCACATTCTCTTTGTGTGAGTAAACCTGTTGAACTGTTGAATAGATCCAGATGTGCTTCTATGTGGTTATAATGCCCTGTACACATGCTCGCTCTCCGTCTCTCCCTCACTTGTGCCTCCACATTCCCGTGCTTTTTATCTTTTTTCATATATTTCATTGAATCTCTCCAGTTTCTCAAGGCGGGTTTATTTTACTTGGAATAACTTCACACTCTGTCTGTCTGTGTGTGTGTGTGTGTGTGTGTGTGTGTGTGTGTGTGTGTGTGTGTGTGTGTGTGTGTGTGTGTGTGTGTGTGTGTGTGTGGCATGAGTCATCAGTGGATATGTTTTGTATTTTTAGCTCTTATGAAAGAAGAGGAAACTAGACACACACACACACACATACAGGAATGTTTTAAATAAAAAATACATTTATCAACAGTTAAACGCTTATCCAGTGTTTGTTTGTGTTATGAACTTCTATAGTTGAACAAAGTATCACTTCTTTAGCTTAGCAACATGCTAACTTCAAAATTGAGATCGGTCGAGAGGAGGCTGTTTGTGTGACGGGTGGAGCTGATTTCAGATCAGTCACTTTGGTTTGAATGTTGCCTTAAAAAGAAGCTGCATATGTAGGCAGTAGAAAGCAAGACGGCTCACTAGGTTTTGTACCAGAAGCTATACACACTCAAACATATGCCACAGACAGCAGTCAGGTCCTTACATAGAACACACACACACACACACACACACACACACACATACCAGTACACACCCACTGTGAAACACTTGTTCATTCTGCATATGCATGCATTGATTCACACACACTTTAGAAAGGGTAGATGCCTTTAGACAGACCGCAGGCATGCAGTTTGGAGACAGGCAACACCCTATAACCTTTGACCCCTGACCCTCTGCATGATGAGTCATCAGCCAATCAGAGATGCTGAAGGACAGGGGGCAGCTGCTGTTCTCAAACACACACTAAACGCTTTACGGTCAAAAATATGAAATAAAACACACTCTGCTCTCTTAATGCTGTGCATGTGAGATCTGTGATGAGTAAATACATGAAGTGTTTAAATGTAAAGCTAATAATTGGAACAGTTTCTGAGAATAAACTATAGCTGTTCAATAAGCGGTATCATAGCCAACTTGCCAATTTGCATACTTTCTAGGATTTATGGTCCCATAATCCTACCCTTGCATACTACTAGCAGCTCATGTGTCTTTACGTTGTTCATTAACATATATACACACATCTGCCGAGTCACAACCTCACACACACATACACACACACACTTCGACACAAAAGAGATCAACACACAGCAGCCAGTCAGTTTGACACAAAAGGACATAGACACGCTCAGCTGCCAAAACCCCACAATATCACTTTATCTGCGACCAAGACGACCAGTCTACAAACACACACTCGTGCCAGATGTCCACACAGCACGTCTTCTCAAAAGAGACACACACACACACACACACACACATACACACACACACCCTCTTTTGTCCAACGTGCATCATTGGGGCAGGACACACACCCTCTTACCATCCTACAAAAAGAGCAACACACACTCCTGCTGTCTGTGAACAATACATCACACTTAATCATGTTACACACACTCACACAACTGCAGTCACATGACCCGCCTCACAGGGGAGCTCACCACCTCTGTGTTTGTGTATTTTTAGCCTCATTACTCTGATGATAATTGTGCACATGCGCGTGTGTGATGAACAATGAACTTTTTCCAGTTTCGGATGTTACATTTAAACTTTACATTTTGCTCTGAGAATAAAGAAACTATGCAATAACAAACAAAAACCTGAATTGATCGAACGGAATTGTAGATAAAACTGAGGAGGAGTTATTTATTATGTTTAATGCTCTCCTCTTTGTAAGTCGCTTGGGATGAAAGCGTCTGGCAAATGAATAAATGTAAATAAATAAAAGAACAAACAAGTAAATGAGTAAAATAAGAATTTAACACGTACAATAAAAATATTAAAAGAGTGATAAGATAGAAGAGGTTTGAGCTGTCAAGAATGCTTTATTTTCTATGTGCTAATGAAACCTCACAGCTGCTCCATTAGCATGTCTCCATGGTAACAGATCATGTGACTTCCCATCTTCAGTCCATTGAGACACATTCATGATTTTAAATGGCACTGATCAGAGGTCAAACGTGTGCGTGCGTGCATGCGTGTGTTTGTAGTTAAAGTGATGCTAAATGAGTGTGTGGTTAGAAGATTTGTTTATACAATAAACACAATTTGTTTAATGTTTATAAAAACTCCAATTCTATGTAAAACACCCTAGAAAATTAGCTCAAATTGCAATAGCAAAACAAAGGTTTTGGATTCAATACCCAGCGAACAAACATACAGGATATAATGTAAATGTACGATTTTACTATGTTTTTGCATGGTGCTTTTAGGAACAAAAAGTCAACTACTGTACATGAATGTGTTTATCAATAACTGTCGTACATATCTAAATCCTTATTTGCCTGTTATTTTACTTATTGTTACTTCAGTAAAACCATGATAAAAATATTTAGGGTCAAAAGTTTGAAAACACTTGACTGAAATGTTTTTAAAACTCTTTTAATCTTCAGGTGTATGCTTAAATGTTTCAAATGACTTTTGTCAACAAAACTATAGTTGTGCCAACATATTAATTTCATTTATTAGAAAACTATTTTTAATGAAAACATTTTTTTTCAATGAATGACTTTTGAAAATAATGAATAAAAAGTAAATCTTAATAGTAAAACTTTTGGTGGTGTAGACATAAAGAGTTAAGATGCAAGTTACTGCAGTTTTACTGTGTTAGTATATATGGGGGTTTTGGCTGAAACTACAGTTAGCGTGTTAGATTTTATGTCTCCGGTTTGACACCCATTATCAGAAATAACACGCACACCTCTAACGGCTTTTTCCTCCCAACAGACTCAGTGTTGTCTCCGTCTCAGCTCACACTGGACACCTGCTTGGTAACGTTTGTGTGTGTGTTTAGTGCCCTGCATGGATCATTTCAGATATTTATTTTAGAGATTGTTATCAGTGCCTCTGGGAATGATCTGTGTGTGTGTGTGTGTGTGTGTGTGTGTGTGTGTGTGTTCATGGTTTCCCTGCATGGTTTTGTTTTTCCAGGCTGTATGAGAATAGAATATGACATTATTCTCATCTGAATGTCTCATTACTGCAGTTTTGCTTCATGGACATTATTTGTTTCTTATTATTTCCCAGTGACTTAAACCAACATGGCCGCCACAACAAAGCTGCCACATGTTAGTTGAAATAGATCTAACCACAAATCTTTTATTTCTGTGTCTGAAGCGGTCTGAAGAGATAAAGTAGACGTGTGTATGCTGGATGTTTAAGGAATATTCTGGGTGATGTTGCATGTGTGCGTTGGTCACCAGCCACAGACAATAATTAAGGCAGATGTTTGCAGTAATAAACTTGAGATGAAAGTCACAGGCAAACAAACATTTAAAATGTTTAACTATTAACCCCATAAATCATAAAAAAAGATTCTGATTATAAACCCTGAAGTCCACCTGTCCCATAGACTTACATTAAAAGTGCAAGTCGGTTTGGATAAAATCGTCTAATAAATAAATGTTTCTGCTTCATTTTTAGAAACCAATGAACAAGTTGCAGTTATAATCCCGGTCAATACGCTGCATCTGTCGATAACCACAAAGTTAAAAATAACCCAGAATGTTTTCTTATATGCACACCTGATGTTCTCTTTGATGCTGTGATTTAACCCTTGACCTCTAACCTCTGCAGACTGTGACCATTACACCTGTATACAGCATGATGTTTGACATGTGAACATGACTTTTTTTTTTAAACGGTGGTAATATTTTACACTTGTCTTCCATTCTGTTTCAGCCAATAATCGGAGAGGAGCCGGTCAAGCTGTTACAAACATTCTAGCCAAAGAGCTGCTGCAGGAGGACGCCCCATCCACTGCCACCAAAAAATCCCGATTGGACGTTGTGGACAGTAAGAAGGAGTCGGCTGAAGATTTGAGTTCACTGGAGGATCTGTTAGATGACGTCCCGTCACGGTCACACTAGGAACTTTCTCTTTTGATCCGGCAGATTCAAACAGATTGTGCTCTGGGACCAAATGTGAGGGCGGGGCTCTCGCTAAACCACACCCATAAAAGAGCTTATACAGCCTCCTATTGGCTGTCACATTGAAGGCCATCTTTTCACTGCCCCGATAAACACATCATCCTTTTCTCTGCCACGTTTTTCTTTCTTCTTCCCTGTTATTCATTCATCTCACCTGCTCACAGGTTTGTGTCAATATCTATCCCAGAATGTTTTCGATTAAATATGTCTCAATGTAACATTAATGACCGGCCCATAAATACAGCGTGTTGTTCGGTTGTGTACCAGAACTGTTCTCACTAAGGTTCTGTAGCGCGTCACGTGTTATTTCTCTTTCTGCTCCATTCTGTCATTTTAAGTGAATACGATTTCAACATTTTGACAAATTCTTGTCGCAAAATGGTTTTACAAACCACTTTTACACATCCCTCTGTGCATTGACTCTTTCGGTGTTTCAAGGACATCAGCAGTTGTTTTGTCTCGACAGAGATTTCATTGAAACACCTGTGATGTGTTTGTAAAATATTGTTATTACTGTACACACGCGCACTTAACAGATGTACATCATTCTCTGTCATGTTTTCAGAAAACATTACAATTTCTCGTCCGAGCTGAAAACTACAAACATTTTGAGGGTAACTCAAGCCGAATCTGTGTGAGACTTGTGCAGTCCGGTAATATCATTTCCCTCTTGTTGTATGTCTACATATCACGACAGATGCGGTTCACAGAGACTGAAGTTTCAGTCGTAAACCGAAAATCTTTTATGTCTGTAGCACACAGTGAGAGTAAACGTGAATATTTACAGGGAAATATGGTGTCTAAGTTTATTTGCAGTTTGATTTACCTGGATATGAGTGTTGGCTGAATGTCTGAGGGTAGAGATCACTGTAATGCCATAACCCGACTGCATCTGTCCAGACATCCTGAGAAGTTGGCTTATGGATTTTGCTGTATTCAAATAAATATTCATTTATATAACGTGACAATATTGAAGCATCAACCGCGGCCTGCACACCGGCACATCTGAAATAGCTTTGAGCTTTGTTCTGGAGCCAAATTTCCAAGTTTTTGTTTTTTGGAATTTTCATGGAGCGCATTTCGAGGACGTGCACGGCACCAGATTCTGCTTAAAACTTTGATTTGGCGTTTGGTCCGACAGTTGTGCGACCAAAGTGTTCACCTTCCTGGGAGAAGCTGATAAATATCACAGAATAAACAAAGACACTTGTGTTTTCTTTGTTTCGATTTTTTTAAGAAAACGGTTTTCTATGTCAATTTTTATTGTGGATTATTTTACGATTGTATTGGTGAGATTTGTTTGGTCAGACTTTGTATATGAGATTGTGACTGTAGAGATGTTTATTCTTATGATCTCTGAACCCACACCATTAAAAGATCTTTAATACTTATTCCTTGTGTGTTTGTGTAGCTGATGAAAAAGAACAGATGGCTAACATGCAATTATATTACGCACAATAAATGTTGAAGAGAGACGACAGTACACTGATGGCGACAGGTGGCGGTAATATTACTTTTCCATATTTACAAAATGTAACACATTACGACATTTCAATGTCCAAAATGTGTGTGTGTGAGAGAGAGAGAAAGAAATAACTTACAATGTTAAAGTTGACTTAATGTGTGTGTGATTTGATTCTTTGACATTCCTGCGTGTGCATTTGTGCGCTGGTTTTATGTCTCATGAGTCGGGAAAAATGCAGCTATGATTTGGAATTTCCTCTGGCAAATCTAGCACACACACACACAGTTCCTAAAAACAGACACAGTCTCTGCTGTCGCTCACACACACACACACACACACACACACAGAAACACACAGAGACAAACGTCTACTTACACACAACATACTGGTCACATAAAGTCTCATTTCCTGTTAGTTAGTTTTGGCATGTGAGTTCATATGTTTTGCTGCTGTATACTATGAGCTCTCTCTTTTCTCGCGCCGTCTCTCATGGGGTGCTCTGGTTATTTCTGAGAGACGTTGAGTGAAACGAGGAATACAGAGCAGGAATGTTTGTTTTGGATTTACTTCCTTCCCTGTTGCCACAGTGATTTTCCTTCTAAGAATAAAATCACATGTCAGGTTAATGTTATGATGAGACTTAAAGATGCTGATAAAGGGTCACATAACTTATGATTGCTAAAGTGTATAACAATACAGAGGACCAGTATTGTTGGGATCATTTTCATCACTTTTTTTCTTGCTGTTACACAAAGTATTGACAATCAAAATCTATTTGATAGACAAAACCGTTTCATTGGGGGCCACACCTGGACTGAAGTTAACTTCCGGTCTGTGTTTGTTGATTGGTAATAATGTAACTATTTATATTTTATTTAAATTATATAGTATAATAATTTTATTCAACAAAAAAATGTGTTGAACAGGTCGTGTAACTTTGTAACATTGAAGTTTAGCCAAGTACAGTGTTGGGTGTAACTAGTAAAAGTAAAGTAAGACTTTTTCTCTTGAAAAAGTAAAGAAAGAGATTACTTTTATTTATTCTGTAATTTAATTACAGTTACTTCTGATGTAATTGAACTAAATACTGTGTAATATATACAATAGTGGAATTGCCATTAAAATTCAAAGTCTAACTTTAAAATTCATGCTTTAATGTGTCATTCTCACATTTGTAATACTTTGGTCGGTTAATATGAATACTTTATGTAGTTTTATATTATTTATTTGAATGAATTAAAATAGCCTTTTTATCCTTGAATCACTTAACTAAGTGTGAACATGGACAGATTGGATCTTCATTAGAAATCATTTATTGTCCAAAATGAGCCACAGCAACATTGTGTGTATGTGTGTTAAAGTGCACGTTTGTCTTGTTGTAGAGCTCTTTGTTCACGAGTGTGTTTTTCATTAAGGCATCTAACAAACCTATGAACCTTTTCCCAACTTTTAAGTATTTTTCCATCAGTATATTTCTCTCAGTCTTTGTCTTGGCTCTAGTTCATTATATGGTTGTTTGTGTGTTTTTGTGTACAGACTCTTGGCCTGTAATTGGCTCATTTGTGATGACAGAATGTCGGCATTGATGCCCTAATGAGCTCTAGAGCTGCTGGCCAATCAGAAAAGGAGGCGAGTTCTCAAGCAGCTGATTGGTTGGCTCAGAGTCATTGTGGTCTCCAGGTAGCAGGGTGGATGTGAGAGAGTATGTGCCTGTTTCTGAAGGGTGGATTGAGAGAGAGAGAGAGAGAGATGAATCCAGTCTTCATTAAAAGCTTTTCTTTCTTGTCTTGCTTTGGCAGCATCACCGCTGAACCCCAAACAACACGAACATTCACATCATTCCCAGAGTTTCTTGGACCGCTGTGCAGTTGGCATCAGTTTAAGTGCTTTATTTATTGTTGCTTTATATAATCTCTCTGTTGCTTTAAGGACAAATTTCAGAGATGTATAGAAAAGTTTAGATTGAACAAAAGAGAAGACTGATGGAAGACAAAAAGAATGTGCTGGAAAGAGAAAAGTTTGATATTTACATTTGCATTTGCCAGACGCTTTTATCCAAAGCGATTGCATTACACATTATACATGTGTTGTTTCTAAGTATGTGCAATCCTCTGGGATTGAACCCATGACCTTGGTGTTGCTAGCACCATGTTCTCTAACCACTGAGCTACAGGAAAACATGAAGTGCTAGTAAAAATTCTTAATTTTTTAATGAACGCTTTGAGATTTCATGTCTAATGGATCTGTTTTCACTGAACAGGCTAAAGTGATTTTGGCATGTTCCTCTGCCCACTTGGAAGAGTTCACATTGTGTATTATGTTTGTTTGACCAGCATATTAAACAGTTCAATTTTCATCTCTTTAGGCAGGTAATATGAATCTATGTCTGTGTTTTTGCTTTCACGCACACAGATGATGGTGTTGTTATTCAGCTTCACACAGCTTCTGTCACGTCCTCTTCAGCTCAGATAATCTAGATTAGATGACGTGTTGTGTGTCAGTCTCTGTGTCTCGTGATGTCCCCGAGGCTCAATCTGCTGATCTGAGAACTGTGAATCAAGGGTTTGATAGTACTATGTCTGTCTCTTAATGGCTGTGATGCTGTGAAGATTGTCAGACTGCATCTCATCTGAAGCAGAGGTCAAACCGCCTGAGGAACTCGTGTCATAAAGAGACATTGTTTTCTGTCCTGAAAGTGTCCAAATGATTTTCATTCACCTTCAGAAATGGACGCGTTCTGTTTCATGTGGTCTGCCAATCATGTGAATTTATTTTCATTTCATTTACCGTTTCCAAGCTGAATTCAAACGTATATGTATTGTTGAATTTAAAAAAGCGTTTATTATGGCATTAATGCGATTCTTTTGTATTAGTTTCTTTGTTTCAGGTTCGTACATTTAAATTCACAGAAATCCTACAAAAGTTTGTCATCTCCCAAAAACCGTGTCCTTTGTCACATCCATAACGCATGTTTATTTCCCTTTATTAAAGTAGAAAACTTGTGTATAGACTAATATTTTCCTGATGTTTAGATTCTATCAACACGGGTTTAGTAAAATAGAAACAAATGGTTCAGTGTATTGGAAACAAATATGTTCTCTGTGTTTTTATGTCACATCCATAAGGCTGAAACTGCCCATTGGCTTTTGTTTATATCAAATAAACAGTATACTATCATTTAGAAGTTTTGAAGAATACTTAACCTGTTAACACCAGTGTTGTATAGTACTTAATTATTTTTACCTTCAAGTATTTGAAGCATAATCAAAAGATTCTGAAGTATAAATCATACTTTTCAACCCGGTACATTTCATAAATAAATGTTGTTTTTTACCTTGTACTACTTGAGTTAACTCGTACTTGTACTAAGTTTTTAAAATTTACTTTTTAAAATGTACTTAAGTATTGTATTAAAATTAAAAATCATGTAAAAATTAAAATAAAATGTTGTGGAGTAAAACAAAGTAAACACTCCCATAAAGTACAGATGCTTGAAAAATGTATTTGAGTAAAAAATACTATACAACCCTGGTTAATACAAGCATCTCTCTCTCTCTCTCTCTCTCTCTCTCTCTCTCTCTCTCTCTCTCTCTCTCTCTCTCTCTCTCTCTCTCTCTCTCTCTCTCTCTCTCTCTCTCTCTCTCTCTCTCTCTCTCTCGCTCGCTTGCACGCACACACACAGATGGTGAATTGTTGGCTCATAAAGTAGGCCAGTACTGTTGTGACGTCCCATCATGGTGATGAAGGAATTTCCTCCACAGTGAAATCTTT
The DNA here is from genome assembly GCA_026939265.1 of Oreonectes daqikongensis. Lineage (NCBI taxonomy): Eukaryota > Metazoa > Chordata > Actinopteri > Cypriniformes > Nemacheilidae > Oreonectes > Oreonectes daqikongensis. The sequence continues at coordinate 352,561 of JAOTQM010000598.1, read as the reverse complement.
CACTTCCTGCTGATAGTTAAGGACACTTTTGTTGCTTAATCACTCGACTGTTCTGCCAGAGTTCATTTCAACACAACATAGACACATGAACATTTTTTTTGGATTGTAGTCAGCTGAACTTAATTTAGTAAATTAATCCAATGGTTTTGTCTAATCTTGTTGAGTTGACTCAATTATGTAAGTTAACTCAACTTCTGGAAGTCAGTACAACTCAAAACATCCAATGCAAAAAAGAAATTTAAAAAGATGAGTTTAAAAATTGCAGATTTTTTACAGTGTAGTTTTGTGCTGTTTTAGTTAGCAAATCTATTTTAATAATGTCCTCAATATCCCTGGTATAGTATATAAACAGCGATATTATTTTTCTTTACTAGTAAATTTTACCTGATCATTCTTTACAAGTCTCTCTTTGTTTATCTTTCAAGGTGTTGATATTTTTAATCTGGCAAAGCAAACAAAGTGGGACAAAGTTAGTGTCTTTGAAAGTTACAGCTTAATTTGGGTTTAACGGATCATTTCTGTACTTTCTATATAAAAAAAACAGTTTTTAGTTTCCTGAAAATGTTTAAGCTATTTCATGTGTTCATTTAGTGTTCGAGGTTTAACTAGTTAAATAAGGTTATAGTGTTTGGGTGGCAGGATGCTGATGCCTGATTGGTCACAGTGATTATCAGACTCTCTGTGATTGGTCGTTTGTTACATTCCTCACAATCCCAGAGCAGCTCATTCGGGAGAGTGAGATCAACATCCCAGAATATCCGAAGCAGCTGCTCTTGTTGCCTTGACAACACCTGTCACCGTGGTGCTGAAGTGTGGATTAGAGTTGTGTGGTCTTGAGTGTCTAATGGATGAAACTTTCACACAATCACACTTTTATTCTCTGAATCTCTGAACGTTCTGCTGTGTGATGGTTCTTAAATCAAATAATCTGTTTCAGCAGGTCTCAGATCTGTTTATTCACTTGCTGTCATTTAGGTTATACTCATAACTTATCCTCCAGATGTTCACTTCTCTGCCAGTATCTGCAGATCGTCTGGAAATAAAAGCTTTCTTGCTGCTTTATAAATGAACATGTAAAATGTGTTGAAATGCTGTAACGTTCACAATGCAAAGTTCTTTACCAGATCATTTACAGACAATAAAATCCATTGTCCAGCCTTTCGAATATTAGCATTTGGAAGTTTATTTTAGCCAAGACCCGCCCACATTGACAGGAAATAATATCTCACAGAAATAACGCATGACAGTTTAAACCTTTGATTTCACAGCAATAATCCATGAATTATTATAATTTATTTTTATAGAATAAAAGAATCAACAAAACAAGTAACAAAACAGCTTACCTCCACATGCACGTCACAAATAAAAATGAAATAAAAAATGAAGTAAAAACATTTTGTGCAAATATGCACAGTATTGTTTATAAACATATGAACTTATTTTGTACTGAAGCTCTTATTCATTAACATGCATTAGCAAATAAGCAATATATTTTAACAGATTTGTTAATGTTGGCGAATGACAATATAGTTGCTCATCATTTGTTTATGTTAGTTCATTATTAGCAAACATTAACAGAAACAAGTTTTGATGTAAAAATGTATTCATAAACATTATCTTTGGTTTATAAATGCTGTAGAAGTATTGATCATTGTAAGTTCACCAATATTAGTTAAAAAATAAATAATTCCTTACTGTAAAGTTGCCACCAAACATTTCTTGATCATTTAAAGATGAGTTTTGTTTGCACAGGATTCAAGTGATCTGACCCTTATAAAAGTTTTCAGCTTCATGTGTAGTTCAGTCCATCTTTCATCGTTTTTCCTGTTTGGATTCTAATCGCTCCTTCCATTTCACTTTTGGAGAAGGACAGTGTTTCCATGGTACTGGCAGATGAAGTGGAAAAGGTTTTTTGTAAGCGTATAGTGTGTGTTGGACTTCCCTGTGTTTTCTTTTTGTGAATTTCTCCCGAGGGGTTTCATGACAGAATGTGGCACACTTTTGTCTTTCTGTGAGGGCTTCATTGTATCTGTTTACATCTGTTACAATCACATTAAACTTTCTCTGTGACTGCAGTGAAAAGCTTTTGACCTCTGACACGCTCGACCTCACATGGAGCTTTTACCCTCATCACCTGTTTGAAACCATCACATGCTTTTCAAATATTATGCAAAAACACTGAAACATTTTTGGCAAGACATTTTAGACCGAGAAAATAAAATCTTTGTGGTCATGAAAAAAAAATATTGTTTCAGCTAGTTTGCTTTAAGAAGAGCTGAGTGCGCACATAGCTGACTGTCTGAGTGCTACTGTAACCTACTGCTTTATTTAGTTCAAATGCAGCTCATGGTGGTCATTCTTTGCTTTCTTTTTCAAGAATATTCCATGCGAGTTGCACAAACCAATGACTCGACCATTGTTGTGAGTCTGGATGTTTGCTATATAGTTTTGATTGTTGAACACCCCAGAAAAAAAACAACTGCCGATCTTAAGACAGACTGCTTAAGTGACATCATGTCTCTCTATAACAAGCATCATTATTTTAGGCATCTTTTATGTTTGAAGTTTCAACACTTACAGCTAAAGTTCTGTAAGGTTTTATCCTGATGTTCTCAGGAATTTTCAACTATTTTTATACCAAGATGTAAGAAAAATTCTCTGATAATTCTATTATTATTTCTACATTTATTTAATTATAGTAAAAATTTTACCTGTTAATGAGCAAGAGTTTCTCAACATTTATTAATCTTTGTTAGTTTATATTAACTAATGCATTTACTAACGTTAACAAATACAACCTTCTTTTAATATTACCAAGGATTCTTTTTTTGCCATAAGTCATTATTATTACACTGTAAAAAATCAGCAATTTTTAAACTCATCTTTTAAGTTTCTTTTTTGCATTGGATTTTTTGAGTTGTACTGACTTCCAAAAGTTGAGATAACTTACATAATTGAGTCAACTCAACTAGATTGGACAAAACCATTGGATTAACTTACTAAATTAAGTTCAGCTGACTACAATCCAAAAACTTTTTTTTACAGTGTAGAAACCCTTTTTTTTATGTGTCAAATATGTCAATATTGAACCTATAAAAATTATTTGACAACAAAGTACAGACATGGTTTTTTGAAAAACAGCAAATTTGGACATCTGAGTTTAGTTGCATGTATTAAACCAGACATTGCATTGAACTATTGTGTATAAACACTTACTTTTGTGAAACCGAAAAAAAACCCCTGAATTTTACACAAAGTGTTACAGATTTGAGAACTTTTTATTTGAAATGTCAGTGTTCAAGAGAGGAAAAAAAATAAAACAGCAATATAAATATTAGCATATAAAATGCGAGTAGCACACAGGAGCTCAGGGAATCGAAGCGTCTTAAAGATGTTACAGCAGGTTTATAGGATCAGCAGACATACATACACACGCACACACGCACACACACACAATAGAACTATTCAGATTCTTCATATAGACATTGAGAAGCATTCGCACAGCAGAAACCACAAAATGAACAACGGAGGAGTTGAGACGGTTCGACCTCCGTTCTGTGTCCTTTTTATGGAAAGTCAGACAGGAAAAGAAAGATGAACACAAAAATATATGCAGAACATCACAACTTCTAATCTAAGAGTGCGTCACTATTTATTTTCATAAGTAAAAGTTAAACTCTTTATTTACAGGTGCGTTAGTTGCCCTTCATAGCACTAAAGAACTACACTGGTAACACATACTCGGTGTCTCAAAGTTTTATTTTTTCTCTTTTTAGCTGAAAAACAAACTGTGACATTCCAGTAGTAAGCGGCTCATCTTAAGTAAGCGGCTTATCTTCAACGCTCTTATCTGTGTTATTAAGAGCGGTTGTCTATTTACAAAGAAGCATCATAATGAGGCTACGAATCAGAGTTTGCATTTGGATGGAATATGAAATATGAACCGGTATGAAACTGCTGTACATTCCGAGAGTGTAAGATTGTCCTTCATGAAACACATCTTACTCGTCTCCAAAAATAATAATAGGTCTTGGAAGAGCTCAGTGGATTCCAACTGTTAGTACTGGGATGCTTTATGGAAGGATTGAAAACAGCAGCTATTATTATGAACTACAACCAGCACTGATAAAGAGTGAGTTTGAACACTTTAGGATAACCAGAAATACTGAATACTACAGAAGATACAGCTGATGGTGTGCCGACACACATCTATGGATTAAGTGAAAATAGGTTATGATTCGCCTGTTACGGCTCGGACGACAGTCACAAATGCTCCAAAAACATTCAGGTAACCAAAAAATAAAACTCTGGCTCAGCGATACACCGGGGGATTCATTCTGAACAAAAAGGGTTCAACACCATGAGAAGGTCTTTAGATGGACATTTGTAGATGTCAGGTTACTGTGAGGTTATCTATGCATGCATCACCTGATCACCTGACTACATTTATGGCAACACTTCTCATCACGGATCATTTGGATTTCAAATAGTGGTATTTCAGGTAACAACAATCATAAAACAAGGCAAAAGAAAGTAAATAATCATGATACATTTCTCAAACATTGCAACCGATTTGTGTCTTTGTATTAACAATAACATGATTGTTTTAAGAACACGTTTCTTTTCCGTAACGTCTGCGATGAAAACATTTAACAATGGTCACGGTAAATACATTATTGGCTAGATATACGTGGGACTATAGTGTGAATATAAAAATGACCTGACCATTCAGTGAAGCTGAAATGAAACCGTGAAAATGATTTTACAGTACGTGTGCTGGAAACACACTAACAAGGATACACAAGGTAAAAAACACATGCGTGAAACAGATGCACGGATCGCTACAGAAAACTGCATCTGCGAGTTCGGTTCACATACCGCGTTTTAACCCTAATAAATTCTAATAATCCTAATTTTTAAAAAGTTACTGAGGATTTCCAGCAAACTACAGGACGGAGTTCATCCCTCACACCACCTCTCTGATCTTTCCCTCACATACATCCATCTCCTCTCAGATCTCTATTTCTTTTCTTTCTTGGTGGATTTTTTCTTGCTGGCTGGGGTCTGGGCGGCCTTGGGCGGTTCGGGTTGTGCGGCGGACACCTGCGGAGGGGGCAGGGCCTGCTGGGGCTGCTGAGGGTTGGGGGTAAGCGTAGCCGTGCTGCCGGGGATGTAGACGTTCTGTCGGTAATCAGGGACGTGCTGCAGGGTGAACTGAGGGCTGTAGCGGGTGCTCAGACCCATGGTGCCCGGAGTCAGAGTGTTGGTCGCCTCGCTGACCTCTACGTAGAATGAACTTTCATTAGAATATATTTCAAAGACAAAATATATATAAAAATATGTGAACACAACAGAGCTAGTATGGAAATTGAATGATTTGTGTCACGTGTCTCTTTTAGAAATAAATGCAAAATGATAAAAGTATTTGAATATGATTCCCTCCTCGTGTGACTGTCTGATGTGTGTGTGGGAAGAGCTTTTGTAGGTCTATAAAAACTTCCTTTGCAAAAGTCCTCCAATGACACAAGTTAAATGGTTCGATTGTAGGAGCAGGAAGGGTGCGAGTTAGACTTTATAATTACCTTTATATAAAAACAATGCTTTATTATGTCGTCTCTGTTCAAATAGTGAAGCAGATGTGTGTCTGTGTGTGTGTGAGTCACACTCTTTTATTCTTGCTTAGTCACAGCAGCAGTGAAAATAATAGGAGACATGAGGAGAGAGAGAGAGAGAGAGAGAGAGAGAGAGAGAGAGAGAGAGAGAGAGAGAGAGAGAGAGAGAGAGAGAGAGAGAGAGAGAGAGAGAGAGAGAGAGAGAGAGAGAGAGAGAGAGAGAGAGAGAGAGAGAGAGAGAGAGAGAGAGAGAGAGAGAGAGAGAGAGAGAGAGAGAGAGAGAGCTCTGTGCTCTGATGTGGTTTGTAAAGCTATAGGCCTGTAAATATATTCTGTCTGTGTGTGTGTGTGTGTGTGTGTGTGTGTGTGTGTGTGTGTGTGTGTGTGTGTGTGTGTGTGTGTGTGTGTGTGTGTGTGTGTGTGTGATCATTCACACAAATAAAGGGCGTGCCCATGAGAAATGATTTCTGTCTCTTTTCAAAATCACATTAAACAAGGGCTTAAAATATAATTAATACCAAAAAAGTTTAATCTACTACAGTTTTCACAACACTACAAAAATGCAACTTTTTAACACAAGAATCTGTGGTTATCCGTGTGTGTGCATGGGTGTGTAAGGCCTATCTACACTATTACAACATAATTTTCATAAAGAGTGTTTGGGTGTTAATAGGGAAGACAGAGAGAAAGTGAAAGAGAGAAAGAGAGAGAGAGGGAGCAATGCTTACCATTAGCAGCAGCCATCAATGCCTGGAGTTGCTCGGCCTCGGTCGGGGGGTTGGGCCAGGGTCCGGTTCCCATGGCAACCTCAGGAGTGGCAGCAGCCCTGCGGAGGACAAGAGGAAGTGGAGTCAGCAAAACAGAGAGCGTTCTGTACCAGTGTGTGTGTGTGTGTGTGTGTGTGTGTGTGTGTGTGTGTGTGTGTGTGAGAGAGAGAGAGAGAGAGAGAGAGAGAGAGAGAGAGAGAGAGAGAGAGAGAGAGAGAGAGAGAGAGAGAGAGAGAGAGAGATTGTGTGCTCTGTCCCACTGCTATCAGGAACAGCTGCAGTGTGAGAGTTGTTCTCTTTCACACACACACACACACACACACACACACACACACCAGACAATAAAACCAACCAGAAAGCGAGAGCCACTCACACACAACCACTGAACATTTCCATATGTGAGTTAATCTTCAAAGGCCTCTTCTTCTCATCAACAGTGAACAAAAATCCACCTCATTACAAACACGACAAACAAACACACACACGTCCTTCGGTCGCCAACAACACAACACTTTTACTACCAGACATTTCCCACTAACACAGAAAGATCTTGAAGATTAAAGTCACCAAAACACAACATGATGTCAATTAGCCTTTTGCTTAATTAGTAACGACTACAACACAGAAGAAATCGCTCTTCCTCATAACAGCATCCGGATGTTCTCTGTTCTCAGTGTGAGAGGAAAAATAAAGATTCCTCATCCTGTTCAGAACTCAAACATCAGAGGTCTACGACCAACATATCTTCTGGTAGGTTTTGAACAACAGTGAATAAACGATGACAGAATTGTTATTTTTTTAGGTGATAAAATAAATGTCACATATTTGTGTGAAAAAAGTCAAACCAATGTTCATAAAGAACTTAAAAAAAAAACTTTTTAAAAGACTGAATGTGTGTTTGATTTAAAATAAACGATAAACATGAGTCAGCGCTGAATACAGATGCTGGAAAAATCAGGTCATACACTGCAAAAAAATCGCCTTCTTACTTAGTAGTCTTGTCTTGTTTTCCAGTACAAATGTCTAAACATTCTTGAATCCAGATGCATTTTCTTGATGAGCAAAATTACCTAAGTAAGTAAGTCTTGTTTTTAGGCAAAAAATATTACATTTAAGTAAATTTGTGCTTAAAACAAGCAAAAAAAAAAGGTTTTACCTTTTCTTAGTCACTAAATTCAAGATTATTTTTCTTACCCCATTGGCAGATTTATTTTGCTTGTTTTAAGCACACATTTAAAAAAAAAAATTCTAGGTCCTTTTGCTTATGAAATAACTGCATCTTGATTCAGGAAAATATGGACATTTGTACTGGAAAACAAAATAAAAACACTAAGTAAGAAAGTCATTTTATGCAGTGTAACAGCTGATCAAACCTAAGGAATGGGTATGAATCACTGCACACATCTTCAGTGCAGAAAGAATTTGAGTCTATCTCTGCGTCTGAAGGGGTCAAACAGGAAGTCAGGGTCTCATGGGGTCTCACTTCCTGTCTTATATTAGCCCAGCAGCCGTAAAACACGCTAACGCTACTGACACCGGCACACAATTAACCACAACATCTGCAGACAAGACCTGAGCGCACGACCGAGACACGGAAAAACACGGAGATGGAAAACAGGTCACAGGAAAGTGTGAAAAAGACTAAACTAATGGAACCAAAAATGTGGATCTGTAGTCAAAACACAAGAACAAGATTGTAAAAGCATATGAAGGACAAGTTAAAGAAACAATAGAAAAGGATGGAAAGAGAGATCTGAGGAGGGAAAGAGAATGTTTGCCAAACATTTCCTCACAATGCCAAGACGATGGAAAAACAGAGTGATGTTATTTCAGAAAGAGCCGACTTTAATGAGAAGCAGAACTGAGCTCAGATTCATTTATTCATGTACTTTGTTTCAAAACTTAAGAGAATATTTTAGCATATGACAAGACTATTCCACTTTTAAAAGTGCTGGGTTGTTTCAACCTATAATTCTGTGTTGTGTCAACTCATGGTTGGGTAAAATATGCATATTTTCGACTGGATTTGTTCACATTTTACCCAAGCGTGAGTTGAGACAACACACATTTGAATTTAACCAGCTCAGATTTTCATCTTCACACAGAGAACAATCCGACTTTATCCGTTTCCTCAACACGTCTGGAGAACAGACGACACTTCCTTCTCAGTGGCGTGAAGATAAGACACCTCATTTCTCCATAATCAGTGTCTCATCACACTACAAAAAAAAAACCTCACTTCCTGCGGTCAACGTTATCACATCCTGCGGTTGGATAATCACTTCCTGTAAAGCAGACCGCATGTTATATGCTCACACTCCACGTCAAAACCCATGTCTGTGGATATTTATACACAAACAACAGCTACAAAACAAGTATGAGCTAAGTAGATGACATCATCACTTGTTGTGCAATTCACTTCAGAATACAAAAACTGTGGGATGTGCTTTACACAAGGTCAAAGCTAATCTTACACAGCTACATGCTAATTTAGCACAACTCTACACCAACACAACACTATTCTAGGAGCAGGACGGCCCCTGAGGGCGACACAGAAAAAAACCTGAACAATACATCGGCAATGACAGGAACTTGATCTAGAGGACAACAATCCAGAGGCGACTGGGATCTAAAGCCCTTCAGTACCTCAGCCTGCTCGCCGGCGACCATCTTACACGTGTGGACTGGAGCTTGCAGAAACTGGAAGAAAGGTTTATATTATGCCTTTACGGATCAAACTAAACAAGATGGGTTTGGTCTGTCGTTTTAAGGGAATAAAACTTAATTTAATAGATACAATGATAACAACAACAAGAACCTTTGGTTACCACGGCACATTTTCTCCAGGTCTTAGTTGAAAACTGCAGGTTAAACTGCTGTTATATATGCAGCCCTGCCAATATAAACTAAACAAAAAGATTTAATTTCTTCCAAATGGCTTCTTTCAATTCTTTTTAGATTCGTGTCAGTGTGGAATGTGTTGTGTTATGGAAACCAATTCACTGGCTGGCACATGAGAGAGACAGAGCGCTATTGGCTGCCCGTGAGTCTGGACCAATGGCTGTAAGTTACTGAAGTTATGATCACGTTGAAATAGTCAAACCTTTTTTACAACATACTGACAGAAGAGACATTAGCATGGTAATAAACTTCAGCTTTTCCCTCTTTTACTCTCGCTCTATTTCTTTGGCACAGGCTTGTCGGCTGGAGGGGTAAGGGCTTGAATAACGCCGGCCATTTTGTTAAGAGGAGAGGAACTTAAGATTCAACACACGTGCTCCTTTTTGGACAACTTTCTTTCTCTTTCTCTGTCTTTGTGTGTGTGTGGAATAGCATGCTGTCATTCGTGCAGTATGCACTGAAACATGCAGATACATGCAGAACTTAATCTGCATTAGGAAGGTGTTTTTAAACAACATGTTAACTCACAATCTGGACATAAAATGTCATTATAAGTGAGAAATGAAACAGAGCAGCCGTGCAAATCTTATATGTGTCTCAGTGAGTTTTAATCATTCACTCAATGCAAATGTATTTGCTTGGAAAAGAGGCAGGATGGGCAGACATTTAAATATGTCTGTATTTACATAATGCAAATTTTGTCAGTGTGTGTGTGTGTGTGTGTGTGTGTGTGTGTGTGTGTGTGTGTGTGTGTGCGTCACTCACCCGCTGGGTCCCGGTCTCTGGTTCTGAGTAAAACGCCAGTCAGCGTTTGGCGGCTTTTGCTGTAAAGAAACAAAGGAAAAGCATGAGGTCATGTAAAGCACAGTATTATCTAATTCTGAGTCTATTCGTGTGGCCTCGATGTTGCCATGGAGACGGAGGAAATGGCCCTCAATGTGACCTTGAGTCCGAAACAGCACGTGTCATATGAACAAACCATGATGATGCTTTATTACATAGTGTAAACAGAAACCTGAGCTTGATAATATCTAAATGCACATGTGCTCAATACAGTCAGATTTGCTTTATTTTAAGCGGACGGCACACACGCACGCACACACAGAGTGACTAAGAACAATAACGCCTGTGAAGGACAGTGACTAAGAAGAGGTTTCAGTCCATGCACACACATATTCTGTCCTGGATTTTCCAGTCAGTGAGATACAAGCTCTGTGACTAATTGGGCTAAAGACAGAAACGTAATTGTGATTTATCCACGCACGCGCACGCACGCACGCACGCACACACACACACACACACTCTTTGAACATATGTTACTCTTTTAAAAACATTCTGCAGTTGTGAGTTGAGGGTTTCTGGATGCAAATATTTTCTGTGTATGTGTGTGCATGGCTGACAATGTTTGTGCTTCTTGTGTTGTTTAGTGTTAGGAGAAGGTGTGTGTTGGTCATACATTAGATAGGTGGCTTTCTCTCTCTGATGTGTACAAAACACTCATTTAATTAGCCTGGCGATTCCTCCATAAGGACATAAAGACTGCAGTGTGTGTGTGCGTGTGCGTGCGTGCGTGTGTGTGTAGGTTACATCTGCCTGCAGGAATGTCAGGAAAAACAGCTCATATACTGAAGCATCTCTAGTAAAGAGGTGTGAGTGAATTCTCACTCTTCACATTCAACACAGCATACTATATACAAAATAATAACAATGAATCTTTCAAACTATAATGCAGTCGCATGATTTCACTATGTTGAATGTTTAGTTTATTGGGAGGCTGCATTCAAGCATTCTCTGTTTCTACTTGAAACTCTCAGATTATCGCAACTCAAGGTCACAGGCAAGGTTGCTGCAGGTGGCCATTGTTTTCAGAGAATCCTATTTACATACTTAATATTTCTACAAATAACACACAATAGATGTGTCATACTGCCAAACACACAGCTATAGAGCCATGTGACATCTGTAAACACACTCCATTGACATAAGTCTATCGAAACAACGAAGTGTGTCCACACACGCACGCACGCACGCACGCACGCACGCACACACACACACACTACTGTTTTCCAAATACAAAATGTGTGTGAATGTTAAATCTGTGATATTTAATGTCCGGACATTAGTTCGGATTGGATGTGCCACACACACGTCAAATTTCCCTGACAACTCTTGATGCTTGGTAACCATAAACAGGATAAAGATGTGAACAGGGTAAACTATTACTTAGGAAATATTTATTAAGGTTATTATGACTAATAAATTAAACATTGCTGTCTTGTATCACATGGCTGTTTTTATATTTATGGAAATGAGAGGTTGTTTACCATGACTTACACTTCTTACTTGTGGTAAAATAACTATAACTCACAGGATCTCATGGCTTTTGCTTTAATCTGTAGCTTCACATCTGGCACTCATAATAAACTCACACAGACCAAGAAATATGCATCTGGATCAATATATCAACTCAGCAATTTTGTGAATGAAACAAAATTTATAAGATACATCCTTCCTCATGCAGCACATGGAAAACATCTGTGTGTGACACACATCCTCTTCCACGTCTGACCTGACAATACAGAAACCGTCAATACACACTCCAAACACTCAACAGGAAGCATTACGTGACTCTCTTGTGTAAATGATAAACAATTTGTGGGTGAAACAAGAGGCTTTCTGTATAAACTGTACACACATTATCACTGCAAATAAATGGGCAGATCCATCAACAGCAAGCAGTGAATCTACTGTTGTAAAATCTGTTGTAAATCTACAAACCCAGCTCTTCTTCCACATTCTCTACAGCATCAAGATGCAAAATCATCTTATTTTTATCTTATACAATGCCAAACAAAACAAGAGCTTGAGAAAATGCCCTGAAGATGAAAGATCTGAAAGAAAACAGCATAACGTCTCATAAAAAGTGAATAATGTGTTAAATAAAAGCCTTTGTTAAAATCTCTAGCATGTTTTAAATTTGGTTTGTGAATCTAATGAAAAAATGTCATGTCGTATTTTGAAACAATCAAAAGAGAAAAATTAGACATTTTGTTTTTAAAAGATGGAAAATTCAACCTAATACTGTATTGAAATATAACCCGGACACGTGTTTGACCCTTGAAAACAAGAGTATAGTGAAAGACAGTAAGTCTGTTTTGAAAGGATGAATATCTAGAAGCTTCTCTGAATAAGGACCACACACACACACACACACACACACACACACACACACACGTGTCATTATAGCAGAGCCAGATGGCAGCCCATCGCCCCCGAGAGACAGATAGATTCTCAGGGGGCTCAGAGATGAGACATGAGATTCACAACAGAGATAATAAGAGAAAGACAGGCTCATTCATCTACAAACACAAGAGTTACACTTAAACTCAAAAACATTTGTGCATAACAAGAATGTCTTTCAAAAACAGCTTCAGTTCTGACTGTAGGAGCAAAAAACGTGCTGTTATTAACTAACCACATGTTAGCAAATACAAAACTTCCCAATTTAGTCAAATCATTTTTTAAACCAGTCAACAACACAGTCAAGAGGCTCAAATTCTTCTGATCGTGTTTCACGAAACAATATGTCACCATGTATTCATAAACTCCTCCATCTCATATAATCACTATTTATCATCACATAGAGATTTACTGTGGAATAGCCCGGAGGTGACACGAGCTCACAGTAGGTCACATGACGTGTGGAATCAATAGCATGAGTTCAGCACAACAGGAAGTGAGGGGTCACTGCATGACCTCTGGAATCCTGTTATTCTGCCACATCTTTCCTTCACTACACACTTCCTCTTTCTCTCTCTCATTTCCCGCCTTTTCTTCCCCCACACTACACCTCGTGTCTGACCATCGGCCTCTTCGTCTTCCTGTCCATCTGATCTTCATGCATCTTCCAAACGTCGTCCTGACAAGAGATCCGCACAGCACAAAACACCAAAGCCCCGTGCAAAAAAACATTTACTAAACTTACTAGGTGTTAAAAGCTTTTTTGTAGATAAGCAGCCCATAAAAGTCACTTGGCAGAAAGAAGCCACATTACACAAGTGCCAACATGGACAGATTGCGTGACACGCCTTCATCCTCGAAAACAGAGCAAACACCGCCAACGTCACCCAAAATACACTAGATATGGTTTTTACGAGCAATGAGAATAACATGGTTTAACTATAAAACCATTTCTATTAAAGCTACATAATGGGAAAAACATATAACTCAAGAAATCATTTTGTTAGAGTGTTGGGTCGCAATCGAATGTAATGTTCCAGTAAAGTTAGGTACCGCAAACGTAAATATTGATCTTTTTTATCTGACAACCACTGATGATCACGAAGCCTCTTTAATTCCTGTCTTTATTCCAAACTGACCTCAACTACATTCCTAATATATCTGCTTTTTCTCCTCTTCCTTCCACCTGTCTCTTCCCTTCCTTCTTCCTGTTTAGTCATAGACGTACACTACTTGTCTTAAAACAGCTACCCAACAATATCACGAATTGTTTACAAAAACGAGTATCTCATTAAAGTCTTAAGATGCGTCAACATGAGTCAAGTTCTAAAAACCAGACCTGAGATTAAAACATTACCTGGACGACCTCCAAAAGACCCTAAAGAAAAGGTTGATCGAGAAAGGATCGTGATTGTGCCCTCACCTCATTGGCCGAGTTCATTAAGTGTTTCCTTGTCAAAGTCATATTAAGCGTGTTGTTATGACTCAACATGGGAGTCTTGACAAACACAAAGTCACTCCTGCTGGACAGGGTTGAATAGCAGGGCCTGTAGGTCCGCGTGTGGGCTTCCTGAGGTCCTCCGACCACCTCCATATATCTAATGGGCCCGTCAGTGTTAAGCTGGAGGTGAAGGTCCTTATGGGCTCTCTGCTGATAGCCGGGCCTTGAACGGAGACCCGTCCTGGAGTAGCAGCACGTGGAACAGCCCTTGTGCCTGATGCATCGTACCAAAAGCACCGCCATGGTCAGTAGAGACACCAGCGTCACACAACCCAGCGAGATGATGAGATACAGGCTGACATCTGTCATTCCTGTCCCCTTGCGTGAGAATGTGGTCGTACGGATGTCTGTGGATTTGTCTGCACTCTTCTCCTCCACTGTGACAGTAACCAAAACGCTGGTGGACATAGCCGGCTGGCCGTTATCCCGTACCGCCACTGTGAAGCTGTAGACCGGCTGAGTTCTGCCACCAGACTCGTCGTCTACGAGTTTCCGCGCGGTGTGTAGCTCACCCGTGTGCACGTCGATGTTAAACAGCGATGAGTCGCCTCCTGGGGCGATGCTGTAGAACAGCCAGGCGTTGTGGCCGCTGTCGGCATCGACAGCGACGATCTTATTCACGCGATGGCCGATGGGGGCGGAGTGGGGTACGGTCAGCTGAAGCCCAGCGTCTTCAGAATGGGACGGGTAAAGGATGACAGGCGCGTTGTCGTTCTGGTCGACCACGAACACATGGACGGTTACGTTAGACGTCAGCGGCGGCGCTCCGGCATCACGTACCTGAACCTCGATCTTGAACGCATTCATTTGCTCGTAGTCCAGAGAGCGCATGGTGAAGACATTCCCGTTCTCAGGGTTTATGTAGACGTACGAGGAGATGGGGCTGCCGTGGACGGTGGAGGGTAAGATGGAGTACGACAGACGGGCGTTATCGCCCACATCTGGGTCCGATGCGGAGATGCTCACTATCGGGGTACCAGGGCTGTTATTCTCAGCGACATCCACTGAATAAGAGTTTTGCGAATACACTGGAGCATTGTCATTAACATCAGACAGACGAACTGCAAACGTCTTCTGAGAGGACAGTGAGGGAGAGCCAGAGTCTGTCGCCGTGACAACAACAGTGTATTCATCAATAGCTTCTCTGTCTAGACGCCCATCAATAACAAGCGTGTAGTGTTCGCCAAAGGCGGATTTGAGTTTAAACGGAAGTCCTGGGGAAACTTTGAGCGTTACCTTTCCGTTGTCCTGAGAATCTAAGTCCGTTGCGCTGATTAAAGCGATGACAGTGCCGATGTCAGCATCCTCCCGGATGGGGCTGGTGAGGGAGGTTAACGTCACCTCTGGAGCATTATCATTCACGTCAATTATTTCCACCTTGATATTGCACGAGCCCTCCATAGCTGGAGAGCCTCCATCCCTTGCCTGAACTGTGATGTCATACACATTTGCTTCCTCATAATCCACATCCCCCACAACACGGATTTCCCCTGATTTAGAATCCACACTGAACATTTTCAATATTCTGTCTGGAGTGTATTTACTGAATATGAAAGATATTTTACCATTTGTGCCAGAGTCAAAATCAGTGGCGTTGAGTTTTGTCACCAGTGTTCCCGGAAGAGAGTTTTCCAAAAGACTGACTCTTTTCACCTGCTCGTCAAACACAGGTGCATTGTCATTCACGTCCAGAATTTTAATAAGCAGGACGGTGGTCCCGGATTTCTCCGGCTGTCCTCCGTCCACGGCCGTAAGCAAAAGTCGAAACGCGGCCTGCTTCTCGCGGTCCACGGCCTTTTCCAGGACGAGCTCTGGAAATTTACTACCGTCGCTTTTAGTCTCAACTTTTAAAACAAAATGTTCGCTAGGGGAAAGACTGTACGTGCGCAGGGAATTAATTCCTACATCGGGATCGTGCGCGCTCTCCAAGCGGAACCGCGTTCCCGGAGCGGCCGCCTCTGATATCTCCAGTGATGAATTTACATTTGGAAACTGCGGCGCGTTGTCATTTACATCCTCGATCTCAACGAAAACTCGGTGGATTTCTAAAGGGTTTTGAAGAAGAATTTGAAGGTGCATAGAACAGACTGACGTTAACGCGCATGTGCGCTCCCTATCAATAGTCTCTCTAATAACGAAGGCACCGTTAGATGGATTCACCTCGAAATATTGCGCGTTAGATTCCGACACGACCTGCAGATTTCGTTCGGTAATCCTTGAAGCACTGAGGCCCAAATCTCTCGCTAGATTCCCAACGACGGACCCCGGTTTCAGCTCCTCTGGTATGGAGTACCGGAGCTCGGACGCGCTCGAGGGGCGAATGAGGGAGACCGCGAGGCAGAGCACGGGCCACGAGCGTCTCCACTCCATTGTGCGCGATCCGGGGAAAGAAAGTTTCAACTTTTTCTCCTTGTCGAATCCATATTCACGTTAAAGCGACGCTACCATGTCGTGCGTAAAGTAATCCGATCTGCGATGAGTGTAGGAAAAACTTTAAAATAATTCATGTTGCCTGTAAACTTTTCGGTAAATCACAAGAGAGGTAAAAAACATTCTCCCATCCAGCTCCTCTCCAAAACTCCCTGAATTAGCTGCGCCTCTCCTGCGCAACAGGGCGGAGACTTAAGCCACAAAGAGGCGCACACACATCCATACACACTCCAAGAGAAAATGCGACTGAACTTTCCGAGCTGAAGTCGACCTGTTTCTGGCACACATGTAATCCCCGTGTGGTTTACAATATTTACGAGCACAGATAAAGACCATTAGATACTCACAGGAACAGACCACTACATCACTCAAAAAGTTGACTGAAAAGTAACAGTCAAGGGCAATAAATACGCAATTTAGATATTGTATGATGATAAAGTTAAACCATTGAAGGCAAAATGGATTTCTACATGTCCAAGTGTACTTCAGTGACAAGCCACTAGACGGCGTATATTCTATAGAAGCTTCAATAGAACTATTTGCATTTTCCCCCATTTAAACTGCTGTAAAATTAATATCACAAGTACTGTTTACAAGAGTTTAAACACTGCAATCTTAATACTCTCCAGGCATTACTGTACAACCCGAACCATGGCGCATTTGCGTCACAGTCAGGATGGCCGAGCGGTCTAAGGCGCTACGTTCAGGTCGTAGTCTCCTCTGGAGGCGTGGGTTCGAATCCCACTTCTGACAACGTTTTTTTATTATTTACATACAGTACACGCATTTACACATATGTGTTTGTGTGAATTTTTTTTATTCATTTAGTACGATACCCTATATAACCTAAATACACTACAAATTAAAGTTTAATAAATTATTGCATTGCTAATTTATGACAAATTATCCTACCTATACTTTTTATTAGAAAGTTAAAATTATAAATACAAATGTATTTGTATAATTCCAAATATTTACAATGTTAGACTTACAAATGAGGGATCATTTTGCTTTAAAAGGCAACAAAAAACACACAGTACACAGTTTACAAATAGCAAAGCAATGGAGAAAGAAATAATAAACAGCAGTTTTCTTTAAACAATGTGAGAAAAAGGTAAAACGAAAAAAGTCAACAAAAAAATGTTTAGTTGTTTTGAAATGATAGAAATCTTTGACCTTGGATTGTAAAGATTGGATTGTAAAGGATTCAAGTGAAGTGTATACTGAAAAGGTGTGCATTTGGTTCATAATTGATTCAAAATCTTTAATATATATTAAGCTAAATAAATAAGTGATTTTATCTCATTTATTACTTCTAAATAATGGTTAAACAACAATAGTGTGAATCACAGATGCGCGTGTTATCTATACTGCCGCCTTGTGGTGAACTGCATGAACTGAAGAGTATTGAGCAGCGGGAGGCGAGGGGAGCGATCACAGAACCCGTATATGCGCATGAGAAAATACTCAAAAGGAAACAGCCATCTAGAAATCAATACTTCAAAAATAATGACAAAGGAGCACCGAAAATGTGAAATTACAAATACTAGGTTGTATAAATGCTAAATGTAGCACGTGACAAATAAATAATATAATGCTATACTTCTATATAATTCTATAATGCTAAATATGGTCTATAATATAAATCTAGTATGCTAAATGGTCAACAGGATCAAAGAAATGACGCAATAAATGGCATTAAGAAACATGCCTATACAAAAGAATAATGTAATTACTGTAATAAAAGCAGGAGCGAGACAGAGAGGGAGAGATGGAGAGAGGGAGGGAGGGGGGGGAGAGAGGGAGAGAGAGGGGGAGAGAGGGAGAGAGAGGGAGGGAGAGGGAGGGAGACTGACGCACACACAGGAAAAAAGCGGAAGCAGAGTCTGTTTCAGCACCACTATGGCGGACAGCGCAATTCCGCTAAACGCTTCTTCTGCATGCATTTTCTCTCTCTCTCTCTCCCCGATCGAGTTAACCAGACAACACCCTCCAAAGCAGCAAAAGGCTTGTACCAAACAGTGTTCCAGAATTTTAGTATTCCAACAAAATTAAAATTACAAAAATAAAAACAGCACCACTCATTTTGCAACCTAACTGCTAAAAAGATATAAGAAAGATATATATTTACACTACTAAACACTATTATATCAATCATATCAAGCAACTTTTGTGGAAACTAACTTGGTGTTAGCACTTATTGTATTATTGCCCCTGTATGACATATCGCTTTATTGCTTCCTAATCTCTCTGTAAGTCACTTTGGATAAAAGCGTCTGCTAAATGACTAAATGTAAATTTAGGGTCACTTATTCTTTATTAACATTCACAATTCACAAAAAAATTACTTTGTTTATCTTTATTTCACATTTAAGACAAATAGTAAATTCAGCAAAACTATGAAATAACACAAACAACCTTGGGAATTATATTGTGACTAAATATTCACAATAATATTCAAAATTGTTATTTAAAGTAAAATTTGCAGAAATGTTTTCTTCTTAAGGTCTCACCCAGGCCTTCCGGGCTCTTATTTGCTGTTTTTTCTTCATTATTTGGTCCAAGTCATTCTTTTCAAAACGTTTTCAAATTCATTTTTTGTTTTGTAATAAAATACATTAATATGTTCATAATAATACTAATAATTTTAAACATTCAAACAAATGACTTCAAAAGATTTAAACCCATGAAAAATAGTCAAGTGGGTCTAAACATTTAATTAATTTATAGTATATTTACACATATTTAAAGAGTTTCTCTTACCTTGATTTGCAGATACAGGTTTGAATCAGAAGATGAACAGCAGGTGAAGAAAACAAGGGCATCAGTGACATGGAAAAGAAGAAAGAGAAGGAAGAAATATTTGATTAGACTGATGCGGCAACAAATCTGTGGGGAACCCATTCGATACTTACCAAAAATCACACCATAATCAGATCTCTAACATACTTAAACAAGGACAAAAACACATGTGTAAATAGAGAAGAGGAGAACATGAAAAAGAGAAATCAATGTGTTTAGAAAAAACAAACACCTCTGATGAACAGCAGATATATTACATTTTAGATCAGATATGAATAATTCACACCTCCTCCTTACCACACACACAGCCTCAAAAAGATGGAAATGCTCTGTGTTTCATGTTGTTTTTGGTTAAATATAAATATAGTGTAATCATATTGAAAATTATAAACCACATCGACATCCTTACAACTTTTGACCTGTTATATAACTCCAGCTCTCATCAATATAACCTTGATTTTAACAACACACACATGGTTCTCCCTTCCCCCATGACACTAACCCAGAATTTCCAGACACTTTAGATTCCAACATCTGACAGGGGTGCCAAACCCTTTAAGCAGTATCTCACTACATCACATCCAAAACGGGAACATTTCACTGCCCCCCTGTGGACTCAGGCATAATGGTACAACCCTGCCTGTGAGTCAGCTTGTTGCTGTGGCAACACCATCCCACTAGGGGATGAAAATCAGGCCACGAGAAGAAGAAAGAAACACCATGATGGGAGAAAGCCGAACTATATATGTTAAAATATACAAATCAAATTATATTGAAATCACTACAAAGAGATACAAAATAAACACACGTGTACTGTTAAAGTGTACTATTTAGTCTTAAAATGATGTTGCACATGTTGATGCATTTCTCCTGCTATCTCATGCACAGAGACATCAGAAGGTGCAGGAGAGGGGGAGGAAGAGAAGCAGAGAGATGCAGGAGGAGAGGGGGAAGGGAAGAGACGGGATGGGATGAAAGGAAATGACACAAATGAAGCCAAACGTGTCAACAAGCTAAGCTAATATATATTATGACACATTACAGCAAAACGAAGACATAAGAGTCATGTGTGGACTTAACTTATTTAGTAAAAAATCATTTTTTTATATAAATCCTCCATCAAAATTTTTTATAAGCATAAACAAATATAGTGCAAACAACTAGTGAATTAAAGCATGTGAAGACAATGGCTTTGACTGTGTGTGTTTGTTTACTGTCTGTCTGAGATAACAGGTCACTACGTGTGTGTGTGTGTGTGTGTCTCACTGGCCTTGATAAACCCAGTATAATCCCTTCAGTGGATCAACATGCCGCATGACCACAATGAGGACACAGTCACACAAACACAAAACAACACACCCAAACTCATAGATCATTAAACACACACCAACGTGACGGTGTATGACAACTGGTTCATCTGAATGTAAGAGCATGACTCGAAGCCAATAATTCATCATCGTGCATTATTCTGCTTTAAGAATCTGAGCTCAAGATAGACAGTTTTCTTAAGGATAGATAGAATAGAACAGAAGATAAATCAGAAATTCGACATAAATTCATTTACAGGCTGCTAAACCTAAGCTACACCAACATATTCACTATAACCGATGCACGCTAATCTTTTGATGGATTTACAATTAGCACCAAAAGCTTAAGACGGCAGCAACCCATCAATGAAGAACGCTTTGAAGTGAGAAAGTTCATTTCAGGTGATGGGTGAGGGAACGCTTTTTAAAGTTCTGAAGCGTGTGGATTTATGATGTACATTAAAGAACATGTGCACATCAGAGCAGGAACTGAAGATTAGAGAAATGAAGGCCACATGCGAAAAGGCGAGGGTTCACACGGTCACAAACTAAGAAATACAGTAACACACATTTGTCTTTTCCTGACTTCTATTTAATGTTCGTAACGCATGTAACACTCACAAAAATGAGCAGCATTTCCTGTAACATTATATACACACACTGGGCACCGCTAAAAAAATCTGTGTTTGCTTTTATAATAAGTGCGCGGCACATGTGACATCCACATGTCTTCAGCCTTTAACGGGCTTCAGATACACAAACAGCAGCGTATAAAGCTCACAATGATGAAACAATGGGGACGAAAAAACTCAACAAGCTACTGGTTGATGTAAATGTACACTCACTTCCGTAACCTGGACAAAAACTCTAATATTTAAGATTCTTCACTATGTACAGGTGTTCAAGCAAACTTTAGCAATGCCTTCTGCTTTTACTGAAATACACAAGATTCTCTTCCAAACTTCCTCAGATTACTGCTGGTTTTGAAAACTACTAAACACAAAAAGATTTTTACGTTTCATTAAATGTGTAGTAAAAATGTTGCACAAAATTAGAAAAGTAAAATCAGATGCACTGCATTAGACCTTTGCAGCACACTGTACATCAGCCATTACAACCTCATAAAGTGTACACACCTATCCATCCTCCTCCTCTGTTCTGTATTCACACATTCAGTCGTTCTTTCAGTAAGTGATTTGTCTGAATATGTTCTGTATCTCTCTTCTGTCTTTAGTCACAGGGCTGCACAGATGGAAACAACTGCTATGTTCAAAATGGCTGCCGTTTTGAAAAAAAGAAAAAAAGATTCTGAGCGCATGTTGTCCTTATTTTTCTACATCAATAATCCATCCACAGATCTTTAATGGTTACCATGATATATTTGCCTTTTCTACCTTATTTGTGTATTTACAGAATGTTTAGGATGACGATGATGATGGAGTGTGTATGTGTATAGCAGAAAGTGGTTCAATAAGCAGAACTGTGCTTGCTGTGTGCAGCCTCAGCCTCCACTGAACATCATCTCTCCATATCTGATGTCCTGTGCGTTTGCACTGCTTGGCTATCACATGATTTCACTTTGCTGCATTATTCTCACCCCACTGCTCCTCCTCTATATGCCTCAGCAGTCTGTTAAATCAGATTTACAATTCTCCTTAAAACAAATGCTACATTATAGAGAGTAACAGGGTTGAAGGACATTAATGCCTGATTTTAAATCTCAAAAATAAAACTATAATGAATTTGCACAGACAGTCATTCCAAAATTATTTGGATATTTAAGGCACCAAAATGCATGTCACTGTATTAAATAGAAAAATATCATACTAAATACTATAGGTTTGTTAAAACGAAAACCAGGTTAAAACTTAAACTTCAATAATTGCAAAAAAATACTCAGGGAAGTGAAATAAAGCTCTAGCTGCATTGTTTTGGCAGATGAAACTTGCTTTGATGTGTTTGCCCCCCAATGCAATGACATTTAAGAATTTTAAGTGTAACCTAAGTGTACTTTTTTTGACCACTGTAAGCATAACTGTACCTTAAGGAAAAGGCAAAGAAAACATCAGCTTGAATTCACCTCACCTCTGCACTAACATCCAGTCCTTCTGTGTTCCTGTTTTGTTTAGGTACAGTCATCGTGCCACTCATATCAACGTTTAAAACACTTTGGCTGGCAGGCCGCAGGAACTTCAGATCACTTTTTCTGGAGTCAGTTGTGCCACACAAATCATAATTGTACACGTGCTGTAAAGTTCCTGTTCCCCCTACATCTGCGTAAAGAGGCGGATAATACGGAATAACTGGAAGATTCGCTCCAGATTTGTAAAGCATTGGCTCGCGTCTCCATCTGTAGCATTTGACTGACAGTATGGCGATGATAGACACGATAAAGAGAAACGAAACCACAGCCAGAGCCAAGACTAGATAAAAAGTCAGATTGTCGTTGTATTCCTTGTCGTGCGTAAAGTCAGTGAACTCCGAGAGCACTTCAGGGAAGCTGTCCGCCAGCGCCACGTTAACATTGACTGTAGCTGAACGAGAGGGCTGTCCGTTGTCCTCCACTACAACAGTGAGTCTTTGTTTCACAGCATCTTTATCTGTCACCTGGCGCACAGTTCTTATTTCTCCATTCTGTAAACTCACTTCAAACAGCGCCCTGTCTGTGGCTTTCTGCAGTTTATATGAGAGCCAGGCATTCTGTCCAGAGTCCACATCAACAGCGACCACTTTAGTGACCAGATAACCCACATCAGCCGAACGAGGCACTATTTCAGCCACCACAGAACCACCAGACTGGACCGGATACAGAACCTGAGGCGCGTTGTCATTCTGATCCTGAATGATTATTTTTACGCTCACGTTGCTGCTGAGAGGAGGTGAGCCTCCATCTTGCGCTTTCACTATAATCGTAAACGATTTTAATTGCTCGTAATCAAAGGATTTTGTTGCATAAACGGCCCCACTATCAGAATTGATAGATACAAAGGATGAAACTGGTGCGCCATTCATATCATTATCAGAAATAAAGTATGAGATGCGCGCGTTCGCACCCAAATCTGCGTCATGCGCTTTTACACTGAACAGAGATAGAGATGGGGAATTATTCTCCATTACATATGCATTATACAATTCCTGTTCAAACTGAGGTGCGTGATCATTTACATCGGTGACCTTTACGTGCAGTGTCTTTTTACTAAACAATGGCGGACGGCCACCGTCTGTAGCTGTTACGGTAATGTTATATTCGCCTGTATCCTCTCTGTCCAGCTCGGAGTCAGTGACTATACTGTAATAATTAGTCAAAGATGAGTCGATTTTGAATGGGAGGCTTCTGTCGATGGAACAAATAACCTTTCCATTTTCTTCAGAGTCGCTATCTTGAATATTTATCATTGCTACAACGGTACCAGGTGGTGAATTTTCGGGTATTGCATTTGAAAAAGACATGAGCGTCATTTTTGGTGCGTTGTCATTTACGTCTGTAACCTCGACTACCACTTCAGATGAGTCCGATAACCCCCCCTGATCTTTAGCTTGAATTTTAAACTCATAAATAGCAGATTCCTCAAAATCGAGGTCACCAATCAGCCTTATTTCGCCACTGGAGGGATCGACAGAAAACAGATCTCGAATTTTGGGAGTGGTGTGTTCGACATAATAACCAATGTGTCCATTTGAGATGGTATCTGCATCGGTTGCGTTAACAATTACCAGTAAGGATCCCTTTGCAGTGTTTTCGGGTATAGTTAATCTGTATGTATTCTTTTGGAACACAGGTGCGTTGTCATTTATATCTAAAACAATAATGTGGATTTTTACCGTGCCGGAGCGTTTCGGATTTCCTCCGTCTGTTGCAGTTACAGTTAAATACAAATGTTCATGTTTTTCTCTGTCTAACGGCGTTTGCAGAACAAGCTCGACGCTTTTACCGCTGCCTGACCGACTTTGTGTCTTTAAAGCAAAATGATTCGTCGGGTGAACTGAGTAACTTTGAATACTATTAATGCCAACATCAGGATCAACTGCGCTGTCCACGGTAAAGCGCGCTCCGGTTGAAGCAGACTCGCTGATTTCTAATGTAATTTCACCTCTTGTAAATGCAGGACTGTTGTCATTAACATCTAGTATTTCTACGGTAATGCGATAGAGCTCGATAGGATTTTCCAAGATGACTTCAAAGCTCAGGCTGCATGCAGATGCAGCACCAGCGCACAAAAGCTCCCGGTCAATTCTCTCCTTAATGACGATGTGCCCTTTTTCTCGGTCCAGCTCGACATAATCCCGGCCCACGGCTGAAAAGATCCGCGCTTTACCCGTCGTCAGCCTTTTAGGATCAAGACCCAGATCTTTAATGATGTCTCCGACGAATGAGCCAGTTGCCATCTCCTCTGGCACGGAATAACGGACCTGGCCGTACACGCCATAGAGGAAATGCCCACAGAACAGAAGCACACACGACTGCCATACAAAATAACAATTTGGTCTTCTCATGCTGATCTTCGAATTTTTGAAGTAAGAAAAATAAACTAAATCAAGGATATTGTTGGAAGCGTCATTCAGATTTTGCTGTGCGCACCCTTTTGTACTAGAGGTATACAATCCTTACATGCGCAAATGGTCTGGAAAACCGAAGGCGTGTATTATGTATTAAACCAGAAATATCAACCCCATCAAACAACAGCGACTCTTAGGGTTCAGCCTTAGAACTGCAATATACTTTTCCTGAGTGCGTTTTGGCAACGTGACATTGATTGAGCCAAGAGCAAACCTTTACAAAACAAACAGACAGTTCATTTTACGCACAGCAGGCAGATACAAAAATTGATGTTAATTTGAGGAAATATGGAGAAATTAAGTGGAAAAGTGTTTGCAAGAGTAAAATGCGTAAAGTTCTGTACATTTCGTAAAATGTCCAATGTGTTCAGGTATACAGCTAAATTGTTAAAGCATTGCGTAGAAAGCGCGCAAAAGTCAGGGGTTAGATTCTCACGGATCACACATAGGCTACCGATCATTTTAAGTATGAATGCACCACAAGTCGCTTTTTTTTTTTTTACAAAAGTGACTGCCAATATATAAAATGTGTACATGTGATTAAAACGTTTACAACTCAAAATGCAGCATTCAAAAGTAAAACTAAATCTAAAACTAAAGGGCGCCAATCACAAACTCATCTAATGTGCCTCACCTGATCATTTGAATCTCTGGATATCTCTTTATTGTCCTGCATATACTGCAGAGTCTGCGTTCTTCCTGGGTCCAGACTAACAATGCTTTCACTGCAGGGCCGGACAAATTTCAGATCACTCTTTCTGGAGTCAGAAGTACCGCACATCTCGTAATTAAACACTTGTTTTAAAGTCCCTGTGCCATCTGCGTAAAGAGGCGGATAATACGGAATAACTGGAAGATTCGCTCCAGATTTGTAAAGCATTCGCTCGCGTCTCCATCTGTAGCATTTGACTGACAGTATGGCGATGATAGACACGATAAAGAGAAACGAAACCACAGCCAGAGCCAAGACTAGATAAAAGGTCAGGTTGTCGTTGTATTCCTTGTCGTGCGTAAAGTCAGTGAACTCCGAGAGCACTTCAGGGAAGCTGTCCGCCAGCGCCACGTTAACATTGACTGTAGCTGAACGAGAGGGCTGTCCGTTGTCCTCCACTACAACAGTGAGTCTTTGTTTCACAGCATCTTTATCTGTCACCTGGCGCACAGTTCTTATTTCTCCATTCTGTAAACCCACTTCAAACAGCGCCCTGTCTGTGGCTTTCTGCAGTTTATATGAGAGCCAGGCATTCTGTCCAGAGTCCACATCAACAGCGACCACTTTAGTGACCAGATAACCCACATCAGCCGAACGAGGCACTATTTCAGCCACCACAGAACCACCAGACTGGACCGGATACAGAACCTGAGGCGCGTTGTCATTCTGGTCCTGAATGATTATTTTTACGCTCACGTTGCTGCTCAGAGGAGGGTTTCCTCCGTCTTGCGCTTTTACGCGGATGTTAAATTCTTTTGTTTGCTCATAATCGAAAGAACGAACAGCAATAATTTCTCCGCTCTCTGCATTCACTGAAATATACGCTGAAGCAGAGACGCCATTCACAGGAAAATCCTCTAGAAAATATGAAACGCGCGCATTATTACCAGAGTCTTTGTCATGCGCTTTAACAGAAAAAACTGAGACTCCCGGTGAATTATTTTCCATCACATATGCGGTGTATGACTGACGCTGAAAAACAGGGGCGTTATCATTGACATCCGAGATTTTTAGGTTTAAAGTTTTATTAGTAGAAAAAGAGGGCGAACCGTCATCAGTAGCTGTTATTGTTATATTATATTCAGATGTTTTCTCACGGTCTAAAAGCTCATCGGTTACCAACGTGTAGAAATTCGAAGAGGAGGATTTGATGCGAAAAGGCGAATCAGAATTAACAGAGCATTTTATTTGGCCGTTTTTACCAGAGTCTATATCTTTAATGTTGAGCATTGCAATCATCGTGTCAAGGGCGCAGTTTTCTGGAATGGGGCTGGAAAATGATATAACGCTGATGACAGGTGCGTTGTCATTAACGTCAGTTAATTCAATGAGTACTTTACTATTATCTGTTAACCCACCTTTATCCATAGCTTCAAGATTCAATTCATATTGCTTTGATCTTTCAAAGTCCAACAGCCCGTTAACGTAAATGTTTCCACTGTTTGAATCAATTCTGAAAAGGTCTAAATCTTTCCCAGAGCTCTGTGAAAACGAATAAGTCACTTCACCATTTGATCCTTTGTCTTTATCTGTAGCACTTACAGTTAACACCACTGTACTTATCTGTGCATTTTCTTCTAAAGAAACTCTGTACATGGACTGGCTAAATGCGGGGGTATTATCGTTTGCATCAATTACTGTGACGCTAATCTTAACTGTTCCGGATTTTTGAGGGCTTCCTCCATCAAATGCTGTCAATGTTAATTTAAGTTCCTCTTCTTGCTCTCTATCTAAGGGCGACTGCAACACCATCTCAACATATTTTGTACTATCAGAACGCGACAGTTCTTTCAAAGTAAAATAATCAGTTGTGGTCAAAGTATATTTCTGAAGCGCATTCAAACCCACATCAGGATCGTGAGCGCTGTCTAAAGAAAAACGAGCGCCAGGAACCGCCAGCTCGCTAATCTGAAAGTGTATCTCTTTTCTTGTAAAAACTGGAGCATGGTCATTTATATCTAATATTTCAACATCGATTCTGTGCAGCTCCATCGGGTGTTCTAGAATGATCTGAAAATGTAAAGAACAGGGAGACACTTGCGCGCACAGCTCCTCTCTATCTATCCGCTCTTTCACTATCAGAATCCCTTTATCCACATTCAGACCGATGTACTCACGACTGTCCTCTGTAAAGATCCGAGCTCGACCAGATTTCAGCCTCTTAACATCCAAACCAAGATCCTGAACGATATTTCCTACAAGCGAGCCTTTTGTCATCTCCTCTGGAATAGAATAACGGACCTGCCCGTGCGCAACGGCCATGACAAAGACGCACAGCAGCAGATGCTGCATTAGCCATGATGCAATCCGTGTCGAAAATGCGCCGCGTTGGGATTTGATAAAACAAAAACGAAACATATTCCAAATCTTCTATTTTAATATAAAATACGTGACAAAGACCCAAAACTTAAGCAAAAGTTGAAACATCAACCTGTTTAAAATACAAAACGTTTAATGTATCGATGCGCAAAAAAAGAAACCGTCTGAAATGAAAAAGAGATTCTGAATGACTATGATGTCAGAAACTGGAGGAGGATCTAAAACAAGTTTTTTAAACCCCGCACACCCTGACCAACAGCGGCACTTAGAGCATCAGAGAAATATTACAGTGAAAATAATTTGACAAAAGAAAAATATTATTTAGAGTAAATATAAAATATTGTTGGAATCACGTGAGAAATAAATATGCAGATATTAGATGAAATATCAATAAACATATGGATTGGGCAGATATCTCAGAAAGCATAGTGAAGAGGAAAGTTCATAACCCAATCTCACCTGATCAAAAGAATCATCATTACTCAGTTTCTCTCTCTGCGCATGCGTGAGCGTCTGTGTTCCACTGGTGTCCAGACTAATGATGCTCTCACTGTAAGGTCTGACAAACTTCAGATCACTTTTTCTGGAGTCAGTGGTTCTGCAAACATCATAATTGTACACGTGCTGTAAAGTTCCTGTTCCCCCTACATCTGCGTAAAGAGGCGGATAATACGGAATAACTGGAAGATTCGCTCCAGATTTGTAAAGCATTCGCTCGCGTCTCCATCTGTAGCATTTGACTGACAGTATGGCGATGATAGACACGATAAAGAGAAACGAAACCACAGCCAGAGCCAAGACTAGATAAAAAGTCAGATTGTCGTTGTATTCCTTGTCGTGCGTAAAGTCAGTGAACTCCGAGAGCACTTCAGGGAAGCTGTCCGCCAGCGCCACGTTAACATTGACTGTAGCTGAACGAGAGGGCTGTCCGTTGTCCTCCACTACAACAGTGAGTCTTTGTTTCACAGCATCTTTATCTGTCACCTGGCGCACAGTTCTTATTTCTCCATTCTGTAAACCCACTTCAAACAGCGCCCTGTCTGTGGCTTTCTGCAGTTTATATGAGAGCCAGGCATTCTGTCCAGAGTCCACATCAACAGCGACCACTTTAGTGACCAGATAACCCACATCAGCCGAACGAGGCACTATTTCAGCCACCACAGAACCACCAGACTGGACCGGATACAGAACCTGAGGCGCGTTGTCATTCTGGTCCTGAATGATTATTTTTACGCTCACGTTGCTGCTCAGAAGAGGGTTTCCTCCGTCTTGCGCTTTTACGCGGATGTTAAATTCTTTTGTTTGCTCATAATCGAAAGAACGAACAGCAATAATTTCTCCGCTCTCTGCATTCACTGAAATATATGCTGAAGCAGAGACGCCATTCACAGGAAAATCCTCTAGAAAATATGAAACGCGCGCATTATTACCAGAGTCTTTGTCATGCGCTTTAACAAATAAAACAGAGACTCCCGGTGGATTATTTTCCATCACATATGCGGTGTATGACTGACGCTGAAAAACAGGGGCGTTATCATTGACATCAGAGACTTTTAGATTTAAGGTTTTATTGGTAGAGAAAGAGGGCGAACCGTCATCAGTAGCTGTTATCGTTATATTATACTCAGATATTTTTTCACGGTCTAATAACTGATCGGTTGTGAGACTATAAAAATTTGTGGAGGATGATTTTATTTTGAAAGGTAAATGTGGAGCAATGGAACATTTAACCTGTCCGTTTCTTCCTGTATCTAAGTCTTTGACATTCACCATCGCTATTACAGTGTCTGGTGACGCGTCCTCAGGTATTGCATTAGAGAATGACATCAAGCTAATAACAGGAGCATTGTCATTTACATCACTAATTTCAACAAGCACTTTACACGTGTCTGTTAAACCACCTTTATCAGTGGCTTCTATATCTAACTCGTGGTATTTGGATATCTCGAAATCTAAATCACCTTTAACCATGACCTCTCCGTTGGTAGGGTCGATACCGAAAATACTTGAAACACTGTGACTGCTTTGAGAAAAAGAATATTCAATGTCACCGTTTGTTCCATCATCAGCATCTGTGGCAGAAACCTTTATTATAAGAGAGCCCAGTGGAGTGTTTTCGGGCAGACTGACCCGATAAACAGACTGCGTAAATGACGGGGCGTTGTCGTTTGCATCAAGTACAATAATATTTATCGTAATGGCACCAGATTTTGGAGGACTGCCTCCATCATATGCTGTCAAAATCAATTTATGTTCACTTTGTTTCTCTCTGTCTAATGGAGTTTGGAGCACCAGCTCTACGTATTTAGTGCCATCAGTGCGAGACAATAATTTCAATGTGAAATGATCGCTAGGATTCAGTTTATATGTCTGGAGTGTATTTAGACCGACATCAGGATCTTTAGCGCTTTCCAACGAGTATCGAGCTCCATGAATGGCTGATTCGCTAATCTGAAAATTAATGTTTTTCTTCATAAAAACAGGGGCATTATCATTGATATCTAATATTTCCACATCGATTCTATGAAGCTCCATCGGGTTTTCTAGAATGATCTGAAAATGTAAAGAACAGGGAGACACTTGCGCGCACAGCTCCTCTCTATCTATCCGCTCTTTCACTATCAGAATCCCTTTATCCACATTTAGACCGATGTACTCACGACTGTCCTCCGTAAAGATCCGCGCTCGACCAGATTTTAGCCTCTTAACATCCAAACCAAGATCCTGAACAATATTTCCTACAAGCGAGCCTTTTGTCATCTCCTCTGGAATAGAATAACGGACTTGCCCGTGCGCACCGGCCATGACAAAGACGCACAGCAGCAGATGCTGCATTAGCCATGATGCAATCCGTGTCGAAGAGTCTTCGGGAATTAAAAGGACAAAGACGAAACATTTTTCAAATAAACTATCACACTCCAGAAGTAAGGTTAAAAACCAGAGAGGTGGAAACCATAAGCTTTATCCAAAAATATGACAGCGAATGTCTGGAGCGTGCAGTATAGAATAAGAGACCGACTGAAGCGAAAGAGATATTCTGCAGACTGTATAACGTCAGACAATGAAGGAGGGTCTAAAACAACATTATAAACTGACCAACAGCGGCACTTAGAGCACCACAAGATGATTACATCAAAAATACTTTGAAGAACGACACCTAATAACGCACTTCGTATCAACATATTTATTTGCTAAATTACCTTAAAAAAAAAAAATTGGATTAAGGCTTATAACGAATGTTTTGTACCTCATAATAAAGGAAAAGCGGCCACCAAGGACCCAGCATATACTGAATTTATATTTATGATGTCTGAATACACACCAGGATACACCTCATGAATTTGGTTTAAAAATGACC
Source organism: Oreonectes daqikongensis (assembly GCA_026939265.1). Taxonomy (NCBI): domain Eukaryota; kingdom Metazoa; phylum Chordata; class Actinopteri; order Cypriniformes; family Nemacheilidae; genus Oreonectes; species Oreonectes daqikongensis. The sequence continues at coordinate 321,055 of JAOTQM010000598.1, read as the reverse complement.
AAATTTTGCTGAGCTGTAATCTAGAGAAATTATTGCCACTGTGAAGAAGCTCAAATTTAAATAGGATTTGTTTAACATATTTGGTCATTACAAAACTCGTTTGTTGTAGGCTACTGCATATTTTCTGCGAACACTTCGACTATAAATAATAAATCCAACATAAACCTTATAAAACCACTTTAACATTATATCACGTCACATCATGAGTATTGTATATTATTTAGAACTAATAGGCGAATGTGTTTTTGTTGCGTGAAACAACCTGCTCATTTTTAACTGTACTTCCATAAAAATATTTCAGCGTCCATCACACTTTAATTATTATCTTGCTGCTACTTGGTCTTTCACTTGTCTGCCATTATATCAAGCCCCATCCTAGCACAGCCAAGAACCAACAGTATAAACGTCATAATCTTTTGAATGATAACATAAAAATAAATAAATAAAATTGAAAGTTGTTTGTTTTAAACTGTTATAAAAATATTTAAAATAAGTTAAACGCGTGTGTAAATTATATTAGTTACCAAATGTCATTCCGTATGCAACTAACTTAGTAAACGTCACAACTTTAAAGTTCAATTCATAAAAGCCATGCATGATTAATTTTTTCAACCGTAATCTTTAACTTTTTTTAATCACAACAAAAAATACAAAACAGAAAATAATTTAAATATTTTAAAGAACACTAAAAAGACAAAACCAAAATCACTCATCTGATCTCACCTGATCAAAGGATTCGTCATTGACCAGTTTCTCTCTCTGCGCATGCGTGAGTGTCTGTGTTCCACTGGTATCCAGACTAATGATGCTCTCACTGTAAGGTCTGACAAACTTCAGATCACTTTTTCTGGAGTCAGTGGTTCTGCAAACATCATAATTGTACACGTGCTGTAAAGTTCCTGTTCCCCCTACGTCTGCGTAAAGAGGCGGATAATACGGAATAACTGGAAGATTCGCTCCAGATTTGTAAAGCATTCGCTCGCGTCTCCATCTGTAGCATTTGACTGACAGTATGGCGATGATAGACACGATAAAGAGAAACGAAACCACAGCCAGAGCCAAGACTAGATAAAAGGTCAGGTTGTCGTTGTATTCCTTGTCGTGCGTAAAGTCAGTGAACTCCGAGAGCACTTCAGGGAAGCTGTCCGCCAGCGCCACGTTAACATTGACTGTAGCTGAACGAGAGGGCTGTCCGTTGTCCTCCACTACAACAGCGAGTCTTTGTTTCACAGCATCTTTATCTGTCACCTGGCGCACAGTTCTTATTTCTCCATTCTGTAAACCCACTTCAAACAGCGCCCTGTCTGTGGCTTTCTGCAGTTTATATGAGAGCCAGGCATTCTGTCCAGAGTCCACATCAACAGCGACCACTTTAGTGACCAGATAACCCACATCAGCCGAACGAGGCACTATTTCAGCCACCACAGAACCACCAGACTGGACCGGATACAGAACCTGAGGCGCGTTGTCATTCTGGTCCTGAATGCTTATTTTTACACTCACGTTGCTGCTCAGAGGAGGGTTTCCTCCGTCTTGCGCTTTTACGCGGATGTTAAATTCTTTTGTTTGCTCATAATCGAAAGAACGAACAGCAATAATTTCTCCGCTCTCTGCATTCACTGAAATATACGCTGAAGCAGAGACGCCATTCACAGGAAAATCCTCTAGAAAATACGAAACGCGCGCATTATTACCAGAGTCTTTGTCATTCGCTTTAACAAATAAAACAGAGACTCCTGGGGAATTATTTTCCATCACATATGCGGTGTATGACTGACGCTGAAAAACAGGGGCGTTATCATTAACATCAGAGATCTTAAGATTTAAGGTTTTATTAGTAGAAAAAGAGGGCGAACCGTCATCAGTAGCTGTTATTGCTATATTATACTCAGATATTTTTTCACGATCTAAAAGCTCATCAGTGATCAATGTGTAGAAATTTGAGGCTGACTGTCTTATTCGAAAAGGCAAACTAGGATTTATTAAACATCTCACTTGTCCATTTTTCCCCGAATCTAAATCTTTAACATTTAACATCGCTATTACTGTCTCGGGGGCTGAATTTTCAGGTAAAGGGTTAGAGAACGAAATTAAATTAATTACAGGAGCATTATCATTTACATCTGTAATTTCCACCATCACCTTAGCGGTATCTGTTAAACCACCACGGTCTGTTGCCACAACATTCAATTCATATTTCTTGTTTTTCTCGAAGTCTAGAATACCAGTAACGTTTATGTCACCATTGGTTGGATCAATCGTAAAAATATCAATGACACTACTACTGCTTTCTGAGAATGAATATGACACATCTTTATTTGTTCCCTGATCTGCGTCAGTTGCGCTAACCTTTAAGACCACTGAACCTTTTGCTGAGTTCTCAGCGACAAGAGCTGTATATACAGACTGAGTAAAAATAGGCGCGTTGTCATTTGCATCTAAAACAATAACGTTGATCTTTAAGGTACCAGTTTTTTGCGGGGTTCCGCCATCAAAAGCCGTTAAAATCAGATTATACTCGGCCTGTTTTTCTCTGTCTAAAGGCGTTTGCAAGACCATTTCCACATATTTTGTACCGTCAGTGTGAGACAATGTTTTAAGGATAAAATGGTCGTTATGATTTAGTTTATACGTCTGGAGTGAATTTAGACCTACATCCGGATCTTTAGCACTTTCTAAAGAGTATCGAGCTCCAGGAATGGCTGATTCACTGATTTGAAAATTACTCTCTTTCTTATGGAACAGAGGAGAATTATCATTGATATCTAATATTTCCACATCGATTCTATGCAGCTCCATTGGGTTTTCTAAAATGATCTGAAAATGTAAAGAACAGGGAGACACTTGCGCGCACAGCTCCTCTCTATCTATCCGCTCTTTCACTATCAGAGTCCCTTTATCCACATTCAGACCGATGTACTCACGACTGTCCTCCGTAAAGATCCGCGCTCGACCAGATTTTAGTCTCTTAACATCCAAACCAAGATCCTGAACAATATTTCCTACAAGCGAGCCTTTTGTCATCTCCTCTGGAATAGAATAACGGACTTGCCCGTGCGCACCGGCCATGACAAAGACGCACAGCAGCAGATGCTGCATTAGCCATGATGCAATCCGTGTCGAAGATGCGAGTCTTCGGGAATTAAAAGGACAAAGACGAAACATTTTTCAAATAAACTATCACACTCCAGAAGTAAGGTTAAAAACCAGAGAGGTGGAAACCATAAGCTTTATCCAAAAATATGACAGCGAATGTCTGGAGCGTGCAGTATAGAATAAGAGACCGACTGAAGCGAAAGAGATATTCTGCAGACTGTATAACGTCAGACAATGAAGGAGGGTCTAAAACAACATTATAAACTGACCAACAGCGGCACTTAGAGCACCACAAGATGATTACATAAAAAATACTTTGAAGAACGATAGGCTACCTGATAATAATGGACTTCGTATCAACATCTTTTAAAAAATATAGATAAAATTGGAATCAATGCTTATATAACAGTCGCGTTGAAGCTCATAATAAAGAAAAAGCGGCAAACAAGGATCCACTGAATCTCCATTTATGATGTTTGAATACACACCATCAGGATACACCTCATGAATTTGGTTTAAAAATGACCAAAGTGTGCAGAGCTGTAATCTAAAGAAATTATTGCCACTGTGAAGAAGCTCAAATTTAAATAGGATTTGTTTAACATGTTTAGTCATTACAAAATTCACATAATCTCGTTTGTTGAACTGCATATTGTCTGTAAACACTATAAATAACAAATCGAGCATAAGTTATGGCAACAGTATATAACCACTGCAACATCATATCACTTCATGAGTATTGCATATTATCTAAAACCCAAAAGGCGATTTGACCTTTAATCAATGTTATTGTTGCATGAATCAACCTGTTTATTTTTAACTGCACTTCAATTTTTTTTGCTTCCATCGCACTTTAACTATTATGTTACTGCTGCTTTTACCGTCTCCTTATCGGCCATCATTTCAAGCCTCAGCACAGCCAAGTAAAAACTTATTTTTTTTAAATATTAAATTAAAGATAGATAAATAATGCCACCAAATGTCATTTTAAATAATATTGTAGACAAATTTAAAATAAGTAAAATATTCATTCAATAAATGTTATTCCATAAGCTATTAACTTAGAAACATGTCACAATTTTAAAAGACATTTAATAGAATATAAAGCTGTGGTGAATTTTATCAATCGTTCATTTATTTTTAAAAACCACAACAAATAAAAAACAATAATTTAAAGCACAATAAAATCACTCATCCGATCTCACCTGATCAAAGGATTCGTCATTGGTCAGTTTCTCTCTCTGCGCATGCGTGAGCGTCTGTGTTCCACTGGTATCCAGACTAATGATGCTCTCACTGTAAGGTCTGACAAACTTCAGATCACTTTTTCTGGAGTCAGTGGTTCTGCAAACATCATAATTGTACACGTGCTGTAAAGTTCCTGTTCCCCCTACATCTGCGTAAAGAGGCGGATAATACGGAATAACTGGAAGATTCGCTCCAGATTTGTAAAGCATTCGCTCGCGTCTCCATCTGTAGCATTTGACTGACAGTATAGCGATGATAGACACGATAAAGAGAAACGAAACCACAGCCAGAGCCAAGACTAGATAAAAGGTCAGGTTGTCGTTGTATTCCTTGTCGTGCGTAAAGTCAGTGAACTCCGAGAGCACTTCAGGGAAGCTGTCCGCCAGCGCCACGTTAACATTGACTGTAGCTGAACGAGAGGGCTGTCCGTTGTCCTCCACTACAACAGTGAGTCTTTGTTTCACAGCATCTTTATCTGTCACCTGGCGCACAGTTCTTATTTCTCCATTCTGTAAACCCACTTCAAACAGCGCCCTGTCTGTGGCTTTCTGCAGTTTATATGAGAGCCAGGCATTCTGTCCAGAATCCACATCAACAGCGACCACTTTAGTGACCAGATAACCCACATCAGCCGAACGAGGCACTATTTCAGCCACCACAGAACCACCAGACTGGACCGGATACAGAACCTGAGGCGCGTTGTCATTCTGGTCCTGAATGATTATTTTTACGCTCACGTTGCTGCTCAGAGGAGGAGAGCCTCCGTCTTGCGCTTTTACGCGGATGTTAAATTCTTTTGTTTGCTCATAATCGAAAGAACGAACAGCAATAATTTCTCCGCTCTCTGCATTCACTGAAATATACGTTGAAGCAGAGACGCCATTCACAGGAAAATCCTCTAGAAAATATGAAACGCGCGCATTATTACCAGAGTCTTTGTCATGCGCTTTAACAGATAAAACAGAGACTCCAGGTGAATTATTTTCCATCACATATGCGGTGTATGACTGACGTTGAAAAACAGGGGCGTTATCATTAACATCAGAGACTTTTAGATTTAAGGTTTTATTGGTAGAGAAAGAGGGCGAGCCCTCATCAGTAGCTGTTATCGTTATATTATACTCAGATGTTTTTTCACGGTCTAAAAGCTCATCAGTGATCAATGTGTAGATATTTTGGGATGATGACTTTATTTTAAACGGCAAATTTGGAGCAATTAAGCATTTTACCTGTCCGTTTCTTCCAGAATCTAAATCTTTGACGTTCAACATCGCTATTACGGTCTCTGACGACGCGTCCTCGGGTATTGGGTTAGAGAATGAAATCATGCTCATCACTGGTGCATTGTCATTAACATCAAGTAATTCGATAAGAACTTTACATGAATCTGTCAAGCCACCCCTGTCGGTTGCTTCAACGTTTAACTGAAAAAGTTTGGACTTCTCGTAGTCCAGGCCACTATTAACAGTAATGTGGCCACTTTCTGAGTTTATATTAAATAGCTCCAAATCCTTGCCCGATGTCTGCGAGAATGAATACGTCAGTTCGGCATTCGACCCTTTGTCTTTGTCAGTTGCAGTCACGCTCATAATATCAGTGCCTTTTGGTGAATTTTCTAGTAAAGAAACTCTATACACCGGAAGACTAAAGAGGGGAGCATTGTCGTTTGCGTCTAAAACAACCACACTTATTTTAATAGTCCCTGATTTTTGAGGACTACCACCATCAAACGCGGTCAATGTTAATTTATGCTCCTCTTCTTTTTCCCTATCGAGTGGTGTCTTTAGAATCATTTCTACATATTTCAACCCGTCATTTCCCGTTTGTTCTTTCAAAGAGAAATAATCGGTCGGATTAAGTGTATATATTTGAAGGGTATTTAAACCTACGTCAGAATCCTGTGCACTATCCAAAGAATATTTCGCTCCAGGTGCCGCAGATTCACTTATCTGAAACTGTATTTCTCGCCGAGTAAAAAAAGGTCCATTATCATTGATATCCAATATTTCCACATCGATTCTATGCAGTTCCATCGGGTGTTCTAGAATGATCTGAAAATGTAAAGAACAGGGAGACACTTGCGCGCACAGCTCCTCTCTATCTATCCGCTCCTTCACTATCAGAATCCCTTTATCCACATTCAGACCGATGTACTCACGACTGTCCTCTGTAAAGATCCGCGCTCGACCAGATTTCAGCCTCTTAACATCCAAACCAAGATCCTGAACGATATTTCCTACAACCGAGCCTTTTGTCATCTCCTCTGGAATAGAATAACGGACTTGCCCGTGCGCACCGGCCATGACAAAGACGCACAGCAGCAGATGCTGCATTAGCCATGATGCAATCCGTGTCGAAGATGCGCCTCGTTGTGATGTGATAAAACAAAGACGAAACATATTCCAAATCGTTGAATTTAAAAGCACGTCGTAAAGACTCAAAAACGTTAAACAATTTTAACTTGTCTACAATACAGAGGAGCGCTCGTATCTACACACAGCAAGCAAATGTCTGAAATTAGAGGTATTTTGCAGATTGTATGATGTCAGAAACTGAAGGAGGATCTAAAACAAGCATTTTAAACCAGCACACACTGACCAACAGCGGCACTTAGAGCATTAGAAAAATATTACAGCAGAAATAATGGTACGATAGCCTATAAATACAAAATGTAAACAATTTCTACATTATTATTGTTTTACGTTGCTAAATTTTATAAATAAAATCTAAGGTAAAAAACAAAAATATTTAAAAATATGTTTCAAATAATTATATTAAATGAAAAAAAATACATTATTACGAAAAAATAGAAACCATAAATTCTATATTTTGAACCAAACAGTTAATGCCATGAGGAGGTACGTCTTTGTATAAAACACACAATCCACAATTATGACGACAAACAAGACATACAAAATAAGGATAAAAAATAAATCATAGGTTTTCACTTGATCTCACCTGATCAAAAGAATCATCATTATTCAGTATCTCTCTCTGCGCATGCGTGAGCGTCTGTGTTCCACTGGTATCCAGACTAATGATGCTCTCACTGTAAGGTCTGACAAACTTCAGATCACTTTTTCTGGAGTCAGTGGTTCTGCAAACATCATAATTGTAAACGTGCTGTAAAGTTCCTGTTCCCCCTACGTCTGCGTAAAGAGGCGGATAATACGGAATAACTGGAAGATTCGCTCCAGATTTGTAAAGCATTCGCTCGCGTCTCCATCTGTAGCATTTGACTGACAGTATGGCGATGATAGACACGATAAAGAGAAACGAAACCACAGCCAAAGCCAAGACTAGATAAAAAGTCAGATTGTCGTTGTATTCCTTGTCGTGCGTAAAGTCAGTGAACTCCGAGAGCACTTCAGGGAAGCTGTCCGCCAGCGCCACGTTAACATTGACTGTAGCTGAACGAGAGGGCTGTCCGTTGTCCTCCACTACAACAGTGAGTCTTTGTTTCACAGCATCTTTATCTGTCACCTGGCGCACAGTTCTTATTTCTCCATTCTGTAAACCCACTTCAAACAGCGCCCTGTCTGTGGCTTTCTGCAGTTTATATGAGAGCCAGGCATTCTGTCCAGAGTCCACATCAACAGCGACCACTTTAGTGACCAGATAACCCACATCAGCCGAACGAGGCACTATTTCAGCCACCACAGAACCACCAGACTGGACCGGATACAGAACCTGAGGCGCGTTGTCATTCTGATCCTGAATAATTATTTTTACACTCACGTTGCTGCTGAGAGGAGGTGAGCCTCCGTCTTGCGCTTTTACGCGGAACTGAAAGTCTTTGATCTGCTCGTAATCGAAAGATCTCACTGCGTGTATGACTCCACTATCAGCACTGACGGACACTAAAGAGGAGACGGGCACTCCGTTAACAGAGGAGTCCTCCAGTATATAAGACACACGAGCATTCTGGTTAAAATCTGCGTCTCTAGCTCTGACTGTAAAGATGGAAAGACCAGGTGTGTTGTTTTCTTGGACATATGATTCATAAGAGCTTTTCTCAAAGACAGGCGCGTTATCATTCACATCTGATATCTGTAAGGAGAGAGTGACGCTGCTGGAGAGAGAGGGCACGCCTTCATCTGCACACGTCACACTTATATTATACTGGGACTCTCTTTCTCGATCTAAAACATTATCTGTCACTAAACTGTAAAACCCATCGGGCGAAGATTGAATAACGAAAGGAACATCCCCATTCAAGTGACAATGCACTTTGCCACTTTCATTTGAGTCTACATCTTGTATGTTTAATATTGCGAGAACAGTGCCAGATTTTGAATCCTCTGATATGTGACTTGACTTTGAAATGATATTAATAGACGGACTGTTGTCGTTGACATCAGTTATGTCAATAATGATCTTACATGAATCCGTATGACCGCCGCCATCACGTGCTTGAACATAAATTTGGTAATACTTATTCTTTTCATAGTCTATATCCACAATAAGCTTCACAACACCAAAATCAGGATCTATTTCAAACGTCTCTGCTCCCTTGTCTGCTGTACTCGCAATAGAAAATGATATTCGACCGTTTGAACCTTGGTCTTTATCAGAAGCACTTATTGTTGTTAAAACCGTGCCTTTGGGGGAATTTTCTGCTATGCTGATTTTGTAAACGGATTGTGAGCAAACAGGGGCGTTATCATTAGCATCTAAAACGGTAATATGTATTTGCATTGTGCCAGACATCCGAGGCTCGCCTCCGTCGTACGCCGTTAAAAGTAAAGATATATGCTCCTGTTTCTCCCGATCTAGAGTTTTTTCAAGAACCATTTCAACGGCTTTATTTGCATCAGGAAGATTCTGAAACTTCAACGCAAAATTATCTGCAGGCTGAAGAGAATAACTATGCAGACCATTTTGACCCACGTCACGATCAATAGCCCTTTCTAAAATAAACCGGGCACCTGCTAAAGACATTTCGTTTATTTCAAATCTCATCTCATTCTTACTAAACATCGGTGCATTATCATTTATGTCTGTTATCTCAACTGTAACGCGGTACAATTGCATCGGATTTTCCAAAATAATCTGTAAATGTAGTGCGCAAGGCGTTGTCTGTCCGCACAGCGCCTCTCGGTCTATTTTCTCTTTTATAAGGAGGAATCCTCTGTCTTTATTCAGCTCGATGTATTCAGTGCTGTCTCCTGTATAAATACGAGCTTTACCAGATTTCAGTCTCTTCAAATCTAAACCCAAATCCTGCGCTATGTTACCGACTAAAGAGCCTTTCGCCATTTCTTCAGGAATCGAGTAACTGACCTGCCCGACAGCTGAACCGAGAGAGAGAAACCAAATAAACAGCAGTACTTGCCGCGCCATTGTTCTGTCCGACATTCTGCAGGCGACTATTGAAAAAAGATAAAAGTATAGACCACATAAACAGTCGAAAAATATGAAAGAAAAATGCAAATACTGCGAAATAAATTTTAAAAAGTCAGCTATTCCAGGAAAAATTGGCTTAGTGCGCATTAAATCGACAACCTCCGTGACTCCCTTTCTGGCTTCTCATAAGACTGTGTGCCTAGCTTCCGTCTCTCTCTAATATTATTAAGATGATGGGGTGGAACTGCTGCAAATCTGCTCTCTAAACTGTGACACATTAACCAACAGCGGCACTTTGAGTCCATTCTGATGAAGTACAGAAACAACCAAATCGACCCACTATCGCTTTCTTCCAGCAATGTTTTAGAAGTAATAAATAATCACTAAATTACAAGGATTCATGTATAACAAACACTGGCTATAATGGTAAAGCTCCTATGGGTTATCATCAAACAGCAAAATAAAAAAAATTGTAAGAGAAGAAAATGGGGAGTTGCTCAAACGAATCCATAAATTCGCTAATAAAAAAGCTGAAATGAAAATGCCAAAACTAAAAAAGGATTCATCATCATTTAAATTTTGTGCTGTAAAATGTAACAGAGCGGATGTTGTTCTTTCTTTAAACTCTTACCCTTTACCCCTCCCAAAAAAAATCTGAGAAGTGTTTATAAGGTAAATGAAAGACAGACCGCATTTCAGCACCATGGACAGAGAAGCAAAGCCGAGAAGCTGAATGAAGCCGCATTTAAATCACATATTGTAACAAATGAAATACATCCAGGATAAAAAAAGAAACTGAGCTGACAAAAATATAACAAAGTGTGCCATTAAATCTTAATGATGGTACTGCTGGAAAGTAAATACCAAAGTATCACACACTGTCGGGCCCTGACGTGAGAAATATACCGAAAAAATAAGTAAAGAGAATAACATTTCAAATATGTAAATATTCTAATTTAAGCTTAAAAATAAATATTATAACATGAAAATAAAGATGAACATTAAAAGCATATACAACCATAAGAACAATATTATTTACTGAGCAAACAAGAGGCAAATATTTTTGAGATTGTAAGGTGTAAGATTCTCACCTGATCATCAAAAATCTCATTGGTCAGTTTCTCTTTTTGCGCATGCGTGAGCGTCTGTGTTCCACTGGTATCCAGACTAATGATGCTCTCACTGTAAGGTCTGACAAACTTCAGATCACTTTTTCTGGAGTCAGTGGTTCTGCAAACATCATAATTGTACACGTGCTGTAAAGTTCCTGTTCCCCCTACGTCTGCGTAAAGAGGCGGATAATACGGAATAACTGGAAGATTCGCTCCAGATTTGTAAAGCATTCGCTCGCGTCTCCATCTGTAGCATTTGACTGACAGTATGGCGATGATAGACACGATAAAGAGAAACGAAACCACAGCCAGAGCCAAAACTAGATAAAAAGTCAGATTGTCGTTGTATTCCTTGTCGTGCGTAAAGTCAGTGAACTCCGAGAGCACTTCAGGGAAGCTGTCCGCCAGCGCCACGTTAACATTGACTGTAGCTGAACGAGAGGGCTGTCCGTTGTCCTCCACTACAACAGTGAGTCTTTGTTTCACAGCATCTTTATCTGTCACCTGGCGCACAGTTCTTATTTCTCCATTCTGTAAACCCACTTCAAACAGCGCCCTGTCTGTGGCTTTCTGCAGTTTATATGAGAGCCAGGCATTCTGTCCAGAGTCCACATCAACAGCGACCACTTTAGTGACCAGATAACCCACATCAGCCGAACGAGGCACTATTTCAGCCACCACAGAACCACCAGACTGGACCGGATACAGAACCTGAGGCGCGTTGTCATTCTGATCCTGAATGATTATTTTTACACTCACGTTGCTGCTGAGAGGAGGTGAGCCTCCGTCTTGCGCTTTTACGCGGAACTGAAAGTCTTTGATCTGCTCGTAATCGAAAGATCTCACTGCGTGTATGACTCCACTATCAGCACTGACGGACACTAAAGAGGAGACGGGCACTCCGTTAACAGAGGAGTCCTCCAGTATATAAGACACACGAGCATTCTGGTTAAAATCTGCGTCTCTAGCTCTGACTGTAAAGATGGAAAGACCAGGTGTGTTGTTTTCTTGGACATATGATTCATAAGAGCTTTTCTCAAAGACAGGCGCGTTATCATTCACATCTGATATCTGTAAGGAGAGAGTGACGCTGCTGGAGAGAGAGGGCACGCCTTCATCTGCACACGTCACACTGATATTATACTGGGACTCTCTTTCTCGATCTAAAACACTATCTGTCACAATACTATAAAATCCATTAGAAGTTGATTTAATTGTAAAGGGAATATTTTCATTTACACTGCACTGAACCTGTCCGTTACTGTCAGAATCCGGATCATTAACACTGACTATAGCAATCACTGTGCTTTGAGGCGAATCTTCGGGTATTGCTGTAGATTTTGACATCGCAGTGATGACGGGCGCGTTATCATTTACATCAATCACGTCTACTATGATCTTACTAGAATCTGACAGGCCACCGTTATCCACTGCTTCTATATCGATTTGGTAATGCTTTGATGTTTCGAAGTCGAGTTTTCCGACTAACGTCACCACGCCATTTCCATCTACTTGAAAAATATCAGACACGCCATCACTGTTCGCAATCAAGTAACCAACCTCGCCATTTGTCCCTTTGTCTGAATCTGAAGCACTAACAGAGATGACCGAAGTTCCTTTGTCAGAATTTTCACTAATAATTGCTCTATACATAGGTTTAGTGAAAACTGGAGCATTATCGTTTGCATCAAGCACAGTTATATGTATCTGAACGGTCCCTGATTTCGGTGGTTCTCCACCGTCCATTGCCGTTAATACCAGAGACATGTTCTCCTGTTTTTCTCGGTCTAAAGGCTTTTGTAGAATCATTTCAACCTTTTTACTACCATCACTCTGACCATGCAGTTTTAAATTAAAATGATCGGTAGGCTGCAGAAAATAACTTTGCAGGCCATTCGCACCAATGTCTGCATCTATCGCTTTCTCCAGCATAAACTTTGATCCCACGACAGCCGATTCGCTTATCTCAAATCTTCTCTCATTTCTTTTAAAAATAGGTGAATTATCATTAATGTCTGTAATTTCAACAGTTACTCGAAACAGTTCCATTGGATTATCAAGAATAATCTGTAAATGTAGTGCGCAAGGCGTTGTCTGTCCGCACAGCGCCTCTCGGTCTATTCTCTCTTTTATAAGGAGAACTCCTCTGTCTTTATTCAGCTCGATGTATTCAGTGCTGTCTCCTGTATAAATACGAGCTTTACCAGATTTCAGTCTCTTTAAATCTAAACCCAAATCCTGCGCTATGTTACCGACTAAAGAGCCTTTCGACATTTCCTCAGGAATCGAATAACTGACCTGCCCAAGAGCTAAACCGAGAGAGAAAAACCAAATAAACAGCAGTACTTGCCGCGCCATTGTTCTGTCCGACATACTGCAGAGGACCAACAAAAGACGATGAAGAACAGGATAAAATATATCAATAAAAAATCTGTGGAGGAAGATATTTAAATGTCCAGAGTATAAAGCAGTACAACAGAGTCATGTAATTCCAGAAAGACATTCAATTCTATATCTCCGTGATTCGTGTTTTCTCTCCTCATAAGACTGTGTTGTTCAGCTTCCGTCTCTCTCCCTCTCTTAAATAATATTGAGATGATGGGGTGGAACTATACTGTGACACACTGACCAACAGCGGCACTTTGAGTCCATTCTGGTGAATTACAAAAATCGATCTACTTTCACTTAGTTTTAGCAATGTTTCAGAAAAAATGATACATATATTGTACAAATATCAAATATCAACCTGTCCCTCCTAAAAAACAGTGACTACAAAGGAAACGCACTTTATAAGTCTGAGTGAATATTTATTATTTCGAAAACAACGACAAATTACGTAAGCAGAGAAAAATCAAAAGTTAAAACGTATTCCCATACGCTGATCAAACAAAAGGGAGAAATAAAAATGCCAATCTAAAAATAAAATATATTCTAAAATAATGGAACTGTGAGTTGTAACATGATTTTTTAAAATGAACAGTTTAACAGGACCTGTAACTTTCTCGAAAAGCAGAGAAGCGTTATGAGGTTAATGAAAGACACATTGAATTTCAGGACCATGGCCAGAGAAGCAAAGCCAAGACGCCAGAAAAGCCACTTTTAAATCAGATTCTATAACAAAGAAAATACATCCAGGGGATAAAGTATAATATTTATTTAAATGTAAAATAATGTATGCATTGATTAATGTTAACATTGATACCTTGCTATGTCTTTGTTATTAGTGTATGCTGTCGGGCATGGACGTGAGAAATAAAAGGTTAAAATAAGTAAATTAAAAATAATCTATTCTTATTTAAAGAATGAATGATAATAAATGTAAATAAAAAATAAAAGTATACAAAACAATCTTTTTCTTTTTATTATAAATAAAATGCATTTAGTTTTTATTTATTAATAATTCAAATACATAGAAGGTACGGTGTCGAAACAGAAAAAATAAGTGAACAACCAGACCAATTTACCTGCTTAACAAATAAGCTGTAAACAAAGATTCTCACCTGATCATCAAAAGCCTTATTGGTGAGTTTCTCTCTCTGCGCATGCGTGAGTGTCTGTGTTCCACTGGTATCCAGACTAATGATGCTCTCACTGTAAGGTCTGACAAACTTCAGATCACTTTTTCTGGAGTCAGTGGTTCGGCAAACATCATAATTGTACACGTGCTGTAAAGTTCCTGTTCCCCCTACGTCTGCGTAAAGAGGCGGATAATACGGAATAACTGGAAGATTCGCTCCAGATTTGTAAAGCATTCGCTCGCGTCTCCATCTGTAGCATTTGACTGACAGTATGGCGATGATAGACACGATAAAGAGAAACGAAACCACAGCCAAAGCCAAGACTAGATAAAAGGTCAGGTTGTCGTTGTATTCCTTGTCGTGCGTAAAGTCAGTGAACTCCGAGAGCACTTCAGGGAAGCTGTCCGCCAGCGCCACGTTAACATTGACTGTAGCTGAACGAGAGGGCTGTCCGTTGTCCTCCACTACAACAGTGAGTCTTTGTTTCACAGCATCTTTATCTGTCACCTGGCGCACAGTTCTTATTTCTCCATTCTGTAAACCCACTTCAAACAGCGCCCTGTCTGTGGCTTTCTGCAGTTTATATGAGAGCCAGGCATTCTGTCCAGAGTCCACATCAACAGCGACCACTTTAGTGACCAGATAACCCACATCAGCCGAACGAGGCACTATTTCAGCCACCACAGAACCACCAGACTGGACCGGATACAGAACCTGAGGCGCGTTGTCATTCTGATCCTGAATAATTATTTTTACACTCACGTTGCTGCTGAGAGGAGGTGAGCCTCCGTCTTGCGCTTTTACGCGGAACTGAAAGTCTTTGATCTGCTCGTAATCGAAAGATCTCACTGCGTGTATGACTCCACTATCAGCACTGATGGACACTAAAGAGGAGACGGGCACTCCGTTAACAGAGGAGTCCTCCAGTATATAAGACACACGAGCATTCTGGTTAAAATCTGCGTCTCTAGCTCTGACTGTAAAGATGGAAAGACCAGGTGTGTTGTTTTCTTGGACAGATGCATCATAAGAGCTTTTCTCAAAGACAGGCGCGTTATCATTCACATCTGATATCTGTAAGGAGAGAGTGACGCTGCTGGAGAGAGAGGGCACGCCTTCATCTGCACACGTCACACTTATATTATACTGGGACTCTCTCTCTCGATCTAAATCACCGTCTGTGACCAAACTGAAAAAAATATTACTAGTCGAGGTTAGTGTAAAAGGAATGTTTTCGTTTATGAAGCACTGTATTTTTCCATTTTCGCCAGCATCTGGATCCTGCACGTTTATTACAGTTACAACGGTGCCAGAACCAGAGTTTTCTAATATTGTTGTTAATTTAGACATTATGTTTATCAGCGGCTTATTGTCATTTACATCAATTACATCCACATCAATTTTACAAGAATCAGTCAAGCCTCCGTCATCTGCAGCTTGTACGTGAATTTGATAATGCCGAGCTTTCTCATAATCTATAACTCCTGTTACTGTAACCTCCCCACTCTCCTCGTTAATTTTAAACAATTCCGTAACAACGTCCAGAGTATTTGTGATTAAATACTTTATTTTACCGTATGAGCCCTCATCCATATCAGAGGCGCTTACTGTTGTTAAGGTCGTACCTCTGAGAGAATTCTCTGTAATACTCGCCTTGTATATTTTCTGCGTAAAAACAGGCGCGTTATCATTGACATCCAAAACAGTAATATGTATCTGCGCAGTACCAGATAACTGTGGGTCACCTCCATCTATCGCTGTCAGAACCAGAGACAAATGCTCCTGCTTTTCACGGTCCAGTGATTTTTGAAGAACCATTTCTACTAATTTACTACCGTCTGATTGTGTTTGTAATTTTAATGAAAAATGATCAGTGGGATTTAGTAAGTAAGTTTGCAGCCCATTATTTCCCACGTCCAAGTCCATCGCTCTTTCTAAATCAAACACCGCCCCAGTAACAGCAGACTCACTGATTCTAAATCTCATCTCATCCCTTTTAAAAGAGGGAGAATGGTCATTTACATCTGTTACTTCGATAGTAACGGAGTAAAATTCTATGGGGTTTTCTAAAATAATCTGTAAATGTAGTGCGCAAGGCGTTGTCTGTCCGCACAGCGCCTCTCGGTCTATTCTCTCTTTTATAAGGAGAACTCCTCTGTCTTTATTCAGCTCGATGTATTCAGTGCTGTCTCCTGTATAAATACGAGCTTTACCAGATTTCAGTCTCTTTAAATCTAAACCCAAATCCTGCGCTATGTTACCGACTAAAGAGCCTTTCGCCATTTCCTCAGGAATCGAGTAACTGACCTGCCCGACAGCTGAACCGAGAGAGAAAAACCAAATAAACAGCAGTACTTGCCGCGCCATTGTTCTGTCCGACATTTTGCTGAAGAACATAAAAGATGATAATGACTGAATCCAGTAACTTCAATCGAAGAAAACGCAAAAAAGCCCCAATATATTTCCAAATGAAAAAAACTTCAAAGGTCAGAAATTCCAGAAGAATTGCAAGGTGCACGTCAAATGGCAATCGCCATGGTTCGTATTCTCTCCTTCTTTGACTGCGTGCTCACATCCGACTCACTCTCTAATAATATTAAGATGATGGGGGTGGAACTGCTGCAAATCTGCTCTCTAAACTGTAACACACTGACCAACAGCGGCACTTTGAGTCCATTCTGATGAACTACAGAAATAATCACAAAAATCCTCATTTATGCAGTTTCAGCTGTTTCAAAAACAGCACATGAACTGAATGATGCATTGCCAAGGCCAATTAGAATAAATAATGAACAAATAAATGTAAAGCACATGCAGTTAAAGTAAATTCTAAATATTAAAAAAAGTCAGCAGAGAAAAATTAGTAGTTGCTCAAACAATCTGTAAATTCCCTCTTTTAAAAAAATTGAGAAATAAAGAGCAAATCTAAATAATAAAAATGACTGAACTTGCGTGCTGCAAAGAGTTACACATTAAGTTCACGGTTAAGGAAGAGCCATATCTGTTTGTTTCTCCAAAAATAGATATGTTTATAAGGCAAAAAAGGACAGACTGAATTCCAGGACCATGGACAGAAAAGTAAAAGCCGAGTGTTGCCGCGTTTAAATCAAATCCTGAAACAGACAATAGCAACATCCAGGAAGAAAAAAGATCAGAATTATGAAGACCAAATTATGTGTTTTATTATTTTATCTATTTATTATTATTATTATTTAACTACAAAATCTAAGTGAAGACAAAAATAAAATATAAAATACACTACATGTGACAGAATTGATTATTTATGTAATTTTATTTTGAATTTCGAAACAATATAAATTATTGAATTTAACAGGTGTATTATATTATGAACAGATAAGTACCTGGTTTCACAAACAAGGCTTAAGGCTAGTCCCAGACTAAAATGAATTACTAATAATAACTTGACATACCCTAAAGTATATCAGTGCCGTTGTTAAGCCTCAAATTAGAGTAATGTCTTTTTCAAAGGCACTTTTATAAATGTAACTTAAATATCTAATTTAACTAAAGCCTAGTCCTGGCTTTAGAGAAGTCAAAATGTCAAACAGAAATAAACAGACACCAACCATGCACCAACATTACTAATTTACATGATAAATATAAAAATGTCACAAAAAATTCTCACCTGTTCTTCAATATTTAGTTTTTCTTTTTGCGCATGCGTGAGCGTCTGTGTTCCACTGGTATCCAGACTAATGATGCTCTCACTGTAAGGTCTGACAAACTTCAGATCACTTTTTCTGGAGTCAGTGGTTCTGCAAACATCATAATTGTAAACGTGCTGTAAAGTTCCTGTTCCCCCTACGTCTGCGTAAAGAGGCGGATAATACGGAATAACTGGAAGATTCGCTCCAGATTTGTAAAGCATTCGCTCGCGTCTCCATCTGTAGCATTTGACTGACAGTATGGCGATGATAGACACGATAAAGAGAAACGAAACCACAGCCAGAGCCAAGACTAGATAAAAAGTCAGGTTGTCGTTGTATTCCTTGTCGTGCGTAAAGTCAGTGAACTCCGAGAGCACTTCAGGGAAGCTGTCCGCCAGCGCCACGTTAACATTGACTGTAGCTGAACGAGAGGGCTGTCCGTTGTCCTCCACTACAACAGTGAGTCTTTGTTTCACAGCATCTTTATCTGTCACCTGGCGCACAGTTCTTATTTCTCCATTCTGTAAACCCACTTCAAACAGCGCCCTGTCTGTGGCTTTCTGCAGTTTATATGAGAGCCAGGCATTCTGTCCAGAGTCCACATCAACAGCGACCACTTTAGTGACCAGATAACCCACATCAGCCGAACGAGGCACTATTTCAGCCACCACAGAACCACCAGACTGGACCGGATACAGAACCTGAGGCGCGTTGTCATTCTGGTCCTGAATGATTATTTTTACGCTCACGTTGCTGCTGAGAGGAGGTGAGCCTCCGTCTTGCGCTTTTACGCGGAACTGAAAGTCTTTGATCTGCTCGTAATCGAAAGATCTCACTGCGTGTATGACTCCACTATCAGCACTGATGGACACTAAAGAGGAGACGGGCACTCCGTTAACAGAGGAGTCCTCCAGTATATAAGACACACGAGCATTCTGGTTAAAATCTGCGTCTCTAGCTCTGACTGTAAAGATGGAAAGACCAGGTGTGTTGTTTTCTTGGACATATGATTCATAAGAGCTTTTCTCAAAGACAGGCGCGTTATCATTCACATCTGATATCTGTAAGGAGAGAGTGACGCTGCTGGAGAGAGAGGGCACGCCTTCATCTGCACACGTCACACTTATATTATACTGGGACTCTCTCTCTCGATCTAAATCACTATCTGTAACTAGACTAAAGAAATTCGTTTTTACTGATTTTAGAGAAAATGGAATATTTTCATTTATAAAGCACTGAACCATGCCATTTTCGCCTGAATCAGGATCCTGAACATTTATCATTATAACCACCGTGTCAGACGGTGAATTTTCAGCTATCACGTTGGTTTTGGACACGATGTCGATCGCTGGTTTGTTATCATTTATATCAAGTACGTCAACAATAATCTTACAAGAATCAGTTAGACCACCGTGATCACTCGCTTGAACACGAATCTCATAGTTGCGAGCTTTTTCAAAATCTATTGTTCCAGCCACGGAAACCTGGCCACTTTCTTTATTAATGGAAAATAAGTGTCGCGCATTATCTTGTAGGATTGCTATGGCATACTCGATTTTGCCATTGATACCCTCGTCGGCGTCAGTTGCGCTCACTGTTGACACAATGGTGCCTTTCGCCGCATTTTCTGTTACAGTCGCCTTATACACTGACTGCGTGAAAATAGGAGCGTTGTCGTTTGCATCTAAAACGTTAATATGAATCTCTATACTCCCAGACAATTGAGGATCTCCGCCATCAACCGCTTTGAGCACTAATATTATATCCTGCTGTTTTTCACGGTCCAACGGCCTCTGTAGGACCATTTCAACGTTTTGCCCGTCTCCCGGTTGATTTTTATATTTAAGGTTAAAATTATCTGTTGGATTAAGAGTATAGCTTTGAAGACCGTTAATTCCGACATCGGGATCTATAGCAGGATCTAGCATAAATTTTGATCCCAAAATAGCAGATTCGCTTATTCTAAAACTAATCCTCTCTTTCTCAAAACTGGGAGCGTTGTCATTCACATCTGTTATTTCAATGGTAATGCTATAAAAATCCATGGGGTTTTCCAGAATAATCTGTAAATGTAGTGCGCAAGGCGTTGTCTGTCCGCACAGCGCCTCTCGGTCTATTCTCTCTTTTATAAGGAGGACTCCTCTGTCTTTATTCAGCTCGATGTATTCAGTGCTGTCTCCTGTATAAATACGACCTTTACCAGATTTCAGTCTCTTTAAATCTAAACCCAAATCCTGCGCTATGTTACCGACTAAAGAGCCTTTCGACATTTCCTCAGGAATCGAGTAACTGACCTGCCCAAGAGCTAAACCGAGAGAGAAAAACCAAATAAACAGCAGTACTTGCCGCGCCATTGTTCTGTCCGACATTTCCACAAGACAAGAGAAAAATCTTTGTTCCAACGAATACCCGTCAAAAAAATTTTTTTACAAACATCCAACAACAAAAAAAAAAACGGTTATTAACGCAAAAACAAGGAAGGGTTATCCTCTATGTTTTCTGTCCTCTTTAGACTGTGCGATTAGCTTTCGTCTCTGTTATTTCATGGATACGATGGGGGTGGAACTGCTGCAGATCTGCTCTATAAACTATAAAACACTGACCAACAGCGGCACTTTGAGTCCAGTCAAACGAACTACAAATATATTTTAAAAAAAACTTCCAATTTTAAATATCACTGTATATTTACAATACTGTAATATTTCTGACTTCAATGACAATAACATATCTTAGAAGGAAAACTACTAGGTTTAGGCAAAACTACAGTATTTTAAAATAAAAAAAGATATGACATAAGCTCAGACGTGCGTGTGCTGTGAAATGATTAGAGAACCAAAACATAAATTCAACGGGAAGAATAGAGGACAATAAATGAATGCGGACCTTGAAAATGTTGAACTAGATGAAATACTTAAATGGCGTAGAGGAGATGCTCCAACAAACAGAGATCAAGAATATTAGTTAGTATATAGAAAAATACACGGCTGCTTTCAGGACCATGGTTAGCGAAGCTGAGTAGAGATTTCAGCGCCTTTTATGAGAAGCACAATTGAAAGGGCACCAAACATATGACAAAATATGTAAAAATATATATAAAAATTAAGAATATATGTAAATACTGTTTAAAGTTTATTAAAGTAAACATTTATTATTCCCCTATTATGAAGTGACACCAACGACATTTTATACCAAGCGCTAAAAACTGCTGTTAATACAAAATAGATTCATATTTATTGATAAAAATATATTTTAAATAAGCGGATTAAAAAATAATTTGCTTTATAATCAAGAGAAAACCCAAAAAACGAATCCACATAAAAAACTCAATTTGAAATTATGAACTTAAACATCAAAACTAAACTGAAAACAAAACATTCAATAATTAAAAAGACACAGTTTGACGAAATCCTACAAAAAAGAAACCAAATCAAGATTTGAATACTACCTTACTACTACCACACTACAGCAAATTTGTAACTAGAGAACAAAATTCTTAAAATGATAACAAGAAATTGGTTGTAACTGCATTTGAAATAAAAAAAGTTTAGGATATGAACGATCTAGTACAGACTGAATTTCGAAACCTTGGAGAGCAATCTTGTCGAAAGTGCTTTTGCGCACGATCAACAGCCAACGATTTAAAACACGGAAATTTGGGATGCGACGAAAATGAAGCAAAACAAAATTCTCACCTGGTCGTCAGGACTCTCAGTTGTCAGTTTCTCTCTCTGCGCATGCGTGAGTGTCTGTGTTCCACTGGTATCCAGACTAATGATGCTCTCACTGTAAGGTCTGACAAACTTCAGATCACTTTTTCTGGAGTCAGTGGTTCTGCAAACATCATAATTGTACACGTGCTGTAAAGTTCCTGTTCCCCCTACGTCTGCGTAAAGAGGCGGATAATACGGAATAACTGGAAGATTCGCTCCAGATTTGTAAAGCATTCGCTCGCGTCTCCATCTGTAGCATTTGACTGACAGTATGGCGATGATAGACACGATAAAGAGAAACGAAACCACAGCCAGAGCCAAGACTAGATAAAAAGTCAGATTGTCGTTGTATTCCTTGTCGTGCGTAAAGTCAGTGAACTCCGAGAGCACTTCAGGGAAGCTGTCCGCCAGCGCCACGTTAACATTGACTGTAGCTGAACGAGAGGGCTGTCCGTTGTCCTCCACTACAACAGTGAGTCTTTGTTTCACAGCATCTTTATCTGTCACCTGGCGCACAGTTCTTATTTCTCCATTCTGTAAACCCACTTCAAACAGCGCCCTGTCTGTGGCTTTCTGCAGTTTATATGAGAGCCAGGCATTCTGTCCAGAGTCCACATCAACAGCGACCACTTTAGTGACCAGATAACCCACATCAGCCGAACGAGGCACTATTTCAGCCACCACAGAACCACCAGACTGGACCGGATACAGAACCTGAGGCGCGTTGTCATTCTGATCCTGAATAATTATTTTTACACTCACGTTGCTGCTGAGAGGAGGTGAGCCTCCGTCTTGCGCTTTTACGCGGAACTGAAAGTCTTTGATCTGCTCGTAATCGAAAGATCTCACTGCGTGTATGACTCCACTATCAGCACTGACGGACACTAAAGAGAAGACGGGCACTCCGTTAACAGAGGAGTCCTCCAGTATATAAGACACACGAGCATTCTGGTTAAAATCTGCGTCTCTAGCTCTGACTGTAAAGATGGAAAGACCAGGTGTGTTGTTTTCTTGAACAGATGCATCATAAGAGCTTTTCTCAAAGACAGGCACGTTATCATTCACATCTGATATCTGTAAGGAGAGAGTGACGCTGCTGGAGAGAGAGGGCACGCCTTCATCTGCACACGTCACACTTATATTATACTGGGATTCTCTCTCTCGATCTAAATCACCGTCTGTGACCAAACTGAAGAAAACATTATTAGTTGATCTCAGTGTAAAAGGAATGTTTTCATTTATAGAACAATAAAATTTTCCGTTTTCTCCCGCATCTGGATCCTGTACGTTTATCATTGTTATAACAGTACCGTCGTCAGAATTTTCTGCAATAATGGACAGTTGAGATATTACGTTCATAAGCGGCTTATTGTCATTTACATCAATTACATCTACATCGATTTTACAAGAATCGGTCAAACCACCGTCATCAATTGCCTGTACACGAATTTGATAGTTGCGAGATTTCTCGTAATTTATACTCCCCTTTACAATAACCTGTCCGTTTAATTCATTGATTTCAAACAATTCTGGTACGTCGTCGAGGGTATTTGTAATTAAATACTTTATTTTACCGTATGAGCCCTCATCCATATCAGAGGCGCTTACTGTTGTTAAGGTCGTACCTCTGAGAGAATTCTCTGTAATACTCGCCTTGTATATTTTCTGCGTAAAAACAGGCGCGTTATCATTGGCATCCAAAACAGTAATATGTATCTGCGCAGTACCAGATAACTGTGGGTCACCTCCATCTATCGCTGTCAGAACCAGAGACAAATGCTCCTGCTTTTCACGGTCCAGAGGTTTTTGAAGAACCATTTCTACTAATTTACTACCGTCTGATTGTGTTTGTAATTTTAATGAAAAATGATCAGTGGGATTTAGTAAGTAAGTTTGCAGCCCATTATTTCCCACGTCCAAGTCCATCGCTCTTTCTAAATCAAACACCGCCCCAGTAACAGCAGACTCACTGATTCTAAATCTCATCTCATCCCTTTTAAAAGAGGGAGAATGGTCATTTACATCTGTTACTTCGATAGTAACGGAGTAAAGCTCCATTGGATTTTGCAAAATAATCTGTAAATGTAGTGCGCAAGGCGTTGTCTGTCCGCACAGCGCCTCTCGGTCTATTCTCTCTTTTATAAGGAGGACTCCTCTGTCTTTATTCAGCTCGATGTATTCAGTGCTGTCTCCTGTAAAAATACGAGCTTTACCAGATTTCAGTCTCTTTAAATCTAAACCCAAATCCTGCGCTATGTTACCGACTAAAGAGCCTTTCGCCATTTCCTCAGGAATCGAGTAACTGACCTGCCCGACAGCTGAACCGAGAGAGAAAAACCAAATAAACAGCAGTACTTGCCGCGCCATTGTTCTGTCCGACATTTCCACAAGACAAAAAGGAGTTAATCCATAGAATTTCAGTCAAAAAAAAATAATACGATACATTCACCTAATAAAAGCAATTATTATCGCAAATAAACAAAGGTTTATCTCTGTGTTCTCTGTCCTCTTTAGACTGTGTGCTCAGCTTTCGTCGCTCTTATATTATGGAGATGATGGGGGTGGAACTGCTGCAGATCTGCTCTCTAAACTGTGAAACACTGACCAACAGCGGCACTTTGAGTCCAGTCAAACGAACTACAAATATACCAACGTTTTGTATAATTGCAAAAAGAATAAAAAAGCCCACAACATTTATGAAAATAAAAATATCTCAAAATGAAAATTCCTATAAAAAAATACATCTTATTAAATTAAACGAACATGACCTTAGCTTAGACTTCCTTGAGCATGATACATTAAATGAGAGACTGAAACGACGTGAAGGATACCGATGTTATGGTCTATAAAACAGAGATAAAAGTCTGTAAAAGTACAAATATCTTCATTCAGGACCATGGTCAGCGACCCTTGAAAGTGATGAAATCGCTTAACAAGCACAGATAAAAGAGCACCAACTCATTTAAAAATAAATACTTTGAAATTTGTCAGTAGTAAAAAAAAGTAAAGAGTGTTTAAAGTTAACGATAAAAGCACTTAACATAATAACAAAGCTATGATAAAACTGACAAACTTCAGATTATTTACCATGCGCAAAGAACTGCCGTCTTTCATTCTATATTTAATATCCAAATGTGATCAAACATTAGTTGACAAATTATTGTAACGCAGATTACAAACCTAAACACTAAAGTTAAACTAAAGTCCATTTAGGAGGAGAAGATCTTTGTTGTTGTAGTTTTCTTTTTTAAATTTCCAAAGTAATCTTGAATACCATGCCCACAATGTTTGCGTCGACTACAAAAGCCAACGATTAAAAACGTAGCTGTTTAATAGACACAAAACTTAACTAAAAACACAATTCCTTACCTGATCAGCATAATTCAGTTTCTCTCTCTGCGCATGCGTGAGCGTCTGTGTTCCACTGGTATCCAGACTAATGATGCTCTCACTGTAAGGTCTGACAAACTTCAGATCACTTTTTCTGGAGTCAGTGGTTCTGCAAACATCATAATTGTACACGTGCTGTAAAGTTCCTGTTCCCCCTACATCTGCGTAAAGAGGCGGATAATACGGAATAACTGGAAGATTCGCTCCAGATTTGTAAAGCATTCGCTCGCGTCTCCATCTGTAGCATTTGACTGACAGTATGGCGATGATAGACACGATAAAGAGAAACGAAACCACAGCCAGAGCCAAGACTAGATAAAAGGTCAGGTTGTCGTTGTATTCCTTGTCGTGCGTAAAGTCAGTGAACTCCGAGAGCACTTCAGGGAAGCTGTCCGCCAGCGCCACGTTAACATTGACTGTAGCTGAACGAGAGGGCTGTCCGTTGTCCTCCACTACAACAGTGAGTCTTTGTTTCACAGCATCTTTATCTGTCACCTGGCGCACAGTTCTTATTTCTCCATTCTGTAAACCCACTTCAAACAGCGCCCTGTCTGTGGCTTTCTGCAGTTTATATGAGAGCCAGGCATTCTGTCCAGAGTCCACATCAACAGCGACCACTTTAGTGACCAGATAACCCACATCAGCCGAACGAGGCACTATTTCAGCCACCACAGAACCACCAGACTGGACCGGATACAGAACCTGAGGCGCGTTGTCATTCTGATCCTGAATAATTATTTTTACACTCACGTTGCTGCTGAGAGGAGGTGAGCCTCCGTCTTGCGCTTTTACGCGGAACTGAAAGTCTTTGATCTGCTCGTAATCGAAAGATCTCACTGCGTGTATGACTCCACTATCAGCACTGACGGACACTAAAGAGAAGACGGGCACTCCGTTAACAGAGGAGTCCTCCAGTATATAAGACACACGAGCATTCTGGTTAAAATCTGCGTCTCTAGCTCTGACTGTAAAGATGGAAAGACCAGGTGTGTTGTTTTCTTGGACAGATGCATCATAAGAGCTTTTCTCAAAGACAGGCGCGTTATCATTCACATCTGATATCTGTAAGGAGAGAGTGACGCTGCTGGAGAGAGAGGGCACGCCTTCATCTGCACACGTCACACTTATGTTATACTGGGACTCTCTTTCTCGATCTAAATCACCGTCTATTACCAAACTAAAAAAATTATTTGCTGTATGCTTCAAGGTAAAAGGTACATTATCAATAATAGAGCACTGCACCTTTCCATTCTCGCCAGAATCTAAGTCTTGGGCATTTAGCAAAGTCACTACGTTGCCTGATTTTGAGTCTTCTGAAAGAGGACCTGGTTTCGACATTATATTAATTACTGGGTTGTTGTCATTTACATCGATTACATCAACAATCACTTTGCAAGTGTCGGAGTGTCGCCCAGGGTCTCTGGCCTGAACGTCAATTTGATAGTGTTTAATTTTTTCATAATCTATATCACCAGAAAGCTTTAACACTCCCTGGATTCTGTCTATTTCAAATAGATTAGCAGTGCCACCAGAGGATTTTGTGATGTAATATTCAACTTTACCATTTTGTCCTTGGTCAGCATCGGACGCTTTCACGGTAGTTAAAATCGTGCCTTTTGGAGAATTTTCTGCTATGCTGGTTTTATAAACGGGTAAAAAGCAAACTGGCGCGTTATCATTTGCGTCCTCAACAGTGATAACAATCGGCATTGTGCCGGACATCTGTGGGTCTCCTCCGTCTACTGCAGTTAGTAAAAGCGAAATGTGCTCCTGTTTCTCACGGTCGAGAGGTCTTTGTAGAATCAGTTCAACATTTTTAGAGCCATCCGGCATATCTTGTGTTTTTAACACAAAATGATCCACAGGATGCAGCAAATAACTCTGTACACCATTTATACCAACGTCGTCATCTGCTGCTGTTTCCAGAACAAATTTTGATCCAGTTGGAGACAATTCGCTAATATCAAATTTCGTTTCTTTAGTCGAAAACATCGGCGCATTGTCATTTACATCTACAATCTCGACTGTAACACTATAAAACTCAACAGGATTTTCCAGAGTAATCTGTAAATGTAGTGCGCAAGGCGTTGTCTGTCCGCACAGCGCCTCTCGGTCTATTCTCTCTTTTATAAGGAGGACTCCTCTGTCTTTATTCAGCTCGATGTATTCAGTGCTGTCTCCTGTAAAAATACGAGCTTTACCAGATTTCAATCTCTTTAAATCTAAACCCAAATCCTGCGCTATGTTACCGACTAAAGTGCCTTTCGCCATTTCCTCAGGAATCGAGTAACTGACCTGCCCGAGAACTGAACGGAGAGAGAGAAACCAAATAAACAGCAGTACTTGCCGCGCCATTGTTCTGTCCGACATTTCCTCGATGCAAAAAAAAAATAAGTTTAATCCATAGAATATCACTCAAAAAGGTAAAAAGATACCATACATCCACCTGATGAAAACTTTATTATCGCAAAAAAAGAAGCTTTATCTATACTCTCTGTCCTCTTTAGACTGTGTGCTCAGCTTTCGTCTCTCTTATATTATGGAGATGATGGGGGTGGAAGTGCTGCATATCTGCTCTCTAAAATGTGAAAGACTGACCAACAGCGGCACTTTGAGTCCAGTCAGATGAACTACACATAATATACATTGGTGCCAAAATAATTAGGAGACAAAACAAAACAAAACAATAGCCAACATCGATGACAATACATTAGCTAAAATGAAAATTGCTGTAAAAATGCGCCTAATAAATTAAATGGCCAGGACGTAAGCTCAGACTTAACTGAACGTGTTAAATAAGATGACATACTGAGAAGACGTAAAGGGTAATATTATTATCTATCAAACAGAAAGAAAGAAAAACGTAGAGGAGAGAACCTGTAGAGGAAAACATGACTGCATTCAGGACCATGGTCAGCGACGCTGCATATTGTGCTAAATCTCTTTACAAACACGGATGAAAGAGCAATCAAACGCAACTGATGTCTTCTAATCGTACATCGATTATTACAACATCACAGATTGAATGTGGAAAACAATAAACTAGATAAAAAATGTAGTGCTCGATAAACTGTATATTTTATTTCACTGCATGAAATATGAATTAATTTATAAACAAGAAAAAACGAAACCATTAAAACCACTTATTTCAAAATAGTTATGAAAACACTTAAGAAGTCAATCTAAAGAAATAAACTAAACTAAATATCAAATAAAGAAGAGACAGCTTAAATCATTATAGAACAACAGAAGAGGAGAAAAACTAACTATATAATAAATACATTCATAAAGAAATATTTTATACCGCACAGTGTTTCCCTCAAACTAAACAACAGCAACGATGTTACCATGAAAAATACAACGTAAATAAGATGGCAAAAAGGTGATTGCAACAAAGTCAAACAAAAATGTTTATGCTATGTACAAAGCAGAGATACTATGGCGAGAAATTCTGTCGACAAAACATACATACACAAGCAAAAGCCAACGATTAAAAAACGTAAAATAGCGGGCTGCTTTTAAAATAAAAAATTCTTACCTGGTCGTCAAAACTCTCAGTAGTCAGTTTCTCTCTCTGCGCATGCGTGAGTGTCTGTGTTCCACTGGTATCCAGACTAATGATGCTCTCACTGTAAGGTCTGACAAACTTCAGATCACTTTTTCTGGAGTCAGTGGTTCTGCAAACATCATAATTGTACACGTGCTGTAAAGTTCCTGTTCCCCCTACATCTGCGTAAAGAGGCGGATAATACGGAATAACTGGAAGATTCGCTCCAGATTTGTAAAGCATTCGCTCGCGTCTCCATCTGTAGCATTTGACTGACAGTATGGCGATGATAGACACGATAAAGAGAAACGAAACCACAGCCAAAGCCAAGACTAGATAAAAAGTCAGATTGTCATTGTATTCCTTGTCGTGCGTAAAGTCAGTGAACTCCGAGAGCACTTCAGGGAAGCTGTCCGCCAGCGCCACGTTAACATTGACTGTAGCTGAACGAGAGGGCTGTCCGTTGTCCTCCACTACAACAGTGAGTCTTTGTTTCACAGCATCTTTATCTGTCACCTGGCGCACAGTTCTTATTTCTCCATTCTGTAAACCCACTTCAAACAGCGCCCTGTCTGTGGCTTTCTGCAGTTTATATGAGAGCCAGGCATTCTGTCCAGAGTCCACATCAACAGCGACCACTTTAGTGACCAGATAACCCACATCAGCCGAACGAGGCACTATTTCAGCCACCACAGAACCACCAGACTGGACCGGATACAGAACCTGAGGCGCGTTGTCATTCTGGTCCTGAATGATTATTTTTACACTCACGTTGCTGCTCAGAGGAGGGTTTCCTCCGTCTTGTGCTTTTACGCGGAACTGAAAGTCTTTGATCTGCTCGTAATCGAAAGATCTCACTGCGTGTATGACTCCACTATCAGCACTGACGGACACTAAAGAGGAGACGGGCACTCCGTTAACAGAGGAGTCCTCCAGTATATAAGACACACGAGCATTCTGGTTAAAATCTGCGTCTCTAGCTCTGACTGTAAAGATAGAAAGACCAGGTGTGTTGTTTTCTTGGACAGATGCATCATAAGAGCTTTTCTCAAAGACAGGCGCGTTATCATTCACATCTGATATCTGTAAGGAGAGAGTGACGCTGCTGGAGAGAGAGGGCACGCCTTCATCTGCACACGTCACACTGATGTTAAACTCTGACTCTTTCTCCCGATCTAAATCACCATCCGTAACTAAACTAAAGAAATTATTTGCTGTATGCTTCAAGGTAAAAGGTACATTATCAATAATAGAGCACTGCACCTTTCCATTCTCGCCAGAATCTAAGTCTTGGGCATTTAGCAAAGTCACTACGGTGCCTGATTTTGAGTCTTCTGAAAGAGGACCTGGTTTCGACATTATATTAATTACTGGGTTGTTGTCATTTACATCGATTACATCAACAATCACTTTGCAAGTGTCGGAGTGTCGCCCAGGGTCTCTGGCCTGAACGTCAATTTGATAGTGTTTAATTTTTTCATAATCTAGATCGCCAGTTAACCTTAATACTCCCTCATTTTTGTCTATTTCAAAAAGATTAGAGTTAACACTAGAGGACGTTAATACATGATATTCAATTTTACCATTTTGTCCTTGGTCAGCATCGGATGCTTTAACTGTAGTTAAAATCGTGCCTTTTGAGGAATTTTCTGCAATGCTGGTTTTATAAACAGATAGAAAGCAAACTGGCGCGTTATCATTTGCGTCCTCGACAGTGATAACAATCGGCATTGTGCCGGACATCTGTGGGTCTCCTCCGTCTACTGCAGTTAGTAAAAGCGAAATGTGCTCCTGTTTTTCTCGGTCGAGAGGTTTTTGAAGAATTAATTCCACATTTTTAGAGCCATCCGGCATATCTTGTGTTTTTAACACAAAATTATCAGAGGGGTTTAAGGAATAACTCTGCACGCCGTTTATACCAACATCATCATCTACAGCTCTTCCTAAAACAAATTTAGCTCCTGCCAGAGATGATTCGCTGATATCAAATTTAATTTCCTTAACTGTAAACACGGGAGCATTATCATTTATGTCTACAATTTCAATTGTAACACTATAAAACTCCACAGGATTTTCCAGAGTAATCTGTAAATGTAGTGCGCAAGGCGTTGTCTGTCCGCACAGCGCCTCTCGGTCTATTTTCTCTTTTATAAGGAGGACTCCTCTGTCTTTATTCAGCTCGATGTATTCAGTGTTGTCTCCTGTATAAATACGAGCTTTACCAGATTTCAGTCTCTTTAAATCTAAACCCAAATCCTGCGCTATGTTACAGACTAAAGAGCCTTTCGCCATTTCCTCAGGAATCGAGTAACTGACCTGCCCGACAGCTGAACCGAGAGAGAGAAACCAAATAAACAGCAGTACTTGCCGCGCCATTGTTCTGTCCGACATTTCCAGCAGATGAAAAAAAATAAAAAGCATTTATTTAGCCCATAGAATATCAGTCAAAAAAATAAAATAATTACATACATCCGATTGAACAAACCTCAATTATTATTACAAGAAAAAAAACTGGTTTTACTGTATGTTCTCTGTCCTCTTTAGACGGTGTGATCAGCTTTCGTCTTTCTTATAATATGGAGATGATGGGGGTGGAACTGGTGCAAATATGCTCTCTAACACGTGAAACACTGACCAACAGCGGCACATTGAGTTCAGTTAGATGTACTACAAACATATTCACTTTTGTACCATTGTACCAACGAAATAAAAATACTTCAGTCCAGAACATCAATGACATGTCATGACCTAAAAATGAAAACTACTTAAAAAATATAACATAAAAATTAAATAAACAAGAATTTTGCCTCCTTATACTTGTTAAAATAGATGAGAGACTAGGAGGACGTAAAGGGTAATGATGTTATGCTTTATCAAACAGAGGTAAGGCAAAAAAGATGACTGCATTGCAGGACCAAGGTCAGCGACGCTAACTAAAGTGCTGAAATCTGTCAACAAGCAGATATGAAAAAAGCAACAACACATTTAAGAACCAATACTCAAGTTGTGAGTGGCAGAAATATACACCATGTTTAAAATTGATTAGAAATGCATTTATTATTATAAAAGCGCAATGATTTTAAAGTGACACCGACGACAATCTTCAGTTTGTTTCCCATGCGCCAAGAACTGTGGTCTTTTATTTGTATAACGAACATACAAACATCTCATACTGACTAAACAAAACAGTAAAACGATTTTAACAAATACTAATTTATATTGCACTTGATAAATTGTACATTGTAACACGGATTTAAAATAATTTGTTTAACGAGAACTAAAATAATGAAACCATGAAAAATTAGGCATTAAACGATAAATCTGAAAATTATTAAGAGGAAACAGTGTAAGTAAACCTTGGAATTATTTATAAATCAAGATTTAAACACTAGCCAGAATTTTCTCCATAGATATGGTTCTCCCTACTGAAACTACAGCAATGATATAACCATGTCCACATTTCTTGCAGCTACCATCAGCCAAAAGTTAAAAACCGTAGAAATTTAGTTGGCTACACAAATTAAGTAAATACATCCTTTCTTACCTGATCATCAGGATTCTCAATCAGTTTCTCTCTCTGCGCATGCGTGAGCGTCTGTGTTCCACTGGTATCCAGACTAATGATGCTCTCACTGTAAGGTCTGACAAACTTCAGATCACTTTTTCTGGAGTCAGTGGTTCTGCAAACATCATAATTGTAAACGTGCTGTAAAGTTCCTGTTCCCCCTACGTCTGCGTAAAGAGGCGGATAATACGGAATAACTGGAAGATTCGCTCCAGATTTGTAAAGCATTTGCTCGCGTCTCCATCTGTAGCATTTGACTGACAGTATGGCGATGATAGACACGATAAAGAGAAACGAAACCACAGCCAGAGCCAAGACTAGATAAAAAGTCAGGTTGTCGTTGTATTCCTTGTCGTGCGTAAAGTCAGTGAACTCCGAGAGCACTTCAGGGAAGCTGTCCGCCAGCGCCACGTTAACATTGACTGTAGCTGAACGAGAGGGCTGTCCGTTGTCCTCCACTACAACAGTGAGTCTTTGTTTCACAGCATCTTTATCTGTCACCTGGCGCACAGTTCTTATTTCTCCATTCTGTAAACCCACTTCAAAAAGCGCCCTGTCTGTGGCTTTCTGCAGTTTATATGAGAGCCAGGCATTCTGTCCAGAATCCACATCAACAGCGACCACTTTAGTGACCAGATAACCCACATCAGCCGAACGAGGCACTATTTCAGCCACCACAGAACCACCAGACTGGACCGGATACAGAACCTGAGGCGCGTTGTCATTCTGATCCTGAATAATTATTTTTACACTCACGTTGCTGCTCAGAGGAGGGTTTCCTCCGTCTTGCGCTTTTACGCGGAACTGAAAGTCTTTGATCTGCTCGTAATCGAAAGATCTCACTGCGTGTATGACTCCACTATCAGCACTGATGGACACTAAAGAGGAGACGGGCACTCCGTTAACAGAGGAGTCCTCCAGTATATAAGACACACGAGCATTCTGGTTAAAATCTGCATCTCTGGCGCTTACTGTAAAAATTGAAAGACCAGGTGTGTTGTTTTCTTGGACAGATGCCTCATAAGAGCTTTTCTCAAAGACAGGCGCGTTATCATTCACATCTGATATTTGTAGCAAAAGAGTGACACTGCTGGAGAGAGAGGGCACGCCTTCATCTGCACACGTCACACTGATGTTATACTGGGATTCTCTCTCTCGATCTAAATCACCATCCGTAACTAAACTAAAGAAATTATTTATTGTTGGTTTTAATGTAAAAGGGACATTATCATTAGTAGAGCACTGGATTTTTCCATTCTCTCCAGAATCTGAGTCTTGTGCATTAAGCATAGTCACTACGGTGCCTAATTTTGAGTCTTCTGAAAGAGGGCCTGGTTTTGACATTAAATTAATTACTGGTTTGTTGTCATTTACATCGATTACATCAACAATCACTTTGCAAGTGTCAGAATGATGTCCAAGATCTCTTGCTTGAACATCAATCTGAAAATGTTTAACTCGTTCATAGTCAATATTGCCAGATAACCTTAATACTCCCTCATTTTTGTCAATTTCAAATACATTAGGGCTACCTGGGGATTTAGGAATATAATACTCAACTCTCCCATTTTGTCCTTGGTCAGCATCGGATGCTTTAACTGCAGTTAAAATCGTGCCTTTTGGGGAATTTTCTGCAATGCTGGTTTTATAAACGGGTAAAAAGCAAACTGGCGCGTTATCATTTGCGTCCTGAACAGTGATAACAATCGGCATTGTGCCGGACATCTGTGGGTCTCCTCCGTCTACTGCAGTTAGTAAAAGCGAAATGTGCTCCTGTTTCTCACGGTCGAGAGGTTTTTGAAGAATCAGTTCAACATTTTTAGAACCATCCGGCATATCTTGTGTTTTTAGGATAAAATTGTCAGAGGGGTTTAAGGAATAACTCTTTACGCCGTTGAAACCAACATCATTATCTACAGCTCTCTCTAAAACGAATTTAGATCCAGTTGGAGACAATTCGCTTATGTTAAATAACGTTTTTGTAGCCAAAAACATTGGCGCGTTGTCATTTACATCTACAATCTCGACTGTAACACTATAAAACTCAACAGGATTTTCCAGAGTAATCTGTAAATGTAGTGCGCAAGGCGTTGTCTGTCCGCACAGCGCCTCTCGGTCTATTCTCTCTTTTATAAGGAGAACTCCTCTGTCTTTATTCAGCTCGATGTATTCAGTGCTGTCTCCTGTATAAATACGAGCTTTACCAGATTTCAGTCTCTTTAAATCTAAACCCAAATCCTGCGCTATGTTACCGACTAAAGAGCCTTTCGACATTTCCTCAGGAATCGAGTAACTGACCTGCCCGACAGCTGAACCGAGAGAGAAAAACCAAATAAACAGCAGTACTTGCCGCGCCATTGTTCTGTCCGACATTTCCACAAGACAAGAGGAAAAAACGATTAATCCACTAGAAAATATTTTTTAAAAATAACATAAATAATTAAATACATCCAACAGAACAGACAAAACCTGATTAAAATAAAGAGCTTTGTCTCTCTGTTCTGTCCTCTTCAGACTGTGTGCTCAGCTTTCGTCTCACTTATATTATGGAGAAAATGGGGGTGGAACTGCTGCAGATCTGCTCTTTAAACTGTAAAACACTGACCAACAGCGGCACTTTGAGTCCAATCAGATGAACTACAAATGTATGTAATTTTGTATTACTGTATAAGGAATTAAAACAAAACAATCACCGATACCCATGTCAATAAATTATCTAAACATACAAATTTCACTAAAATACAGCCTAATTATTAAATGGATATGACGTTAGCACAGACTTAACTGTACGTGTAAAAGTTAAATGGAGATTGTAAAAAGAAAATAACGAGTCTGCAAAAAAAACCAGATTTCTGCATTCAGGACCATGGTCAGCGACGCTTCCTAAAGTGCTAAAATCTCTTAAAAGCACAGATGGAAGAGCACAAACACTTTTAAGAAGAATTGCTACTCAAGGTGTGGGTGCGCAGAAATATAAATAAAGTTGATGGTAAAGGCACTTAACATAATAAAAAAGCGATGATAAAAAAAAGTAACGCCGACGACGATCTTCAGTTTATTTACAATGCGCCAAGAACTGGTCTCTCTTCTGCAAAACGAATATGTAACTAATAAACAGGAAAAACTTTTTTCAAATATTAATTTATATTCTCATTGATGCTTTGTTTATTAACACAGATTTATTTTACAGAAAATAACTGGAGAGCGAAAATCACAATTCATTTTTTATTTTATTTTTTTTGCCATTTCAGCATCTACGGCTATATTCATGGAGAGAACCAGTTAATCCACAAATCAGTCTACACATGATAATCCAAGTTGAGCGAGGGACAATTTAGAATCTGCAATTCCACTCGCAAGCCAGAGTAATACAGGGAGACACGCCGTCACAGACAGAACATGCAAACTTAATACAAAATGGCCTTCGTAAATTTAAATTAGGAACCACCTGAACTAAAAACAAGAACCGTTGTAAGCATAGTTTGGACTTGAAGAGAATAAATCAAGATTTTAACACCATTCAGTCGTTCTCTCCACCGAACATACAACGATATAACCATCGAAACCATGTTCACAATGCTTGCGTTCACATACAGCAGCAAAAAAAAGTAGAAATCTAAAGAAATATCCTTCTTACCTGATTCTCAATCAGTTTCTCTTTTTGCGCATGTGTGAGCGTCTGTGTTCCACTGGTATCCAGACTAATGATGCTCTCACTGTAAGGTCTGACAAACTTCAGATCACTTTTTCTGGAGTCAGTGGTTCTGCAAACATCATAATTGTACACGTGCTGTA
This sequence comes from Oreonectes daqikongensis, assembly GCA_026939265.1. NCBI lineage: Eukaryota > Metazoa > Chordata > Actinopteri > Cypriniformes > Nemacheilidae > Oreonectes > Oreonectes daqikongensis. Next base: position 285,060 of record JAOTQM010000598.1, on the reverse strand, counting down.
AAGTTCCTGTTCCCCCTACGTCTGCGTAAAGAGGCGGATAATACGGAATAACTGGAAGATTCGCTCCAGATTTGTAAAGCATTCGCTCGCGTCTCCATCTGTAGCATTTGACTGACAGTATGGCGATGATAGACACGATAAAGAGAAACGAAACCACAGCCAAAGCCAAGACTAGATAAAAAGTCAGATTGTCGTTGTATTCCTTGTCGTGCGTAAAGTCAGTGAACTCCGAGAGCACTTCAGGGAAGCTGTCCGCCAGCGCCACGTTAACATTGACTGTAGCTGAACGAGAGGGCTGTCCGTTGTCCTCCACTACAACAGTGAGTCTTTGTTTCACAGCATCTTTATCTGTCACCTGGCGCACAGTTCTTATTTCTCCATTCTGTAAACCCACTTCAAACAGCGCCCTGTCTGTGGCTTTCTGCAGTTTATATGAGAGCCAGGCATTCTGTCCAGAGTCCACATCAACAGCGACCACTTTAGTGACCAGATAACCCACATCAGCCGAACGAGGCACTATTTCAGCCACCACAGAACCACCAGACTGGACCGGATACAGAACCTGAGGCGCGTTGTCATTCTGATCCTGAATGATTATTTTTACACTCACGTTGCTGCTGAGAGGAGGTGAGCCTCCATCCTGTGCTTTTATAACGAAATTTAGCTGTTTAATCTGCTCATAATCAAATGAACGCACTGCCTGTAACTGTCCATTCTCAGAGTTTATAGACACGTAAGAAGAAATCGGCGCTCCCACAATGTGTGTATCTACTAAAAAATAGGAAAGCCTGGAGTTTTGACTCCAATCTAAATCTTTCGCTTTCACGTTGCCTATAGAAAAACCTAGAGGGTTATTTTCAGGGACGTTTGCTGAATAGCTCTTTTGCTCGAAAACTGGCGCGTTATCATTGACGTCAGAAACTTGAAGGCGTAGAGTAGTTGAGCTCGACAATGCCGGTGAACCAGAATCTGTCGCAATGACAGTTATATTATATTCTGACTGAGTTTCACGGTCAAGAAAGGCATCGGTGATCAAATTATAATAATTAGAAAGAGATGATTTAATATTGATGGGAATGTTTCTATCAATAAAGCACGTAACCTGTCCATTGTTGCCAGAATCCAAATCTTTGATATTAAGCACGGCGATAGTTGTACCCGGGGGAGCATCTTCCGACACCGGGCTTGATAGAGACATGAGATTAATTATAGGTGCATTATCGTTTACATCCACTACTTCAATTACAAGCTTACTTGTACTCGTCAACCCACCTTGGTCTGTTGCTTTGACTCTAATTTCAAAACGTTTGTCTTTCTCAAAATCAATATTTCTGAAAACAGACACCAAGCCAGTGTTTTCGTCTATGTTAAAAATATCTCTCGAATGCTCTTTCAAATCAGCAAATGAAAACATTATATGACCATTTGATCCACTATCAGCATCGGTAGCATTAACGGTAGTTATGTAAGTGCCCCTCGATGCATTTTCCATCACAAATGCTCTATATATCGTCTGGTTAAACTGCGGTGCGTTGTCATTCGCATCTAACACGGTAACATCTATAATAACAGAACCAGACCTCTGCGGGTTTCCACCATCTACAGCGATCAGTTTCAGAGACAAATGGGGATGCTCTTCCCTGTCTAACGCTTTATCAAGGGCCATTTCGACAAATCTACTGCCATCGGGATTTGAATGTTGTTTTAAAACAAAATAATCGTTTTTTGTCAGAATATAATTTTGCAAAGAATTCAATTCTACGTCAGGATCAAACGCGCTCTCCACAGCAAAGCTTGAACCAATAGTCGCCGATTCGCTTATTTCTAAATTAATCTTGTTTTTCTCGAATACAGGTGAATTGTCATTTACATCTATAATTTCAACTGTTACCTGATGCAGTTCAATTGGATTTTCCAAAATTATCTCGAAGCTAAAGCTGCAAGGTGTGGTGTCGCCGCAAAGCTGCTCTCGGTCTATTCTCTCACTTACGACCAGAATCCCTTTGTCTGTTTTAAGCTCCGCGTAATGGGTGCTGTCTCCGGTCACTATACGCGCTCGACCCGCTCGAAGCCTTTTCAAATCAAGCCCCAAATCTTGTGCTACATTACCGATGAGTGAGCCTTTGGTCAGTTCCTCGGGGATGGAGTAACGAATCTGAGAGATGGCAAAAGAAAAGCAGCACGAAATGAAAAATAACACCTGCCACTGCGGTCGGAAAAAAACATGGCACCGAGCAAATCCATTTCGAACAAATCCCTGAATAGCCATATTCCTCGGAGCACAAATTCACCAATACGTCAATGTCCAATTAAGGATTAAAAAGAAACGTTGAATGCAAAAGAAATAGCCTACAAGAGAAAATTGCTGCGATTAAGAGAAACAAAGTGAGACTCTCCCCTCTGCGTCAGTGAGCGCACTGCTGAGGTGTGGCCAAGATCTACTGACAAGCAGCCTGCAAAGATATCATTTCACTGACCAACAGCGGCACTTAGAGTCCGAAAATTGTATAAACACAATAACAATATTTTAGATTTTTTAAACTGAGAATGGATTTAAAGCTCTCCTATTTTAAGTCTTTGTTTGTATACTCTTAACGTTCCAATTGTCTATTTCTTTAATTCCTTGACAATCAAGATGACACACGAACTCTTTTTCATATCCTATGTATGTAAACATCTGGTGCTGTCACTCACAAAAAATTATTCTAAATATATTGAATAATTGAAATTAAGTCACACGGGACTGGAGCGACGTGGTCGTGAGTACTAGATGAATACACTTTCCCTTCTTTGGGTTAACTGTCTTTATAGGCGTACAATTATTTGCACATCAAACAAAAATGACACAACTATACATGTAAAAAATATATACAAATCCCGGTGGAGAAAACAGCGTCATGACACAAAAAAGTTGATAGATAATAAGTGCTTAAGTTAAACTAAGCAAACGTGATACAAAGTGACATTAAGCTACGTCATTCAAGGTTATTTCCTAAAATTAATACTTTGAAAACGTTTCCGTTTATAAAAATAAAATATTGGCATAAAACTTAAACTAAACAAAAAATGTAAAATATGCCTCAGAAAAAAACTTAAATACGTTTAAGACACTAAAACAAATAAATAATAAAATGACAAAAGAATATAACACAATTTCTAAAAATGTAATTAACGCTAACATAAAAACTAGCTAATTTAAAATGATAGATAAACTAAAACAAAACTAAAATAACTCTGACTTCATGGTTCCATGGTAGGCTTTTAAGTTTAGAAGTAACTAAAAAACTAATTTAAAAAAGGATAATTTACAAGTACAAGAAACCAATAAACCATGAACTATTTAATTTATAAAATGTTGTCTTAAGCAGAGGGCATAGAAAGACATAACTAGAGACACACTCACTTGTATAGATGAATCTGGTTCTTCTATGGTGTTGTCGTTCAGAACCCGCTGCATCGTGCCTTTAGAATTGGGGTCCACAATTAACACGTTCTGGCTTGCGGGTCTGACAAACTTACAATCACTCCTTCTTGAATCTGTTGTACCGTAAACCTCGTAATTATACACACGCTGAAGAGTTCCAGTGCCTACAGTATCCGCGTAACGCGGTGGATAGTAAGGAATAACTGGAAGATTGGACTTGTAGAAAAAGCGAGATTGCCTCCACCTGTAAATCTTTATAGATATTATGACGACTAAACATGTTATGAAAAGAAATGAAACTGCAGCCAGAGCCAAAACTAGATAAAAAGTCAGATTGTCGTTGTATTCCTTGTCGTGCGTAAAGTCAGTGAACTCCGAGAGCACTTCAGGGAAGCTGTCCGCCAGCGCCACGTTAACATTGACTGTAGCTGAACGAGAGGGCTGTCCGTTGTCCTCCACTACAACAGTGAGTCTTTGTTTCACAGCATCTTTATCTGTCACCTGGCGCACAGTTCTTATTTCTCCATTCTGTAAACCCACTTCAAACAGCGCCCTGTCTGTGGCTTTCTGCAGTTTATATGAGAGCCACGCATTCTGTCCAGAATCCACATCAACAGCGACCACTTTAGTGACCAGATAACCCACATCAGCCGAACGAGGCACTATTTCAGCCACCACAGAACCACCAGACTGGACCGGATACAGAACCTGAGGCGCGTTGTCATTCTGATCTTGGATGAAAATGTTCACAGTTACGTTACTACAAAGTGGAGGCGAGCCGCCATCCTGAGCTTTAATAGTTATTTTAATGTTTTTGATTTGTTCGTAATCAAAAGAGCGCACTGCGTGTACAACACCACTTTCCGCGTTAACAGAAACGTAAGTTCCCAAAGGAGAACCGATCAGATCCCCTTCTTCTAGAAAATAAGACATTCGAGCATTCTGATTTTCGTCTGGGTCATTAGCTTTGATTTGAAGAATGGAAACGCCGGGTGAATTGTTTTCTAGCAAGAATGAATTATAAACACTGCCTTGAAAAACTGGAGCATTATCATTTACATCAGTTACTCTTAGATGTAATGTTTTTCGGCTTATTAGAGGAGGCCTCCCGGAATCAGAGGCGGTGACAGTGATGTTGTACTCTTTAACATTTTCACGATCTAAAATAACATTTGTGACTAAAGAGTAATAATTTCTCAAAGTTGATTTTATTGTGAAAGCTTCGGATCCTTCGATAACACAACTGACTTTGCCATTATCATCAGTGTCTGAATCCTTAACATTAATTATTGCGATTGTGGTGTCGGATGGGGCATCTTCAGAGACTGTGTTGGAAAAAGACATTATATTGATGACAGGTGCATTGTCATTTACATCAATGATCTCCAATATAATTTTACTCGAATCAGTCAAACCACCCTGATCCCGCGCCTCGACTGTAAGTTCGAATTTAGCATCTTTTTCATGATCAATTCCCCCAACAACAGAAATAACCCCAGTGTCGCTGTCAATATTGAATAGTTGCGCAGCTGTTCCCTTTTGCTTATAGAAATTGTAGGTTATTCGCCCATTCAAACCTGCGTCTGCATCGGTGGCATTAACGGTTATAATGTAAGTGCCCCTCGGTGCATTTTCCATCACGGATGCTCTATAAACCGACTGGTTAAACTGCGGCGCGTTGTCGTTCACATCTAACACGGTAACATCTATATTAACAGAACCAGACCTCTGCGGGTTTCCACCATCTACAGCTATTAACTTAAGATACAAATGAGGATGCTCTTCTCGGTCTAACGCTTTCTGTAAAACCATCTCTGCGTATTTACTTCCATCTGGATTTGAGTGTTGCTTTAAAGCAAAATGATTATTTGACGACAAAATATAGTTCTGCAGCGAGTTCAGCCCTACATCGTGATCGTCTGCGCTCTCCAACAGAAAGCGCGAGCCCACGCCTGCAGACTCACTAATCTCAAATTTTAACTCTTTGTTCTGAAACGACGGTGCGTGATCATTTTCATCCAAAATTTCAATAGTTACCGGGTGCAACTCCATTGGACTCTCTAGAATAATCTCGAAGCTAAAGCTGCAAGGTGTGGTGTCGCCGCAAAGCTGCTCTCGGTCTATTCTCTCACTTACGACCAGAATCCCTTTGTCTGTTTTGAGCTCCGCGTACTGAGTGCTGTCTCCGGTAACGATACGTGCTCGACCCGCTCGAAGCCTTTTCAAATCAAGCCCCAAATCTTGTGCTACATTACCGATGAGTGAGCCTTTCTTCATCTCCTCTGGAATCGAATATCGTATATGTCCGCTTGCAGTGTAACAGCAAAAGGAAAAAAATATTGATAACTGCCACAGCATTTTCCATCGCAAGAAACGATGGGATTTTGTCATCCAACATGATCGTTCCATCATAATAAAAAACACTGACGAACAGTTAATCCAATCAATTATGATATTTGGTCTTACTGTAGTCCAAGATATGGTTGAGAATAATAATATAATACACAGTAACCCTACGCAAACGGTTCTGACTATAAACGGTTAGCCAGCATCTCTGCTATCCTTTATACCACAAGAGAAAAAGGAGGGGTTTTAGAAGACTGAATGACTAAACACAACATAAATGTTTCATTGATCAACAGCGGCCCTTGCTGTTCAGAGTACGTCTAAGCAAATGACTTAAACGAGTTATTTAGAGAAGAGCAAAAATGCAACACGAACAGAGGCTAAGGCATTGTAATGTTGGCTAAAAGAAACTACCCGGCCAAACAAATTGATAATAAAAAAAACCTGAAATAGGTGATTAAGTATTTTATCCAATTTATGTAAACTCACTCTAATATGTTGTCCTGATAACCCAGCAATTGTACAAATGCTGCAAAGCTGTTTTCCACGGCCCTTGCCTTGCAAAATAAACTCAAAGCAAATAATCTATAGAGAATAAACAGGGTTTTAAGAAATTAACAATAATAAAATGAACATCAAAAACACGAAAACTATCTGACATCCAAAACGCAACTGTCTGTCTGTGATCGACAACTAGTAAAAGCAGAGACACGCAGATACTTACACCGGCGCATACAGAACAAATATGACTAGCGATCCAAACATTAACTGGATCTGAAAGCAAAAAATATAATGCAGAACAAAAACAAATATTCAAGAAATTTTAACCTTAATACCAATAGAATGTTCTTGCTTCTTATTGCTAGTGTAATCATAAGATTTTACATCCTGTACCTTTGTATAAAAATAATTTCATAAAAATATTATGAGCCAAAACATAATCACAGTCTAAAAACGCCCAGTCAGAACATAAAAACGGGATATTTAGGAGAATATTACACACGTTGCATACAGAGCACAGGAAAAAAACAGGCTAGCGACTTCAGCACCATGGACAGCTACAACACTACCCGTTCAAAAAATTATTATAAATATAAAAACTTGCAACCTGAAAAAATTAAGCATCTAATTTTAAAACCTTTAAAAGAGATCTAAAACAATTTTAAATATTAAACTCACCAGTGTGCTGGATGGTTCAGTGCAATTGGAAGTTCGCATCTCTTTAGGAAGACTTTCGGTTCCACTTGCTTCAACACTTATCAGACTTTGACTGACGGGACCGAAATACTTAATATCACTTTTCCTGGAGTCCGTGGTTCGGTAGATTTCGTAATTGTGAACGTGCTGCAGTGTTCCAGTCCCTACAGTGTCCGCGTAACGTGGTGGATAATACGGAATAACCGGAAGATTTGATTTACAATTCAAACGAGATTGCCTCCATCGGTAGATTTTGACAGATATTATGACAACTAAACATGTTATGAAAAGAAATGAAACTGCAGCCAAAGCCAAGACTAGATAAAAGGTCAGGTTGTCGTTGTATTCCTTGTCGTGCGTAAAGTCAGTGAACTCCGAGAGCACTTCAGGGAAGCTGTCCGCCAGCGCCACGTTAACATTGACTGTAGCTGAACGAGAGGGCTGTCCGTTGTCCTCCACTACAACAGTGAGTCTTTGTTTCACAGCATCTTTATCTGTCACCTGGCGCACAGTTCTTATTTCTCCATTCTGTAAACCCACTTCAAACAGCGCCCTGTCTGTGGCTTTCTGCAGTTTATATGAGAGCCAGGCATTCTGTCCAGAGTCCACATCAACAGCGACCACTTTAGTGACCAGATAACCCACATCAGCCGAACGAGGCACTATTTCAGCCACCACAGAACCACCAGACTGGACCGGATACAGAACCTGAGGCGCGTTGTCATTCTTGTCTTTAACAGATATAAGAACGGTAGCATTGGAACCAAGAGGTGGAGAACCTCCGTCTTGCGCCCTCACGTGAATTTTAAACTCTTTCATCTGTTCATAATCGAATGATTGAACCGCGTGGATAATACCATTGTCTGCATTAACAGAGAAGTATGTCGAGGCAGGAGAACCATTTACACCTGAATCTACAAGGTAATATGCAATGCGCGCGTTTTGTCCTGCGTCAGAGTCTGTTGCTTGAAGAGTCAACAAAGAAACGCCTGGAGAGTTATTCTCTAATATATGTGCTTTATATTCGCGCTGAGTAAAAACTGGGGCATTATCGTTAATATCAGTAATGTCCAGAGAAATTGTTTTTTTACTGAACAACGAAGGGTTGCCTTCATCTGCTGCAACCAAGGTCAGGTTAAAACTGGAAACTTTTTCTCGGTCTAATGGTGCATCGGTTACCAAAGTGTAGTACTTTCGCGGTGATGGTTTAATTGCAAAGGGAGAATTTTGTTCTAAACTTAAGCGGACCTGTCCGTTTTTACCGGAGTCCAAATCCTGGACGCTTATCAAAGCCACGACTGTGCCTGAAGGAGAATCTTCTTGGATCCTACCAGAAAACGACGTCATAGTTATGATTGGACTATTATCATTAACATCTAGAACATCTATGACAAGTTTACTTGCGCCGGTTAGACCCCATGGGTCTTTAGCCTGCAAATTAAGCTCATATTGACGAAACGTTTCATAGTCTAAGTTGCCAGTAAGTAATATATCGCCAGTGTCTGCAAAAATTTGGAACAGGTGCGCTGCGTCCTCTCCAATATGAGTAAATGAATACGTCACATTTCCATTATAGCCCTGATCCGCATCAGACGCACTTAATTTAATTATTAACGTCCCTTTTGCAGAGTTTTCAGCCACACTTGCTTTATACGTAGAATCTGTAAAAATCGGCGCATTGTCGTTGGCATCGAGAACAGTAACGTGTACTTTAACGGTTCCAGACCGTGGCGGATCTCCGCCATCAACAGCCGTTAACACTAGTGAATGTTCGCTTTGTTTCTCTCGGTCCAGCACGGATTGTAACACCATTTCTGCATACTTGCTGCCGTCAGAGCGACTGTGCTGCTTCAAAGCAAAATTATCAGTAGGTTTCAGACTATAGCTCTGAAGGGAATTAAGACCAACATCAGGGTCAGCTGCCGTATCTAACAAGAACACTGTGCCAATCGGTGTGGACTCGCTAATCTCAAGAGTGATTTCTTTCTTCGAAAAAAAAGGCGCATGATCATTGATGTCCTGAATCTCGATTGTTACAGAGAAAAATTCAAGAGGGTTTTCAAGCAAAATCTCGAGCCCGAAACTACACGGGGATTTTTGCCCGCAGAGCTGCTCTCTGTCTATTCTGTCTTTTACCACCAAATGTCCTTTGTTGCGATTCAGCTCGACATATTGCTTACTATCATCAATAACGAGGCGCGCCCGACCAGACACCAACCTTTTTACATCCAAACCGAGATCTTTCGCCACATCTCCGACAAACAATCCAGGTCTCATCTCTTCTGGAATGGAGTAACGAATCTGTCCGGTCACAGTGTTCAGCAAACAAAAAAGAAACATGAAGAATCCAGCTTGCCATTTTACACACCGTCCCAAATTAACTCCGTTGTTATTCCTCATCGTGCAAATGTACTCCAAGCAAAATCCAGCCATACACCCTCTGAAGCATTCAAACACGCTCTTTATATTTATTTTCTTTCAGAATTTCAACGAGCCTGTCCTTAACAACAGTGCGTCGCCTTTCTCTCTGTCCTCTATGACGCAATGCGATCTACAATCAGTGCTTTGCTCACTATCGTCTCTTTGGGCAACAGCACCTCTTACAGTCATTCAGAAGCACAACATCGGTGCTGGACTGACCGCCAGTATAGGGCAGAGAGTCGTAGAGACTATACAAGGTGCTTTTTGGAGTTTCTTTAGAAGCACACAGAAATTACTGTAAGTGGCTGACATCAGCTCAGTAAAATAAAAATAAAAATTCGTAATAGAGATGTGAATAGTGAAGCTCAGTCTGGGAACACTCCAAAGATAAAAGGAGATAAAATCAAGCAAAAGTCAAGAAACCCAATGAAACCCAAGAAACCCAGCTAAAGTGATTTTTGTCATTTACAGTTTTCTGTATAAAATATACCTTGATATATTTAATACTGACAGAGTAAAGCCATGTCAGAAATTGAAATCATAGTGGAATTAATGGCTAAAGTCAAACTTTGATGCTCATTATCATATAATTAGTTTTTTTTTATACTTAAGACTGGTTTTCACAGACTGGGTCACATATATTTTACTAAAATCTATCACAAACATTAGTAACTGCTTTTGGTGATGTTTGGCAATGGAACACTTAAAAAGGTTGCCCAGAGATCCTTAAAGTTGAACATTATTTTACAGACACCACTTTTTCATCGAAAGAGACAGTGAGATCCAATAAGATTTGATGTTTGTCTGAGCTTGCTGATGACCTACATTAGAAAGACAGTAAGAGTATAGTCTGATCCAGCTGCAGACAGACTTTATCATCTACAGTTTTTGATCATATTAAAGTTTCACAGCAAAATCAAAAATACATTAAGAATATCATTTTGGGGAACATTTTGTAAAAAAAATATTAAAAAATGTACCCAATTAACCCACAAGTGGGCACCCTAAAAATAAAAGGATCAAAATAAGCTGATACTGTATAAATATGAAAACATCATACATGCTATATATTGTGCTAGTGGTTTTATCTGCAGTGAATTCTTTCATGTTGTCCTTCTGTGCATGGTTTGTAAATCAGTCAACACATTGCGGTGAGACTGTATTATTTATATTGTGTGTGTGTTGCACAGAGCTTGATGCATCTGTATGCTAAAAAACTGGGCCAGAATCCAGCCTTCAGCATAATGACACACTGCAAAGGGATCTATAAAAGCAGACACACACAACACTGATGCAGTAAGAGAAACCACCACAAGATGGAGCACTCTACATATTCAAACATACAAATGTTGCAGTGCACGGAAGAGCCCATCATGAGGATATTTGATATCTCTGACAGTGAATGCATACAGCAGAGGTGTTGAGAAAGAAAATGATTGAGTGAGAGAGGAATAGAAAGAGAAAAAACAATTAAGCTTTTAGTTCTCTTCTCCACCATGTACAAGAGAGGAAGAGAAAGAGACAAACTGGATTATAGCTTTTATCTCTTCTCTGTCATGTACATTATCAGTCAAACGTTTGAACAACACATAACTAAAGACATGTTTTTCATAAGATAAAAACTAAATGCTAAAAATTTATTATGCAGACAAATTGTGCTTATACAGTATATGCATTTCTTAAAAAAAAGTATTATGAATTTATTTAAAACTGTTTTGGAGAACATGAACAGGGCTATAATAAAAATGAGTAATAGTACTAAAATATTTTTATAATAAATTATAATAATAATAATAAAGAATAAGCAGGTTTGTCCAAACATGTGACTGGTATGTTAACTACCATATTTCTGTAGTCTGATATAGTTTCTTATATAGAGAAAGCAGAAAATGATATTTTTCTTACCTTTGAGGAGATCAGACAGTTTCCATCAGAGGGTGAAGGGGCAGGTCATGAAAGGGAAAAAAATAAAAATTATTAACAAAATGTTCTATTATATTATTACCATCTCTAAATAAAAGCTGGGATGTTGTGAGTGGTTGATGACAAGCAGAAAGGGTCCATCCAAGGTCTCTCCCAGACAAGGTTCAAAGATCAAAACACTTACTGCAATAAACAAATATCACATATATACAAAACAAGTCACATGATTTAAAGTTTAGCTTGCATTTAAATGTTGAATATATGAACCCAAGCGGGACCTGCTCTGAACCGCCAATCAAACCTCATGGGAGTTGAGTGCTAACAAAGAGGCCAAGGAAGCATATGGCCTCTAGCAATACATCCTTCGCATAACCGTTATCAAACAACACCACAAAACAAGATATTTCTGATATTACAAAGTCAAATAAAAACACTATGACATACTGTTACCCATCATAGCAGTGCTAAAGCCTAAAGCATTTAAAAATGCTTTTAGTAAAGGCCTCTCTGCCTCGTGCACAAATCCACTAGTCAATCATACTGGATTACAGCAACGTGAGATTTTTCTGTGTTCTAATATTTTATGGTTCATTTTAAAGGAACATTTCATCCGTCTTACGCATGCACACACATAGACAGACTGCAAATTCATGCTTATGCAGAAACACAATTATATGACAACAGACAAACATGACTGCTCAAACAAACTACTATCGTGACCTGAGAAAACCTACAAGGAGTTTTTATTTATGAAAACAAAGAATCTGCACCTGAAAAACTTCTCAAACTGCTCATTTTGACAATCTTTACACATTTACAATATGCATATATGAACAGCACAATCAACAGTAAACAAACTAAATGCAAGTGTCAATAAAAACACTTAGAGGTTAATACAGTATCTACTAGTGAAGCTCATCTTAAGGTTCATGTGCCATTAAGGAGTTTTTATGTGCCAGGAAGAAAGAATTTTAAATATAAAAATTACTAGTAGTGAAATGACATATCGCACAGAGTGTTAAAGGAGATATACAAGGAAGGGAATAGTAAAAACTCAAAATGTGTAAAAATAAAAAGCACTAGGTTCCGGAGAAACAGATGAAATAAAGAAATAAAAAAACTATAGTTCATATGACGATTAATCATCCTCCATCATCCTAATCTTACAGAGAGAGAGAGAGCGAGAGAGACTGGGACTTACCAATAAACATGGACAAGTCCAAAATAATCATATTTCAAAAGAAAAGTCGTTTTACAGACAAAAAATATATTTTCACACTTGGGGAAACAATTCTTAGTCATGTGACCAATTACAATTATTTGGGTTTGACAATTTCTGCTTCGGGACAATTCAACATGGCAATACAAGAACTTGCTGAAAAAGCCCGTAGAGTTTACTATAGTATAAGAAAAACACTATTTCAATTAAATCTCCCTATTAAACTGTGGCTGAAAATCTTTGATGGTGTCATCAAACCCATTCTTCTCTATGGTAGTGAAATCTGGGGCCCCAAATTTCAGCTGGACTATGAATTGTGGGACAAATGTCCAGTGGAAATGTTCCACCTTGAATTGAGCAAAAACATCCTAGGAATTCACAGAAATGACCCAAATCTGGGATGTAGAGCAGAACTTGGAAGGTTTCCTCTCCTGTCTGAAATTCAGAAGAGAGAATCTAAATTCTGGTTTCACTTATCAGATTCACAGTTCACCAGACAACTACCACCACAGTGCTTTCAAACACAATACAGCACATCCAGAGAGCGATCCTTTACAACACCTCCAAAAAAAACATCAGCTGAAGTCATCACATCAGATCAGACAGGACTCAAGACCAATACATTTATCACTGGCAAAACAAAATCAACAATGTAAACAAATTAACTTTAAAAGATTACTTATTACTTATTTAAAAGATTATAAGCAGAGAAAACTTGTGTCAAAGTATCGTCTAAGTGCTCATAGTCTGTGTATAGAAACAGGTCGACACAGACAGAACTTGACATCCAGAGATCATAGATTGTGTTCACACTGTACTGATGGTGTTGTAGAGGATGAACTTCACTTTCTCACTCAATGTAAGAAATATCAAACTATTAGACAAAAGTATTTTACTCTAATAGGAAATGTTTGTCCTGAATTCCATAGAGTGAGTAATGTTGGAAAACTATCATACTTATTGGGAGAAAAACTTGAATGCATTAACCTGGCGTCACAATACTTGTTGTCTTGTCATAACTTGAGAGATACAAATGTAGCAACTAGATAGTTTTAGTAAAACTGTTAGTTTAGGTCATTGTTGTTTGTATATTATTTTGTCATTTGTATTTTTTTATTTATGTATTTATTTATTTCTTCTTTATGCAATGTATTTTTGTTATTTTTTGTTATTAGTTTTGAATGTCCATTACTATATGTATTATTACTGCTTTGGCAATATTTGTGTTATTTCACAGTCATGCCAATAAAGCTAATTTGAATTGAATTGAGAGAGAGAGAGAGAGAGAGAGAGAGAGAGAGAGAGTGAGAGTGAGAGTGAGAGAGAGAGAGAGAGAGAGAGAGAGAGAGAGAGAGAGAGAGAGAGAGAGAGAATGGAGATAAATCTTGCTGCAGTCAAAACAAACAAATATCAAAATAAACCAGGAATGAACTTTTTGTAATACCAATCATAAGTTTAATGGAGGTTGACATACAATAAACATTTTACATGTTTGAACAAATGTAAGATTATCAAACATTGTGATTAGAAGACATATCATAAAACATTATAAGATCAACATATTTACACCATACAAATAAATTATAGCACTTTTACATTATCACAGAAAGAAGATGTATAAAACATGCTTTTAAAATAAATGACAACTGGTCAGACCTGTGATACAGATTTACATGGTTTAAGCCCTCAGTTACAATTTGTGTGCCACTGAAAGCTTTGCACATCTGGCGCTGCGGCCACCCGACCGCAACGACTTTCTCCGTTTACTCTGCATGTCAAAATCAACAAAGCCAGAGCCAAATCTGAAGTCTCCTCTCCAAGAGCCGCTGGTTAAAAACCAGTTCAATTCATCATCTTTCCGCACAGTGTTTAAGCCACTTGCATTAAAGTAGCCTGGAGGTCCGCAGGTAGGAGGGAAAACAGGCAAGTTAGCAGGAGAGCGGTGAACGTGTCTGTATCTACATAATCCCATTTAGAGAACTGAAATGATGAGCACAAACCAAAAGCTGGAAACACCCACCAGAGCTATTATTAAATATGCTGTAAGGTCACTGAGCACATGTGACTCATCCATGCCACGGGCAGAGAGCTGGTCGATGACAGGCATGCCGTCTTCAATGGCAATATTGACCGTTGCAGTGGTTGAGAGCGACTCGGGCCTGTTATCAGTCACAGAGACAAGCAAGGTGTGTTTGGTGTCGTCGTCTTTTACGAACGGTCTCATCGTCCTGATCTCACCGCAGTGTAGACCTATAGAAAACAAATCAGGCTGTGTGGCTTCTACAATTTGATAAGAGAGCCACCCGTTGTGCCCGGCGTCCGCATCAACAGCGATCACTTTGGTCACCAGGTATCCTGCCGGATCGGCCTGCGGCACCATGTCATCCGCAATATGTCCTTCAGATTGAACTGGGTATAGTACAACTGGAGCATTGTCATTCTGGTCACCAATACAAACCCAGACACTGCAGTTGGTAGCAAAGGAAGTGCTGCCTCCATCCCGTGCCATCACCTGAACGTGGAAATGAGCGAATGTTTCATAATCGAAGCAGCGTGCCGTAAAGATTTCTCCGGTTTCTGTGTCGATAGATGCGGTCACGTCTTCTGGGAGAGAATAAAAGATTCTTGCATTCTGCCCCTCATCTGCATCATCGGCTCGAACTCTCACAAGCAAGGTCCCCACAGGCTGATTCTCTGTCAGGTGGCTGTGTCTAAAAACAGGAGCATTATCATTAATGTCTGTGACCCTTACGGCCAATGTTTAACTGTTGAATAAAGGGGGTGTGCCAGCATCAATAGCACTTATGGTTACATTATAGCAAAAACACCTCTCCCTGTCTAAAACTCCATCAGTTACAAGCATAAAGTATTTTTTTTAACCTGTGAGACAAGTTTAAATGGCACATCCTCAGACATGTAACATGTGACCTGACCACTGGTGCCTGTATCAAGGTCATAAACTGAAGCAAAGCTACCATGGTTCCAGGTGAAGTGACCTCTGGTACAGAAGCAGAGTTTGATTACATTACTATACTAGGCTTTCACGATCCAAAGGCTTTTTTAAAACTAATTCGGCAAAAGCATTTCTGTCTACTTGTATGTTCATTTCCAAAGCAAAGTATTCACTGTCACTAATCCTGTAGTGTTGAACAGAATTCGGTGTGATGTCGAGGTCATGAGCACTTTCCAGCAGGAAGCGTCTTCCTGGGGCTGTTGATTCCAAAAGCTGCAATCACGGTCAAACAACACGAGCACTCCGCCTCGTCAGCTCAGCCACATCCATTCCCAAATCTCCCGCCACATTTCCGGTGACGCCGCCCAGCTCCATCTCTTCTGGAATTGAATAATGAACTTCACAAAGAGACAAATGCATGAAAATAAAGCCGAAGCAAAGCTGACACCAGAAATGTGCCAGTGCGCATTGCCTGTTAGGACAAAACATGCATCTTGACGACAAAACCATGACGTAAAAATATTAACCGATAGGTTTAATTTCTAAATTAAAAGAATGAAACCAGTGAGGATTAAAGTGCATTCTGTGCAGATCTTTATATGGTTATTCTAGCTGGAGCAAACCCTGCTCTGATGCTGCTCCTGTCAGCTTACATTTTAATATTAATCTCTCTCTCATCACATACCTACAGCGCTCTCTTCCCTATCCAGCCCTCCCTTCTTCTGCTCTCTGTGTAACACATGAAACTGGGGAATCAGGGCACGCCGAATCTATAAGATCAGTGCATAAGCAGAAGCGCGCCACCCAGAGATTGAACAATGAAGTTACACACAAAGTGAATGTAATTTTATGACTTCGAACCATAGCTTCTGAAGGGCTTTACTGACTCTGTGTCAAAAGATGGATCTCAACATCATACAGTCCCTGCTGAAAAGAAGTTAAATTCGCTAAAAATGCTGGAAAAGCAAAAAATGTCCAGGACCTGAAAGACTGATTTAGGCAAATAAGACACTTGCGATCAAAACAAACACATCATTAGTCAGGGTGACATTGCAGTTTTAAGAATCGAGTGAACGTAAAGCTTTAAACTAGGCTGAATAAATTCAGGTATTTTTTGTCATGCCATTTTCCTGTTTCTTATGTGCAATTCATTTTACAACAATTATATCATGGAACAAGCTAAAACTAATCTGCAATGTGAAAAAGTTTATACAAGGCAATGGGTAAAAAACAGAATGTTGCATTGAATGAAACTGTAGTTTATATTTTGTTAATAATTAATATTTCACAGAATTTAGATCAATGTAAACTTAGGATCACTAGGAACTATTCCACAAGACAAATGATCCCAATATCATTATGATGTAAATATGATGTAATTAGTGACTTAAGTGTTTAAGCACATTTATGTTCTGCACAGTGGCTGTATGACCTTGAAATCGAGCTTTTCACACACATGAGAATTAAAGACACAAAAATGTTACAAAAACTACAAACAATAATGCTCAAGAAAGAAATGCACAATACACTAAGAACCAATGAGACGAAAACTGAGGATTTTTTGTGCATACATTTTGCAAGTGATTAAAAAAATTATCATACTGAACTGTATGGTACTCCAAGCCTTAAAATGCCACTAAAAACAACAAAGTGTGGAGTTTAAGCACAGTTGTACACTAACGTATATCACATATAAACTTAAGTGCAGCAAAAATCATAGGCCTACCTGATTATTTTCAAAGACAATAGTTTCCGCATCAAGCCCCTCAAGATCATCCACAGCAGACTGAGTCTTTCTGAGCGTCATATCAGCAGTCAGTGTTCCATCATTATAAGATCTGATGAACTTGAAGTCACTCGTGCGCGAGCCCGTGGTCAGATATGCGTCATAATTATAAGTGCTGCGGAGAGTTCCCGCTCCCTCCACATCTGCGTAATTTGGAGGGAGATACGCGCTGGGAATGGCTACAGCTCCATCAAACAACAGTCTGGGCTTTCTCCTGCGACAAAACCTCACAGCCAGAATGATGATGATGAAGGTCAAGAAGAAAGTGGAAACAGACACGAGCGCGATGATCAGATAAAAAGTGAGTTTGGAGCTGCTCTCGTCATGAGACATGTCTTTCAGTTCTGGAACTTCAGCCAAGTTATCTGATATAAGTAAATATAATGCGCACGTGGCAGAGAGAGAGGGCTGTCCGTTATCTCTCACAGAGACAATAAGGTTCTGTTTCATGCTGTCAGATTCAGAAAGATCTCGCTGTGTCCTGATCTCTCCGCTGTGGACACCGATAGTGAAAAGTCCCGGATCACTCGCTTTAATAATGTGATAGGAGAGCCACGCGTTCTGTCCAGAATCCGCGTCCACTGCGATCACTTTGGACACCAGGGAGCCCGCCTGCGCTGCTTTGGGTACCATCTCAGTCATGAAGGAGTTTCCATCCGGAGAGGGGTATAATATCTGAGGGGTGTTGTCATTCTCATCCGTTATGAAGACACTCACGGTCACGTTACTGCTCAGAGGAGGAGAACCGTTATCTCTGGCTAACACCAGCACTTTAAAACTCTTGAACTGTTCATAATCAAATGACTTCACGGCATGAATGATCCCGGTGTCTCCGTTAATGGATAAAAAGGAGGAAACCTGTGCGCCATTGACATCAGAAGGTAACAGAGAATAAACTACAGTGCCATTCTGTCTCCAGTCCGGGTCTGTAGCTGATACTGAACAAATAGAGGAGCCCGGTTTGTTATTTTCTTGCACGTGAGCTCTGTAATTCTGCTCTTCAAATACAGGAGGATTATCATTCACGTCAGCTACAGTAAAGTGAATATTCTTAGTGGAAGATAAAGCTGGAGATCCCTCATCTGTAGCAGTAATTGTGATATTATAATCCGACACTAACTCACGGTCTAATTCACCTGTGGTCACTAGAGAATAGTAGTTTTTGATTGAAGGAACGAGTTTAAATGGGACGTTTTGCTGAATAGAGCAGCGCACCTGTCCGTTATTCTCAGAGTCTCTGTCCTGAACATTAATGATGCCAACCTCTGTACCAGGTGACGCATTCTCAGGAACGGGACTATTCAGAGATTTAACTATTATTATAGGGCCGTTATCATTGGCGTCACTCACATTAATTATAACATTTGAGTAAGATGTTAAACCTGAACCATCCTTAGCAATTATTCGCAACATAAATGTGGTTTCTTCCTCAAAATCTACTGGCCCTTTTACACTGATGACACCAGTCCTGCGATCAAGAGAAAACAAATGTTTGTATTCCTCCATAACATGACCAAATTCATACATGACTTCTCCATTTTGTCCCTCGTCAGCATCAGTAGCGCTCACTGTAACCACTACAGTATCTACAGGAGAATTTTCAGGCAGACTGACTTTATAGACGGCCTGACTAAAGACTGGAGCATTATCATTAGCATCCAGTACAGTGACGTGTATGACTACAGTACCTGATCTCGGTGGAGTCCCACCATCAACCGCAGTAAGAATTAAAGTCACTTCTTTCTGCTGCTCACGATCCAACTCTTTATTTAGAATTATTTCAGCATACTTCTCTCCAAGAGAGTTACTCTGCACGGATAACACAAAATAATCATTATTTTGTATAGAATAGCTTTGCACAGAATTCTGGCCAATATCATCATCGTTTGCTTCTTCAAGTAAGAAACGTTTGCCCTTATCTGCAGATTCCCTAATTTCCAAATTAATCACATTTTTACCGAAAAAAGGACTATTGTCGTTGATATCTTTAACATGGATACTGACACGATGCAGTTCTAAAGGATTTTCAAGCACGAGCTCTTGGTTTATTATGCACGAACCTTTCTTTCCACAAAGCGCCTCTCTGTCGATCCTCTCCGCTACGGTCAGTTCTCCAGAATTCAGATTAATTTCACAAAATCGTTTTCTGTTACCTTCAGTGTCAATGCGAGCCTTACGAGATGACAGTCTGTTCACATCGAGCCCGAGATCTTTGGCTATATTTCCAATCACAGATCCGCGCTTCATCTCCTCTGGAAAAGAATAGCTCACGTCTCCATTAGCGGTGCGCGACATGAACAATACGGGGAGAAAAATGCAGCTCACCGTCACAAACAATCTTTTTTGCATCATTTTTCCGTGGTGGACTAAACTAGAGCGAAATGATGCTAGCAAACACGGTCAAAGTTCGATGTTCTAATAAACAACAAAAACCTCTGTATTGCAGTGTGTTGCGCATTCAACCACCGGAAAGACAAATGGGTGGAGAAAATGTACGGGTATTACAAACACAGGTGAACAGCGACACCATGAGGACTAAAGTAGATTATTATTCTGAGAGAAAATTGCTCTGAAACAAGTCGTAAACGTGCCATCATCTGATTTAAAAGTAAGAAATGATTTCAGGTGATGTTAAAGCAAAATAATCTAAAACAAGAGCTTTATGGAACATGTCGCAAAGTCAGTGTAATATTCCTGCACCACAGCAAACCAAAACTCCATAAAAATACTTCTACACAACAGTTTTTCTTACAGAAATATAAAGCACGACATAATTCCTGGAATAACAGCCTACATCAGCACCACGGACAGCGACAACTAAAGTTATACCGCATGTCAAACAAACTAGGCAAAAAAAACGTTTAAGGTTTAAAGATTATATAAAATAATTGTCAACACACAGGACAGAAAATTCAAAATAAACAAACTAGGCCTACATTTTGGCGTTCTATTTCAATGACATGAAGATGACAGAACAATAAATTGGATTTAAAAACACGTAGAGATAAATCTCTATGGAAAATAGGATTTGTTATGGCACTACGGACATAACATTCACCACATCTTAATAGAATAAAAGAATATTGGACATTTAGTAACTATCAATTGAATATACAAACGCGTCAAAGCAAATCGATAAACCGAAAACGAAGAAGGTTCCCCTGTGCTGAAGAAAAATCGGCTAAATGGTTTTAGAAAAAACACCCCCAAGAAATACTATTTGTGATATTTGTTTTAAATCATAAAACTAATTGACAAAAGACTAAGTCTTTTTATAATATAGGCTACATATGCACAATAATTGTATTTGCGCACGTATTCACGTTAACAACGCAAGTCAGTTAGAAACAAATAAGCCATAAACTAAAATCCAAAATTAAAAAAGAAAAATATCATACCTGAGAGGTATTTTCATTGTCAAGACCGTCCAGTATATTCTCAACAGACTGAGTCTTTTTCAGTGTCATATCAGCAGTCAGTGTTCCATCATTATAAGATCTGACGAACTTGAAGTCACTCGTGCGCGAGCCCGTGGTCAGATATGCGTCATAATTATAAGTGCTGCGGAGAGTTCCCGCTCCCTCCACATCTGCGTAATTTGGAGGGAGATACGCGCTGGGAATGGCTACAGCTCCATCAAACAACAGTCTGGGCTTTCTCCTGCGACAAAACCTCACAGCTAAAATGATGATGATGAAGGTCAAGAAGAAAGTAGAAACGGACACGAGCGCGATGATCAGATAAAAAGTGAGTTTGGAGCTGCTCTCGTCATGAGACATGTCTTTCAGTTCTGGAACTTCAGCCAAGTTATCTGATATAAGTAAATATAATGCGCACGTGGCAGAGAGAGAGGGCTGTCCGTTATCTCTCACAGAGACAATAAGGTTCTGTTTCATGCTGTCAGATTCAGAAAGATCTCGCTGTGTCCTGATCTCTCCGCTGTGGACACCGATAGTGAAAAGTCCCGGATCACTCGCTTTAATAATGTGATAGGAGAGCCACGCGTTCTGTCCAGAATCCGCGTCCACTGCGATCACTTTGGACACCAGGGAGCCCGCCTGCGCTGCTTTGGGTACCATCTCAGTCATGAAGGAGTTTCCATCCGGAGAGGGGTATAATATCTGAGGGGTGTTGTCATTCTCATCCGTTATGAAGACACTCACGGTCACGTTACTGCTCAGAGGAGGAGAACCGTTATCTCTGGCTAACACCAGCACTTTAAAACTCTTGAACTGTTCATAATCAAATGACTTCACGGCATGAATGATCCCGGTGTCGCCATTAATGGATAAAAAGGAAGAAACCTGTGCGCCATTGACATCAGAAGGTAACAGAGAATAAACTACAGTGCCATTCTGTCTCCAGTCCGGGTCTGTAGCTGATACTGAACAAATAGAGGAGCCCGGTTTGTTATTTTCATGCACGTGAGCTCTGTAATTCTGCTCTTCAAATACAGGAGGATTATCATTCACGTCAGCTACAGTAAAGTGAATATTCTTAGTGGAAGATAAAGCTGGAGATCCCTCATCTGTAGCAGTAATTGTGATATTATAATCCGACACTAACTCACGGTCTAATTCACCTGTGGTCACTAGAGAATAGTAATTTTTGATTGAAGGAACGAGTTTAAATGGGACGTTTTGCTGAATAGAGCAGCGCACCTGTCCGTTATTCTCAGAGTCTCTGTCCTGAACATTAATGATGCCAACCTCTGTACCAGGTGACGCATTCTCAGGAACGGGACTATTCAGAGATTTAACTATTATAATAGGAGCATTATCATTAATGTCTGATATTTCAATAACAACAGTTGCATAAGAGACCATTCCCAGCCCATCCGTTGCTTGAATCGGCAGCTCAAATAACGACTCATCTTCATAGTCAAGAGACCCTGACAGGGTAATCTTTCCATTACTAAAGTCGAGAGAAAATATTGTCAAATCATTTTCTGAAACGTGCCCAAATTCGTATGTCACCTCTCCATTTTGTCCCTCGTCAGCATCAGTAGCGCTCACTGTAACCACTACAGTATCTACAGGAGAATTTTCAGGTAGACTGACTTTATAGACGGCCTGACTAAAGACTGGAGCATTATCATTAGCATCCAGTACAGTGACGTGTATGACTACAGTACCTGATCTCGGTGGAGTCCCACCATCAACCGCAGTAAGAATCAATGAAACACTCTGTTGTTGCTCACGATCTAATTCTTTGCGAAGGACCAGTTCACCATAGATTCTCCCCGTTGTTTTTGCAGTAACAGCTAATTCAAAATATTCATTCTGCATTAAATTGTAATTTTGAACAGAATTAGTTCCCACGTCAGCATCGTGGGCTTCCTCCAATAAAAAACGAGCCCCTCTGTCCGCTGATTCAGTGATCTCCAGTTTAATTTGATCCTTTTTGAAAAGAGGAGAATTATCATTTATATCTTGAACATTGATGTTAATGCGATGAGATTCTAAAGGATTTTCTAGCACGAGCTCCTGTTTTATAACGCATGTAGCTTTCTTTGCACAAAGCGCCTCTCTGTCGATCCTCTCCGCTACGGTCAGTTCTCCAGAATTCAGATTAATTTCACAAAATCGTTTTCTGTTACCTTCAGTGTCAATGCGAGCCTTACGAGATGACAGTCTGTTCACATCGAGCCCGAGATCTTTGGCTATATTTCCAATCACAGATCCGCGCTTCATCTCCTCTGGAACAGAATAGCTCACGTCTCCATTAGCGGTGTGCGACAAAAGCGAAACGAAGAAAAAAGCCTGAAGCTCAAACGAAACCGGTATCAATCCCCTTTTCTTCATTTCTGTTAATGACAAACAACACGCTTGCCTTAACTGACCTGGTTTGCAGAAAATATTACTAAAAGATGCTCAGAATTCTAGGCTCAAGACGCGATCCAGCTCTCAATCATGTACATGGGCGTGTTATAATACAAAAACAGTTGCGCAAAGAAAGCAGCACTGGTAGGTGGGGAAAATATCTCTTTACTTCGCAGGGGTACAGCGACACCATGAGGTCGAAACTGATATTTTAAATCATTACCAACACCTTCTAAATTACATACAAGAACATTTTGCAAAATGACGCCTCCTTTACAAACCTAAATCGTCTACTGATGTTAAAAATATATTTTTTAATAAGTGCAACGTAAGCATGCATATGAAACATACTTATTCCTATTTTTTGTACCTCCTCACAGTTCTAGTTGGACAAAATAGATTAGCTTACAACTAAACAATTCAAAATTCTGCAACAGTTCTCCAGCACTATGGACAGCAATAACAAATACGTCGATTTTCCAAAGAAAATGTAATTTGTGTTTGCCAATGTAAAAGGGACCACATCAATGTCTCAAATGCTTCATTTTAAAGCACCAACTCTAAAAGTCTGAATCACAATGTTTTGCTGCCAAGCTATTGTTAGGTTATGTTGCTGTAAGTTCAGAAGGCTTTTCTGAATAATTGCTAGAGCAGGTAAGGCAGTTGTCAGATTTACACATAAGGACTTCTTGCCACATAAGTCAAAAAGTCCATCTCAACGTCTCTACAATGTTTTCATCCAGATATATCTCTTAAAAGTTTTTAAATGCACGTCAGTGAGGTTTCTATGGTATTCTAGCTGGTTGCTAGGGCATAGCCAGGAAGTTCTTACATGTTAGGTAGGAGACAGTATGCTACCAAAACAAGACAATGGGTTCGTAACAATTGACTAACAAACTTACAAATTTACACATCTTTTTAAAAGGGTTCTCCTGTAGTCAACTTTTATATTATTTTGTATTTTATTCCAGAACTTCACTACTAAGATATTCCTTATTTACACAGCACTCATGAAAACATCATAAGTTCTTTAAAAACTGCATACAGCATAAAAGTGTATTACTAAAAAACAATGATCAGTTTTAAAATACAACCACATGCTGATTCTCACTGATATCTTTGTACCACTTTTGGGCCCTGAGCTGCCAGACTAGCAGCCCACAGTTAAAAACCTTTAGACACCTTTACAGAAGTCTCATACATGTTCATGTGAGGAATGTCCAAGTGTCCAACCAATTCTTAGTTCTTGTGTGAACTCAAAAAGTAAGTATGTATATATTTTTAAGGTATTTAAACTCCTAAAAATGTTACTTATATTCTCAAATGAATCAATAATTGACCACTAATGAGAATAAATACATTTATACTGTTAGGAATGACTATTATTTGAAATATTTAGGTTTAATAAATCCTTTTCAAAACAATTTATACAGATCTGCTTTCCTGTAGCAAAGTGGTTAGAGCATGGCACTAGCAACGCCAAGGTCATGGGTTCGATCCCAGGGTTTGCACATATTCAGAAGCAAATGTATAATACAATGTAAGTCGCTTTGGATAAAAGCATCTGCCAAATGTGTAAATGTAATCTGAATGTCTTCTAACCATTGAATGGTCTTCTAACCAACTAACCATTTTCCTTGGTAGACTAGAATCATTGCTACTAATAATGTCTTAGTGCATGCATGCGCACGCACATGCACACATACGCACATGCACACATACGCGCACGCACACACACATGCACACATACGCGCACGCACACACACATGCACACATACGCGCACGCACACACACGCACGCACACACACACTTAAAAGGTAAGCCAGTTAGGATTAATTAAGCCAAACTAAAATTCACAACTTTACATTTCTACAAATATCATACCTGAGAAGTATTTTCAACTTCATTGCCAAAACCGTCCAGTATATTGGCAACGGATTGAGTATTTTGCAGCTTTAGGTCAGCGGCCAGTGTGTCCTCTTTATAAGATCTGATAAACTTGAAGTCACTCGTGCGCGAGCCCGTGGTCAGATATGCGTCATAATTATAAGTGCTGCGGAGAGTTCCCGCTCCCTCCACATCTGCGTAATTTGGAGGGAGATACGCGCTGGGAATGGCTACAGCTCCATCAAACAACAGTCTGGGCTTTCTCCTGCGACAAAACCTCACAGCCAGAATGATGATGATGAAGGTCAAGAAGAAAGTGGAAACGGACACGAGCGCGATGATCAGATAAAAAGTGAGTTTGGAGCTGCTCTCGTCATGAGACATGTCTTTCAGTTCTGGAACTTCAGCCAAGTTATCTGATATAAGTAAATATAATGCGCACGTGGCAGAGAGAGAGGGCTGTCCGTTATCTCTCACAGAGACAATAAGGTTCTGTTTCATGCTGTCAGATTCAGAAAGATCTCGCTGTGTCCTGATCTCTCCGCTGTGGACACCGATAGTGAAAAGTCCCGGATCACTCGCTTTAATAATGTGATAGGAGAGCCACGCGTTCTGTCCAGAATCCGCGTCCACTGCGATCACTTTGGACACCAGGGAGCCCGCCTGCGCTGCTTTGGGTACCATCTCAGTCATGAAGGAGTTTCCATCCGGAGAGGGGTATAATATCTGAGGGGTGTTGTCATTCTCATCCGTTACGAAGACACTCACGGTCACGTTACTGCTCAGAGGAGGAGAACCGTTATCTCTGGCTAACACCAGCACTTTAAAACTCTTGAACTGTTCATAATCAAATGACTTCACGGCATGAATGATCCCGGTGTCGCCATTAATGGATAAAAAGGAGGAAACCTGTGCGCCATTGACATCAGAAGGTAACAGAGAATAAACTACAGTGCCATTCTGTCTCCAGTCCGGGTCTGTAGCTGATACTGAACAAATAGAGGAGCCCGGTTTGTTATTTTCATGCACGTGAGCTCTGTAATTCTGCTCTTCAAATACAGGAGGATTATCATTCACATCAGCTACAGTAAAGTGAATATTCTTAGTGGAAGATAAAGCTGGAGATCCCTCATCTGTAGCAGTAATTGTGATATTATAATCCGACACTAACTCACGGTCTAATTCACCTGTGGTCACTAGAGAATAGTAGTTTTTGATTGAAGGAACGAGTTTAAATGGGACGTTTTGCTGAATAGAGCAGCGCACCTGTCCGTTATTCTCAGAGTCTCTGTCCTGAACATTAATGATGCCAACCTCTGTACCAGGTGACGCATTCTCAGGAACGGGACTATTCAGAGATTTAATTATTATAACAGGAGCATTATCATTTACATCTGAAATATCTATTATTACCATTGAGTAAGACGTCAAACCTGCTGCATCTTTAGCTAAAACACGCAACTCATACACAAATTTCTCCTCATAATCAACTGCTCCAATAACAGTTATCTCTCCTGTTTTGCGATTTAATAAAAATATTGTCTTATCTTCATCAGAAACATGGCCTAATGCATATGTCACTTCTCCATTTTGTCCCTCGTCAGCATCAGTAGCGCTCACTGTAACCACTACAGTATCTACAGGAGAATTTTCAGGCAGACTGACTTTATAGACGGCCTGACTAAAGACTGGAGCATTATCATTAGCATCCAGTACAGTGACGTGTATGACTACAGTACCTGATCTCGGTGGAGTCCCACCATCAACCGCAGTAAGAATTAAAGTCACTTCTTTCTGCTGCTCACGATCCAACTCTTTATTTAGCACTAATTCACCGTATTTTCCACCTAAGTCATTTGATTTAACAGATAAAACAAAGTGTTCGTTTTTTTCCAAAATGTAAAACTGAACTGAATTCTTTCCTATATCGGGATCGTGCGCTTCCTCCAGTAAAAACCGCTCCCCTCTATCTGCTGACTCCCTGATTTCTATTCTAATAGTATCTTCATCAAAATGTGGGTCATTATCATTTATGTCATTAATTTCTAAACTGATGCGATGCAATTCTAATGGATTTTCGAGCATGAATTCCTGATTTATTATGCACAAAGCTTTCTTTCCGCAAAGCGCCTCTCTGTCGATCCTCTCTGCCACGATCAGTTCTCCAGTGTTCAAATTAATTTCAAAGTATCGTTTTCTGTTACCTTCAGTGTCAGTTCGAGCCTTACGAGATGATAGTTTGTGGACATCGAGCTCGAAATCTGTTGCTATATTTCCAATAACCGATCCGCGTTTCATCTCCTCTGGAAAAGAATAGCTCACGTCTCCATTAGCGGTGTGCGACAGAAGCACAAAAAATACAAAGCCAAACATCTGAACAGACACACAAACGCTTTTCAAATCCATTTAGAAATCCTTATAATTACATTCCACTAGAAACCAATCGGTATGAAAACGAAATCAGATGTAAGATTACAGCATGCGACGGAAAGCACTCCGTTGCTGTCGACACATTTCTATGAAAAAACGAGCTGCAAGCATCGTGTATGACATCATAAGCAGGGTGGAGAAAACTACAGCATAATTGTCAAATATTTTACTGGTAAACAGCGACACTATGAGTTAAATTAATAAACTGCACAACATTTGTGTTCAAACACTAATTATTAACCATGATTCTAAGGAACCAAAGCACTGCACATTTATTAAGACACTTACCTACTCAGTTCAGATCATGGATGTCCATTCTACCGAGCTGATGATTTTAATTAGATGTTCTAAATAAGGAATACTATAAAGATAAGCAGTGTTCTGTGTCTCCAGGACCAGCATTGAGATCCACTACGATAGAATAAAGTCGCAAAACCAGGAAATGATATGTGTGACGTAAATGGCACGTCACAACACTAAGTGTCAAACAAAAATAATTTTTTTATCAAACAGTACGTCGAAGTACTAAACAGCTTGTATATACTTTCCAACCAAAAGTTAGCAGCATCAACATTTTTCAAAAGCAAACACAGCACCTTCAAGAGACACAAGCTGTGCAGCACCACGGACAGCGACGCGTAAAAAAGACCAAATAACATATTTTACATTTAATCCAAGTAAACTAACGCTTTGCTAAACGCTTAACACAGATGTTGTGAGCAGACCAGAACGGACAAACTTATTTAAATATACATTAAAATTGCCTTTACAATTTTAAAATACAGCTCTAAATAATTCAAATTAATTAAATCTACATTTAAACTCCTAAAACTGAAACTGTAACCAAATCAGACAAAACTGAAGTAATTTCCCTCGCACAAACAAATGTAGCAGTGAAGCAAAGCCAGCCATCATGTTTCTGGTAAAAATCATAACTTGTTCTCATGTTTAATTAAACTAACAATTATAAAACGAAATCCACAATCTAATATAATCCACAATATAAAGCAAACGTGATTTTGCAGTTGTTCTTGTCACAAAAAACTAAAATATATTAAAGAATAATTGAATATTTTTCTAAAGATCTTCAGAATCTTAATTTTAAAAAGGTATGAAGTTAAAAACAAACAAGAATAAGAATTCTGGTAAGGGTATCTTTTGAGAATGCCTCTTTTGTACAAGTTAAATAACTACTGAGGCACTATTTGAGGCTCCGCGTTGCATTTTTTTTTATCTGGCCTAAAAGTGTTGCAGTGACCGGTTACATGTAAAACTGTCATAATTGCAAATAATCATTTCTTGCAACAGTCCATTTCTGAAATTTACAAAACCTCAACTGAGCCAACTGAAAAATGTAGATGTAACCAGTCACTATAACATTTTTAGTTGAGAAAATCTGGTAGGCCTATACTATTGTTTAACCCATTGCGCTCTATTATATTTACAGATGAAAAATGAAATCAAAATTGGTGAAAACCTATCGTTGCTAGATAAAAAAATTAATTGCAATTATTCGAAAAGTAGAAGTCTTATGATTTCAGTATGGGTTCGAGCAGCGATTTAAAGACTGACTTCAAAACTATTAAACGAGGACAGTTACAAAACCCTTAATCAGTACAAATGATTGCGCCTACCTCAGAAAAAAGAACCGTATTTCCATCAAGCCCCTCAAGATCATCCACAGCAGACTGAGTCTTTTTCAGTGTCATATCAGCAGTCAGTGTTCCATCATTATAAGATCTGACGAACTTGAAGTCACTCGTGCGCGAGCCCGTGGTCAGATATGCGTCATAATTATAAGTGCTGCGGAGAGTTCCCGCTCCCTCCACATCTGCGTAATTTGGAGGGAGATACGCGCTGGGAATGGCTACAGCTCCATCAAACAACAGTCTGGGCTTTCTCCTGCGACAAAACCTCACAGCCAGAATGATGATGATGAAGGTCAAGAAGAAAGTGGAAACGGACACGAGCGCGATGATCAGATAAAAAGTGAGTTTGGAGCTGCTCTCGTCATGAGACATGTCTTTCAGTTCTGGAACTTCAGCCAAGTTATCTGATATAAGTAAATATAATGCGCACGTGGCAGAGAGAGATGGCTGTCCGTTATCTCTCACAGAGACAATAAGGTTCTGTTTCATGTTGTCAGATTCAGAAAGATCTCGCTGTGTCCTGATCTCTCCGCTGTGGACACCGATAGTGAAAAGTCCCGGATCACTCGCTTTAATAATGTGATAGGAGAGCCACGCGTTCTGTCCAGAATCCGCGTCCACGGCGATCACTTTGGACACCAGGGAGCCCGCCTGCGCTGCTTTGGGTACCATCTCAGTCATGAAGGAGTTTCCATCCGGAGAGGGGTATAATATCTGAGGGGTGTTGTCATTCTCATCCGTTATGAAGACACTCACGGTCACGTTACTGCTCAGAGGAGGAGAACCGTTATCTCTGGCTAACACCAGCACTTTAAAACTCTTGAACTGTTCATAATCAAATGACTTCACGGCATGAATGATCCCGGTGTCTCCGTTAATGGATAAAAAGGAGGAAACCTGTGCGCCATTGACATCAGAAGGTAACAGAGAATAAACTACAGTGCCATTCTGTCTCCAGTCCGGGTCTGTAGCTGATACTGAACAAATAGAGGAGCCCGGTTTGTTATTTTCATGCACGTGAGCTCTGTAATTCTGCTCTTCAAATACAGGAGGATTATCATTCACGTCAGCTACAGTAAAGTGAATATTCTTAGTGGAAGATAAAGCTGGAGATCCCTCATCTGTAGCAGTAATTGTGATATTATAATCCGACACTAACTCACGGTCTAATTCACCTGTGGTCACTAGAGAATAGTAGTTTTTGATTGAAGGAACGAGTTTAAATGGGACGTTTTGCTGAATGGAGCAGCGCACCTGTCCGTTATTCTCAGAGTCTCTGTCCTGAACATTAATGATGCCAACCTCTGTACCAGGTGACGCATTCTCAGGAACGGGACTATTCAGAGATTTAATTATTATTATAGGGGCGTTATCATTCACATCTGTTATTTGTATGATCACTCTAGCGCCCGAAGAAAGTCCAGAGCCATCCTTCCCCTCAATTAGCAGTTCAAATTTTACCTCCTCTTCAAAATCAACAAGTCCTTTCACTTTAATCTCCCCACTGTTTTGATCTAGATTAAATAATTCTGTCGCAATTCCAGATATACGGCTAAATTCGTAAATCACTTTTCCATTTTGTCCCTCGTCAGCATCAGTAGCGCTCACTGTAACCACTACAGTATCTACAGGAGAATTTTCAGGCAGACTGACTTTATAGACGGCCTGACTAAAGACTGGAGCATTATCATTAGCATCCAGTACAGTGACGTGTATGACTACAGTACCTGATCTCGGTGGAGTCCCACCATCAACCGCAGTAAGAATTAAAGTCACTTCTTTCTGCTGCTCACGATCCAATTCTTTATTCAACACTAACTCAATATTCTTGCCACCATCTGCATGTGTAGAGACAGATACTATAAAAATGTCATTCTTTTCTAACAAATAGCGTTGAACTCCGTTCTTTCCTACGTCTGCATCATGAGCCTCGTTTACACGAAACCGAGCGCCTTTAATAGCGCTCTCACTTATCTCTAGCTTTATTAAGTCTTTAGAAAATATTGGAGTATTATCGTTAATATCCTGAATTTGTATTCCAACATTATGTATTTCCAATGGATTTTCTAGAACCAATTCGAAATTAAGAACACATGAAAGTCTCTCTTTACAAAGCGCCTCTCTGTCGATCCTCTCCGCTACTGTAAGATCTCCGTTATTCAGATTAATGTCGCAAAATCGTTTTCTGTTACCTTCAGTGTCAATGCGAGCCTTACGAGACGACAGTCTGTTCACATCGAGCCCGAGATCTTTGGCTATATTTCCAATCACAGATCCGCGCTTCATCTCCTCTGGAATTGAGTAGCTCACGTCTCCATTAGCGGTGTGCGACATGATCATGAAGAACAAAAAGCCAAACATCCGACCATCAATCCACAAGCTTTTGGAATCCATTTTGGAAATATGCATATCACATCAAAATGAGAAAATGTAAATAAGAGGGGAAACGCTATAACATAGAACAAAGACGGGATCAGGGAAAAGGCTGTGTGTACGAGACTGGTCCTGCAAATACATCACTAAAAGGGTGGAGACAAGCAATATGACCGTGCTGACGATAGTACAGGTGAACAGCGACACTACGAGTTCAAGTAAAAAACTGCATAACATTCAGCGCACTCACTGCATTTAACCGGTATTAGTTTAAATTGAGTCAGAAATCTCAGTTTCTTCAGGGTTTCAGCGGAAGGCAGAAGTCATTATTTGCTATGAGAGCAAACCCAAACATCACTGAGCTCTGCTTATCCAGCACCACTGATAACACAAAAACATATCCAATGCAAATGAACATGTCACCGATAGTACAAAAATGCCATGAAAACCATTACTTTGTGCGCTAAAAAATGTGTTAAAGAACTACTAGTCTAAAAAAACCACGGAGTTTAAATATGAGCACTGTGGAAATTTGGTATAAAATCTCTACAAAAGAAAATCATGACATAGCAACGTAAATAGACACGATAAAAAAAATCTTCCATGTATTCGCAAACCAA
This sequence comes from Oreonectes daqikongensis, assembly GCA_026939265.1. Classification (NCBI taxonomy): domain Eukaryota; kingdom Metazoa; phylum Chordata; class Actinopteri; order Cypriniformes; family Nemacheilidae; genus Oreonectes; species Oreonectes daqikongensis. The sequence continues at coordinate 253,010 of JAOTQM010000598.1, read as the reverse complement.
TCTCACAGCAGTTTGTGAGAGAGTTATGAAATATATTATCTATTGATTTGTGTTCATGGAACATTTGTTTTGTGTCACTTTGCACCACTTTAATATAAATATCAAAAGCCACCACTAACCCTAATGTCACAGGAGCAATCGCAAATTGTACTAAAAAAGTATGAATGATATTGTACAAATGAAGCTATCTTGTATTATAGGATTTATATCAACACAACATGTATATGGGTATGGGTCACCATATCTGACAAAAAAAAAAGGTCACTTAAAAAAAAACAAGTACAGTTCATTTGTCAACTACCCTAAACATATGAAAGATACATCCTAAATACAATCGATTGAAAGATGTGCTGATGGACACGAAAAGTGAACACATTATATGTTGGTACTCTAGAATAGAACCATCATAGGACACATGCACCAAACTCCCTTCAACACCTTGAGTTGTACAGATGTGTCCTCTAAAAGACCATAAGGTATTTACGAATTCGCCTTACACTTTCAGAAAAAAGCTGTTTCTGGGGCTTTACCCTTTCAAAATGTATACTTGCATGCATAGTATGGCCTTTTAAAATATCACCGTATCAGTGACAGATTGTGTACTTTATTCTGAAGTGTAGTAATTGTAATTCTTAAGAGTTTATTCCCTAGAGCTTACAGAAAAGACACAAATATTGCACATGTTTTTCACATGTATAACATTTGTTTTACATGTGAAAAAACACATGTGAAATGTGTGTTTTTGGAACACTTGTGTGTGAATCCCATGTGAAACCCATGGGATAACATGTGAAAACCCATGAGATCAAATGTGCAATATGCTGACATGTGACAAACGTGATCACATGTCCAGACATATCACCACATGTTGCACATGTTATACCATGAGAATCACACAAAAGTTTTTTGCACATGTGAATTTCATGTGTCTTTTATGAATGTCTTTAGTATCAAAAAAATTCCTTTTTATAATGCTATCATTTAATATCAATTTAAATTCGGAATTTTGACAATTCCCAAAATATTTTGACTTTTTGTTATAAGAAGAATAAATTGACTTAAGACGATTACATCAGGGATGACAAATTTTTCTCTAGACCCTCAAATACTTTCCTTCTAAACCGATTTATTCAAAGAAAATGTTTGAGTCAATGATTAAAATCTTTTATGAGACGTAGACCAGCAGAAATGGGCCGCATGTAACTTTAACAAGAACAAGATCAGGTCTACTATTAAGGAAGGAGAAAACTTTTATTGCATAAAAGGCATCATTGACCTTACCTGAAGAGAATCATTTATGTCTGCATCAAGCCCCTCAAGATCATCTACAGCGGACTGAGTTTTTCTGAGCGTCATATCAGCAGTCAGTGTTCCATTATTATAAGATCTGACGAACTTGAAGTCACTCGTGCGCGAGCCTGTGGTCAGATATGCGTCATAATTGTAAGTGCTGCGGAGAGTTCCCGCTCCCTCCACATCTGCGTAATTTGGAGGGAGATACGCGCTGGGAATGGCTACAGCTCCATCAAACAACAGTCTGGGCTTTCTCCTGCGACAAAACCTCACAGCCAGAATGATGATGATGAAGGTCAAGAAGAAAGTAGAAACGGACACGAGCGCGATGATCAGATAAAAAGTGAGTTTGGAGCTGCTCTCGTCATGAGACATGTCTTTTAGTTCTGGAACTTCAGCCAAGTTATCTGATATAAGTAAATATAATGCGCACGTGGCAGAGAGAGAGGGCTGTCCGTTATCTCTCACTGAGACAATAAGGTTCTGTTTCATGCTGTCAGATTCAGAAAGATCTCGCTGTGTCCTGATCTCTCCGCTGTGGACACCGATAGTGAAAAGTCCCGGATCACTCGCTTTAATAATGTGATAGGAGAGCCACGCGTTCTGTCCAGAATCCGCGTCCACGGCGATCACTTTGGACACCAGGGAGCCCGCCTGCGCTGCTTTGGGTACCATCTCAGTCATGAAGGAGTTTCCATCCGGAGAGGGGTATAATATCTGAGGGGTGTTGTCATTCTCATCCGTTATGAAGACACTCACGGTCACGTTACTGCTCAGAGGAGGAGAACCGTTATCTCTGGCTAACACCAGCACTTTAAAACTCTTGAACTGTTCATAATCAAATGACTTCACGGCATGAATGATCCCGGTGTCTCCGTTAATGGATAAAAAGGAGGAAACCTGTGCGCCATTGACATCAGAAGGTAACAGAGAATAAACTACAGTGCCATTCTGTCTCCAGTCCGGGTCTGTAGCTGATACTGAACAAATAGAGGAGCCCGGTTTGTTATTTTCCTGCACATGAGCTCTGTAATTCTGCTCTTCAAATACAGGAGGATTATCATTCACGTCAGCTACAGTAAAGTGAATATTCTTAGTGGAAGATAAAGCTGGAGATCCCTCATCTGTAGCAGTAATTGTGATATTATAATCCGACACTAACTCACGGTCTAATTCACCTGTGGTCACTAGAGAATAGTAGTTTTTGATTGAAGGAACGAGTTTAAATGGGACGTTTTGCTGAATAGAGCAGCGCACCTGTCCGTTATTCTCAGAGTCTCTGTCCTGAACATTAATGATGCCAACCTCTGTACCAGGTGACGCATTCTCAGGAACGGGACTATTCAGAGATTTAATTATTATAATTGGAGCGTTATCATTATTATCAACAACATCTATTAACACAATGGAACGACCTGCTAGACCCTGTCCATCTTTAGCTTGAATATGCAGCTCAATTGTACTCTCCTCCTCATAATCAACGAGCCCTGTTAGTTTTATCTCACCAGATTTCACATCAAGAAAAAATAACTGGCGAAAGTTTTCGGATAAATGCCCAAATGCATATGTCACTTCTCCATTTTGTCCCTCGTCAGCATCAGTTGCGCTTACTGTAACCACTACAGTATCTACAGGAGAATTTTCAGGCAGACTGACTTTATAGACGGCCTGACTAAAGACTGGAGCATTATCATTAGCATCCAGTACAGTGACGTGTATGACTACAGTACCTGATCTCGGTGGAGTCCCACCATCAACCGCAGTAAGAATTAAAGTCACTTCTTTCTGCTGCTCACGATCCAACTCTTTATTTAACACCAGTTCTCCATATTTTCCTTCACTTGTCCCCGAAAGTACATTCAGAAGAAAATAATCATTGTTTTGCAATATATATGACTGCACTGAATTTACTCCAATATCCGCATCATGGGCCTCATCTAATATGTAACGAGATCCTTTGTCTGCTGATTCTCTTATTTCCAAGTTGATAACACTTTCTGTAAACTGTGGTGAATTATCGTTGATGTCATGAATATTAAGAATGAAGCGATGCAGTTCTAAAGGATTTTCTAGCACGAGCTCTTGGTTTATAACGCATGAAGCTTTCTTTCCACAAAGCGCCTCTCTGTCGATCCTCTCCGTTACGGTCAGTTCTCCAGAATTCAGATTAATTTCACAAAATCGTTTTCTGTTACCTTCAGTGTCAATGCGAGCCTTACGAGATGACAGTCTGTTAACATCGAGCCCGAGATCTTTGGCTATATTTCCAATCACAGATCCGCGCTTCATCTCCTCTGGAAAAGAATAGCTCACGTCTCCATTAGCGGTGTGCGACAAAAGCACGAAAAACACAAAGCCAACCATCTGAATAGAAACACAGAAAATCCTAAAATCCATATTAAAACGTGAATTATATCCCAGAGTGATCAGTCGATAATAGTCTTAAATCTAAGTTTACAGCATAAGACAGAAAGGACCGCGTCACCGTCGACAAATTTCTATGAAGAAACGAGCTGCAAACATTATGTATGACATCATGAGCAGGGTGGAGAAACTACAAAATAAATGCCAAATGTTTTACTGGTCAACAGCGACACTATGAGTTAAATAAAGAAACTGCACACAGTTTAATGTTCAATCACAGTGTTCCTTATTTTGCTCCTGAGGAACACACAGCCCTGCACATTTTGTAATATCTCTTAAATCTAACAAACCCAGTTCAGATCATGGATCTCTCTGCTAAAGAGCTGATGTAATAATGTGTGTTTAAAAGGGACACAAACAAAATGTGCGGTGCTGTGAGTCTCCAGAACCAGGACTATGAGCCACTGCTCTAACACGATAAAGTGATGTAACCAGGATTAAACAAGTGTGATTTAAATGTAAGGAATATACAACACTGCGTCAAACTAAACCAACATTGTTCTAAGGCAGAAAAGAAGCACCAACGCAGTTATTAATATACATATAGAACAAGAATCAGCAGCCTGCAGATTAACATTATACAAAAATCCAACACCAGAAAAACAAATTGCCTGTGCAGCACCATGGACAGCGACGAGAAAAAAACGGAGGAAAAATCCAGAGAAAGAAGTTTTTTCCTAAATTTAACTGAAGCGAATTAAAGTGGTTTTGTTAAGTTCAACACAGATTTAAAACATCTTAATATACGTGCAAACGTTTGTAAAAATATGAAATTCATACACACTTAAATTCTAACACCATAATTATTTCGAGAGAAAGTAGACAACAACTTTCAAAAAATGGACCGAGACCAGTCAGTATAGAAATTAAAATGAATATACAATAAAATATAGTAAATAAATAATACTACTAAATAATAAATAGTTGTAATAATACTAATAAATTAATACTAAACACTTCCACTGCCAAAACCTCGCTGTAAAAGACAGAATGTTTTTTCCAAATAGGCTACTAATGAGAAAAAGGTACTTAACCTTTCGTATGGAAGACGATTTACATTTATTATACATTTGGCAGACGCTTTTAGCAGGTGTATTTCCGGGACAACACGTTAAAGACGACATAAAACACTTTACATTTATTCTAAAAAAACAATGCATAACGGAAAACTTTTAAGTTCAAATTCACCCTATAAAAAATTAAGTGTATTCTTTGTGCACTCAACCGAGACCTAAGTGATTTACTCTTTCTCAGCACAGCAAACTAAATGTCGAAAAATGGAAAACACTAATTTGACGATATAAATACAAAAAGCAAAATTATTTTTTAATCATACCTGAAAAGAATCAACAATTTCCGCATCAAGCCCCTCAAGATCATCCACAGCAGACTGAGTCTTTTTTAGTGTCATATCAGCAGTCAGTGTTCCATCATTATAAGATCTGACGAACTTGAAGTCACTCGTGCGCGAGCCCGTGGTCAGATATGCGTCATAATTATAAGTGCTGCGGAGAGTTCCCGCTCCCTCCACATCTGCGTAATTTGGAGGGAGATACGCGCTGGGAATGGCTACAGCTCCATCAAACAACAGTCTGGGCTTTCTCCTGCGACAAAACCTCACAGCTAAAATGATGATAATGAAGGTCAAGAAGAAAGTGGAAACGGACACGAGCGCGATGATCAGATAAAAAGTGAGTTTGGAGCTGCTCTCGTCATGAGACATGTCTTTCAGTTCTGGAACTTCAGCCAAGTTATCTGATATAAGTAAATATAATGCGCACGTGGCAGAGAGAGAGGGCTGTCCGTTATCTCTCACAGAGACAATAAGGTTCTGTTTCATGCTGTCAGATTCAGAAAGATCTCGCTGTGTCCTGATCTCTCCGCTGTGGACACCGATAGTGAAAAGTCCCGGATCACTCGCTTTAATAATGTGATAGGAGAGCCACGCGTTCTGTCCAGAATCCGCGTCCACTGCGATCACTTTGGACACCAGGGAGCCCGCCTGCGCTGCTTTGGGTACCATCTCAGTCATGAAGGAGTTTCCATCCGGAGAGGGGTATAATATCTGAGGGGTGTTGTCATTCTCATCCGTTATGAAGACACTCACGGTCACGTTACTGCTCAGAGGAGGAGAACCGTTATCTCTGGCTAACACCAGCACTTTAAAACTCTTGAACTGTTCATAATCAAATGACTTCACGGCATGAATGATCCCGGTGTCTCCGTTAATGGATAAAAAGGAGGAAACCTGTGCGCCATTGACATCAGAAGGTAACAGAGAATAAACTACAGTGCCATTCTGTCTCCAGTCCGGGTCTGTAGCTGATACTGAACAAATAGAGGAGCCCGGTTTGTTATTTTCTTGCACGTGAGCTCTGTAATTCTGCTCTTCAAATACAGGAGGATTATCATTCACGTCAGCTACAGTAAAGTGAATATTCTTAGTGGAAGATAAAGCTGGAGATCCCTCATCTGTAGCAGTAATTGTGATATTATAATCCGACACTAACTCACGGTCTAATTCACCTGTGGTCACTAGAGAATAGTAATTTTTGATTGAAGGAACGAGTTTAAATGGGACGTTTTGCTGAATAGAGCAGCGCACCTGTCCGTTATTCTCAGAGTCTCTGTCCTGAACATTAATGATGCCAACCTCTGTACCAGGTGACGCATTCTCAGGAACGGGACTATTCAGAGATTTAATTATTATTATTGGGGCGTTATCATTAATATCAACAACATCTATGAATAAAATGGACCGACCTGCCAACCCTTGACCATCTTTTGCCTGAATTGGCAGTTCAAATGAACTCTCCTCCTCATAATCAATGAGTCCAGTTTGTTTAATTTTACCAGTTATCGCATCAAGAAAAAATATTTCCAGAAGACTTTCAGGTATATGCCCAAATTCATATTTCACTTCTCCATTTTGTCCCTCGTCAGCATCAGTAGCGCTCACTGTAACCACTACAGTATCTACAGGAGAATTTTCAGGCAGACTGACTTTATAGACGGCCTGACTAAAGACTGGAGCATTATCATTAGCATCCAGTACAGTGACGTGTATGACTACAGTACCTGATCTCGGTTGAGTCCCACCATCAACCGCAGTAAGAATTAAAGTCACTTCTTTCTGCTGCTCACGATCCAATTCCTTATTTAACACGAGTTCTCCATATTTTCTTCCATTTGATCCAGTGAGGACACTTAGAAGAAAATGATCACTGTTTTGTAACATATATGACTGCACAGAATTCACTCCAATGTCCGCATCATGGGCTTCATCTAATAAGTACCGAGATCCTTTGTCTGCTGATTCTTGTATTTCAAATTTGATTACATTTTGTTTGAATTGCGGCGAATTATCATTTATATCCTCAATATTTAGATTGAAGCGATGTAGCTCCAAAGGATTTTCCAGCACGAGCTCTTGGTTTATAACGCATGTAGCCTTCGTTGCACAAAGCGCCTCTCTGTCGATCCTCTCCGCTACGGTCAGTTCTCCAGAATTCAGATTAATTTCACAAAATCGTTTTCTGTTACCTTCAGTGTCAATGCGAGCCTTACGAGATGACAGTCTGTTCACATCGAGCCCGAGATCTTTTGCAATATTTCCGATCACAGATCCGCGCTTCATCTCCTCTGGAACGGAATAGCTCACGTCTCCATTAGCGGTGTGCGACAAAAGCACGAAAAAAGCGAAGCAAAACATCTGAGCAGGAACAATGGAGCTTCTCAAATCCATTTCAAAAACAACGTAAATAATATCCCAAAGAAATCATTAGACATTTAATTTTAAATAATCCTGAATGTAAGATTACTGCACGAGACAGAAAGCACTGTCACCGACGACTCATTTCTTTGGAAAAACGAGCTGCAAGCATTATGACATCATGATCAGGGTGGAGTGAACTACAAAATAAATGCCAAAGGTTTTACAAGTAAACAGCGACACTAAGTGTTAGACTAAAAAACTGCACAAAGTTTAATGCTCAAACAGTGATTCTTAACCTCGGACCTAAGGTCACACAGCGCTGCACATTTCGTATGTCTATCCAAACAAACATAGATAGTTCAAATCATGTATAACGAGCTAATGTTATACTAAAGTGTTAAAAAGGGACACTAACCAAATGTGAAATGCTGTGACTCTCCGGAACCAAAATTTAGAGTCACCCTTTTAACAAAATCAAGTGGTGGATTCAGGATTGAACAAGTCATATTTAAATCAAACTAAACTAACATAAAGTAGCAATGTTCTGAAGCAGAACACAAGCATGAATAAAGTTTATGCTTTACTCAACAAGAATTGGCAGCGTGCAGATCAACACTATACAGAAAGAGAGGGAGACTATCTGTACAGCACCATGGACAGCGACGTGAAAAAATCCGGACCAAAACAAAAAACTAAATGTAAGATGAACAAGTGCAGTTGTGTTGACAGAAACAATGCATAATAGCAGATCAAAGTGGACCAAAAGTTTAAAACGTGCAAATATGTGTTAAATAATATTGAAAATACACATATTTTAACCTTAATAATAACTATTGGTGAAAAGGTAGACAACAACCGTCCATCAATGGATATGGAATAATAGCAGGTATGAGGGGGAAAATCCTGTTGTAGCTCTCTATATCATAAAAAATCCTTTATTTCATCTAAAGCATTTCAAGTGCTTAGACCCCAAAAAAGACAAGGAAAAGGAAACTTTTGAAGTAGGTTACAAAGAGCTAAACGTTTTTGCATAAATTGGCAAAACATTTTAGCAAGTACCGCAACAAAACGTGACAGAGAAATAAAAAAATAACGTTTATTTTTGAAAGATGAGGAATTGTGGCAATTCTCTTTAGCTCCACATTAAAATCAAAGTACTCTTCATTAAGACAACTAACTGTGAACAGCAAACTAAAAGAAAACTCACATTTGGCATTCATCCACTGCACTGATAATAATCCAAAAAATGAATGGGAATAATCATACCTGAAATGAATCACCAATTTCCGAATCAAGCCCCTCAAGATCATCAACAGAAGACTGAGTATTTTTCAGTGTCATATCAGCAGTCAGTGTTCCATCATTATAAGATCTGATGAACTTGAAGTCACTCGTGCGCGAGCCCGTGGTCAGATATGCGTCATAATTATAAGTGCTGCGGAGAGTTCCCGCTCCTTCCACATCTGCGTAATTTGGAGGGAGATACGCGCTGGGAATGGCTACAGCTCCATCAAACAACAGTCTGGGCTTTCTCCTGCGACAAAACCTCACAGCCAGAATGATGATGATGAAGGTCAAGAAGAAAGTGGAAACGGACACGAGCGCGATGATCAGATAAAAAGTGAGTTTGGAGCTGCTCTCGTCATGAGACATGTCTTTTAGTTCTGGAACTTCAGCCAAGTTATCTGATATAAGTAAATATAATGCGCACGTGGCAGAGAGAGAGGGCTGTCCGTTATCTCTCACAGAGACAATAAGGTTCTGTTTCATGCTGTCAGATTCAGAAAGATCTCGCTGTGTCCTGATCTCTCCGCTGTGGACACCGATAGTGAAAAGTCCCGGATCACTCGCTTTAATAATGTGATAGGAGAGCCACGCGTTCTGTCCAGAATCCGCGTCCACTGCGATCACTTTGGACACCAGGGAGCCCGCCTGCGCTGCTTTGGGTACCATCTCAGTCATGAAGGAGTTTCCATCCGGAGAGGGGTATAATATCTGAGGGGTGTTGTCATTCTCATCCGTTATGAAGACACTCACGGTCACGTTACTGCTCAGAGGAGGAGAACCGTTATCTCTGGCTAACACCAGCACTTTAAAACTCTTGAACTGTTCATAATCAAATGACTTCACGGCATGAATGATCCCGGTGTCTCCGTTAATGGATAAAAAGGAGGAAACCTGTGCGCCATTGACATCAGAAGGTAACAGAGAATAAACTACAGTGCCATTCTGTCTCCAGTCCGGGTCTGTAGCTGATACTGAACAAATAGAGGAGCCCGGTTTGTTATTTTCATGCACGTGAGCTCTGTAATTCTGCTCTTCAAATACAGGAGGATTATCATTCACGTCAGCTACAGTAAAGTGAATATTCTTAGTGGAAGATAAAGCTGGAGATCCCTCATCTGTAGCAGTAATTGTGATATTATAATCCGACACTAACTCACGGTCTAATTCACCTGTGGTCACTAGAGAATAGTAGTTTTTGATTGAAGGAACGAGTTTAAATGGGACGTTTTGCTGAATAGAGCAGCGCACCTGTCCGTTATTCTCAGAGTCTCTGTCCTGAACATTAATGATGCCAACCTCTGTACCAGGTGACGCATTCTCAGGAACGGGACTATTCAGAGATTTAATTACTATAACAGGAGCATTATCATTTACATCTGTTATTTGAATGATCACTTTAGCATCCGAAGAAAGTCCAGAGCCATCCTTCCCCTCAATGAGCAGTTCATACCTTAATGATTCTTCAAAATCAACCTGGCCTTTCACTTTAATCTGCCCACTTTTTTGATCCAGAAAAAATAATTCTTTTGCATTTCTGGAAATACGACTGAACTCGTATGTCACTTCTCCATTTTGTCCCTCGTCAGCATCAGTAGCGCTCACTGTAACCACTACAGTATCTACAGGAGAATTTTCAGGCAGACTGACTTTATAGACGGCCTGACTAAAGACTGGAGCATTATCATTAGCATCCAGTACAGTGACGTGTATGACTACAGTACCTGATCTCGGTGGAGTCCCACCATCAACCGCAGTAAGAATTAAAGTCACTTCTTTCTGCTGCTCACGATCCAACTCTTTATTTAACACGAGCTCAACATTCTTGCCACCACCTGCCTTAGTTTTGACCGACATAATAAAATTGTCATTCTTATCTATCAAATACTTTTGAACCCCGTTCTTTTCTACGTCTGCATCATGAGCTTCATTCACACGAAACCGAGCTTCTTTATCAGCGCTCTCACTTATCTCTAGCATTATCGTGTCTTTGGGAAATGTCGGTGTATTGTCGTTAATATCTTCAATTTGTATTCCAACATTATGTATTTCCAATGGATGTTCTAAAACCATCTCGAAATTAATAGAACAGGTCACATCCTCATTACAAAGCTCCTCCCTGTCGATCCTATCCGCTAGGATCAGTTCTCCAGTATTAAGATTAATATCACAACATTTTTTACTGTTACCTTCTGTGTCAATGCGAGCCTTACGAGACGACAGTCTGTTCACATCTAGCCCGAGATCTTTGGCTATATTTCCAATCACAGATCCGCGCTTCATCTCCTCTGGAATTGAATAGCTCACGTCTCCATTAGCGGTTTGCGCCATGATCATGAAGAACAAACAGCCGAAGATCTGTCCATCAATCCACAAGCTTTGGAAATCCATTTAGAATGCTTTAGAAAATATGAATAAACGCAAATGCAGGATTAAATCTAAAACACTATCAAAAAACGAAGGATCAGAGAATCCGTTGCGTTACCGACTGTGCACGAGACTGGTTCTGTAAATACATCAGTAAAAGGGTGGAGACAAGAAATATGTTGCTGCTGACGATAGTACAGGTGAACAGCGACACTACGAGTTCACGTAAGAAACTGAAAAACATTCCGCGCAATCTTTAAGAAACTGGAACAAAATGAATTTCACGTGTATTTTATCGGTTCCAACAAAGTGAGAAACTCGTCTTCCACAGCGTTTCAACGAAAGCCATCGCTATTTAATATGAGAGCAAAAGGGCACATCGCTATCTGCTTGTGTAGCACCATTGACAAAAACATGAAATAACTATATAACGTCTTCGACGCATTTAAATAGTTCACTGATATATTAAAAAAGTCTGTGCTAAAACCACAGAAACTACTATATTACAAAAAAAACATTAAAACACAATTCAAATGAAGACTTCTTACCCGCCCTTAAATATAAAATACTTGCAAATGTTTTCTGAAGGTTGTTGAGAAAAAAGCAGGTATGTGCACGCAATGAATAAAACACAAATACTTTTCATGACACTTCATGATTCATGTGCTTTATGTAAACTCAAAAGAAGCCAAACAAAAATAAAAATAAAAACTTAAAGTTATAGCAGTAAAGACTATAGAGCGTGATTAAGGCATAACTGGAGAAAAACATTTTAAAAGTATTACGTGGGCTCTACGTAATGTAAAATCACTCGTATTGTGCAGATCTATACGCAATAAAACCCCGGCCATTTCATGTTAACAACTGTTCTTCAAGAGAATCATTACCTACAATATATTAGTCTGAACAAAGCTTAAAAAGACTAGAAACCAACTACTCCATTACTTATGTTGTTTCTTATATACATTGTACACTGCTCAAATTTATGAGCTCCAAAAATTGTCGAGATTGGTGAATCAGTAAACTGAAATCCAACCACATATATCAATATTAACATCATCACTATCACAGGCGGAGAAAAGAAACCCTGTTATAAGGAAACAGTTTAATGTAAACCGACTACAAATACGACTATCAAAATATTTGCAATACATTTTAAACAAGACTAAACGGAACAAGAAAACTTGTATATAAACGAAAACAAGTTTTAAAAAAAGAATATGGTTATCGTATTGCCTAAAAAAATGATTCAACAGCATGTAACCTACATGTATTAAACAACAAAAACAGTAACCTCTAGGGTTCAATAGAACAAATTTTCTGCAGAACACAATAAAAGACATTTTGGAGACATTTGGCAATCAAACAACTCACACAAAAACTGCTTACGTTCTTTTTAAAGCAGAACCATACAAAGAAACAAGAAACAAGTGTCTGCCACAAACCGCACAAGTTTAAAATTAAGTAGCTATTGCAAAAGCAAGGAAATCGCCGATCTCACCTCAAACGAACTGTTTATTTCCGCATTAAGCCCCTCAAGATCATCCACAGCAGACTGAGTCTTTTTTAGTGTCATATCAGCAGTCAGTGTTCCATCATTATAAGATCTGACGAACTTGAAGTCACTCGTGCGCGAGCCCGTGGTCAGATATGCGTCATAATTGTAAGTGCTGCGGAGAGTTCCCGCTCCCTCCACATCTGCGTAATTTGGAGGGAGATACGCGCTGGGAATGGCTACAGCTCCATCAAACAACAGTCTGGGCTTTCTCCTGCGACAAAACCTCACGGCCAGAATGATGATGATGAAGGTCAAGAAGAAAGTGGAAACGGACACGAGCGCGATGATCAGATAAAAAGTGAGTTTGGAGCTGCTCTCGTCATGAGACATGTCTTTCAGTTCTGGAACTTCAGCCAAGTTATCTGATATAAATAAATATAATGCGCACGTGGCAGAGAGAGATGGCTGTCCGTTATCTCTCACAGAGACAATAAGGTTCTGTTTCATGCTGTCAGATTCAGAAAGATCTCGCTGTGTCCTGATCTCTCCGCTGTGGACACCGATAGTGAAAAGTCCCGGATCACTCGCTTTAATAATGTGATAGGAGAGCCACGCGTTCTGTCCAGAATCCGCGTCCACTGCGATCACTTTGGACACCAGGGAGCCCGCCTGCGCTGCTTTGGGTACCATCTCAGTCATGAAGGAGTTTCCATCCGGAGAGGGGTATAATATCTGAGGGGTGTTGTCATTCTCATCCGTTATGAAGACACTCACGGTCACGTTACTGCTCAGAGGAGGAGAACCGTTATCTCTGGCTAACACCAGCACTTTAAAACTTTTGAACTGTTCATAATCAAATGACTTCACGGCATGAATGATCCCGGTGTCTCCGTTAATGGATAAAAAGGAGGAAACCTGTGCGCCATTGACATCAGAAGGTAACAGAGAATAAACTACAGTGCCATTCTGTCTCCAGTCCGGGTCTGTAGCTGATACTGAATAAATAGAGGAGCCCGGTTTGTTATTTTCCTGCACGTGAGCTCTGTAATTCTGCTCTTCAAATACAGGAGGATTATCATTCACGTCAGCTACAGTAAAGTGAATATTCTTAGTGGAAGATAAAGCTGGAGATCCCTCATCTGTAGCAGTAATTGTGATATTATAATCCGACACTAACTCACGGTCTAATTCACCTGTGGTCACTAGAGAATAGTAATTTTTGATTGAAGGAACGAGTTTAAATGGGACGTTTTGCTGAATAGAGCAGCGCACCTGTCCGTTATTCTCAGAGTCTCTGTCCTGAACATTAATGATGCCAACCTCTGTACCAGGTGACGCATTCTCAGGAACGGGACTATTCAGAGACTTCTTTACTATAACAGGAGCATTATCATTTACATCAAGAATATCCACTAACACAACTGAATGGCTGGCTAATCCTTGACCATCTTTCGCTAGAATCGGTAGTTCAATTACACTCTCCTCCTCATAGTCAATAAACCCTATTAGTTTAATCTCGCCAGACGCTGGATCTAGGTAAAAAAGTTCCAGGAAATTTTCTGGTAAATGACCAAATTCATACATGACTTCTCCATTTTGTCCCTCGTCAGCATCAGTAGCGCTCACTGTAACCACTACAGTATCTACAGGAGAATTTTCAGGCAGACTGACTTTATAGACGGCCTGACTAAAGACTGGAGCATTATCATTAGCATCCAGTACAGTGACGTGTATGACTACAGTACCTGATCTCGGTGGAGTCCCACCATCAACCGCAGTAAGAATTAAAGTCACTTCTTTCTGCTGCTCACGATCCAACTCTTTATTCAACACGAGCTCTCCATATTTTCTTCCATTTGTCCTTGTAAGAACATTAAGCATAAAATGCTCGTTATTTTGTAATATATATGACTGAACTGAATTCACACCAATATCCGCGTCGGTGGCCTCATCTAATAAATAACGAGATCCTTTGTCTGCTGATTCTCTAATTTCGAATTTGATTACACTTTGTTTGAACTGTGGTGAGTTATCATTTATATCCTGAATACTGAGAATGAAGCGATGCAGCTCTAAAGGATTTTCCAGCACGACCTCTTGGTTTATAACGCATGAAGCTTTCTTTCCACAAAGCGCCTCTCTGTCGATCCTCTCCGCTACGGTCAGTTCTCCAGAATTCAGATTAATTTCACAAAATCGTTTTCTGTTACCTTCACTGTCAATGCGAGCCTTACGAGATGACAGTCTGTTCACATCGAGCCCGAGATCTTTGGCTATATTTCCAATCACAGATCCGCGCTTCATCTCCTCTGGAACAGAATAGCTCACGTCTCCATTAGCGGTGTGCGACAAAAGCACAAAAAACACAAAGCCAAACATCTGAATAGAAACACAGAAAATCCTAAAATCCATTTAAAAACGTGAATTATATCCCAGAGTGATCAGTCGATAATAGTCTTAAATGTAAGATTACAGCATGAGACAATAAGCACCGCGTCACCGTCGACAAATTTCTATGAAGAAACGAGCTGCAAACATTATGTATGACATTATGAGCAGGGTGGAGAAACTACAAAATAAATGCCAAATGGTTTACTGGTCAACAGCGACACTATGAGTTAAATAAAGAAACTGCACACAGTTTAATGTTCAAACACAGTGTTCCTTATTTTGCTCCTGAGGAACACACAGCGCTGCACATTTTGTAATATCTCTTAAATCAAACCCAGTTCAGATAGATCTTTATGCCAAAGAGCTGATGTAATAATGTGCGTTTAAAAGGACACTAACAAAATGTGCAGTGCTGTGAGTCTCCAGAACCAGGACTATGAGCCACTGCTCTCACAAAATGAAATGGTGGAAGCAGGATTGAACAAGTGTGATTTAAATGCCAAAAAATAAAAATAACAAGAGTCAAACTAATCTACCGTTACCCTAATACAGAAAACAAACACAAATACAGTTGTTCATAGGCTACATTTCCCAAACAAGAATAGGCAGCGCGCAATTACTCAGATAAAGCAGCACCAGAAAAATAAATGGATTGTGCAGCACCATGGCCAGCGACGGGGGGAAATCCGGAGGAAAAACGTAATTAAATTTAACTGAAGCGAATAAGTGTGGTTTTCTTAAAAGTTAAATACCGGCTTAAAACATTTTTAAAAAATTGGTAAAAATATTAAATTTATACACAGTTAAATTCTAACACCATAATTAGGCTGAAAAGTAAATAACGTAAAGACTATAGTTTTTATATAAAATTTTGTACATACATTATACTACTACTAAATATTAAATAATAATAATAAATTAATTAAAAATACTTCCATTGCTAAATCCTCTATAAACAAGACAAAATACATTTTCTGAGTAGGCTTAAAATAAAGATAAGCTAAACATATCGTAGGGAAGGCGATTTACATTTATGCATTTGGCAGACGCTTTTAGCAGATTTTCGCAGGACAACACGTTACTAGAGGACATACAATTATTTAAATGAAATTTTAAAAAACAATGCATAACGGAAAACCTTTTAGAATTCAAATGCACCCTCTAACAAACTAAGAAGTGTATTATCTGTGCACCCAACCGAGACCAAAGTGGTTTACTCTTTATATGGACAGTAAAATTTAATGTTGAAAAAGGGAAAACGCTGATTTGATGGTAATACTACGAAAATAAAAATGTTTATTCATACCTGCAATGAATCAACAACTCGCGCATCAAGCCCCTCAAGATCATCCACAGCAGACTGAGTCTTTTTCAGTGTCATATCAGCAGTCAGTGTTCCATCATTATAAGATCTGACGAACTTGAAGTCACTCGTGCGCGAGCCCGTGGTCAGATATGCGTCATAATTATAAGTGCTGCGGAGAGTTCCCGCTCCCTCCACATCTGCGTAATTTGGAGGGAGATACGCGCTGGGAATGGCTACAGCTCCATCAAACAACAGTCTGGGCTTTCTCCTGCGACAAAACCTCACGGCCAGAATGATGATGATGAAGGTCAAGAAGAAAGTTGAAACGGACACGAGCGCGATGATCAGATAAAAAGTGAGTTTGGAGCTGCTCTCGTCATGAGACATGTCTTTCAGTTCTGGAACTTCAGCCAAGTTATCTGATATAAGTAAATATAATGCGCACGTGGCAGAGAGAGAGGGCTGTCCGTTATCTCTCACGGTGACAATAAGGTTCTGTTTCATGCTGTCAGATTCAGAAAGATCTCGCTGTGTCCTGATCTCTCCGCTGTGGACACCGATAGTGAAAAGTCCCGGATCACTCGCTTTAATAATGTGATAGGAGAGCCACTTGTTCTGTCCAGAATCCGCGTCCACTGCGATCACTTTGGACACCAGGGAGCCCGCCTGCGCTGCTTTGGGTACCATCTCAGTCATGAAGGAGTTTCCATCCGGAGAGGGGTATAATATCTGAGGGGTGTTGTCATTCTCATCCGTTATGAAGACACTCACGGTCACGTTACTGCTCAGAGGAGGAGAACCGTTATCTCTGGCTACAACCAGCACTTTAAAACTCTTGAACTGTTCATAATCAAATGACTTCACGGCATGAATGATCCCGGTGTCTCCGTTAATGGATAAAAAAAGAGGAAACCTGTACGCCATTGACATCAGAAGGTAACAGAGAATAAACTACAGTGCCATTCTGTCTCCAGTCCGGGTCTGTAGCTGATACTGAACAAATAGAGGAGCCCGGTTTGTTGTTTTCTTGCAGGTGAGCTCTGTAATTCTGCTCTTCAAATACAGGAGGATTATCATTCACGTCAGCTACAGTAAAGTGAATATTCTTAGTGGAAGATAAAGCTGGAGATCCCTCATCTGTAGCAGTAATTGTGATATTATAATCCGACACTAACTCACGGTCTAATTCACCTGTGGTCACTAGAGAATAGTAGTTTTTGATTGAAGGAACGAGTTTAAATGGGACGTTTTGCTGAATGGAGCAGCGCACCTGTCCGTTATTCTCAGAGTCTCTGTCCTGAACATTAATGATGCCAACCTCTGTACCAGGTGACGCATTCTCAGGAACGGGACTATTCAGAGATTTAATTATTATAATTGGAGCGTTATCATTATTATCAACAACATCTATTAACACAATGGAACGACCTGCTAGACCCTGTCCATCTTTAGCTTGAATATGCAGCTCAATTGTACTCTCCTCCTCATAATCAACGAGCCCTGTTAGTTTTATTTCACCGGATTTCACATCAAGAAAAAATAACTGGCGAAAGTTTTCGGATAAATGGCCAAATGCATATGTCACTTCTCCATTTTGTCCCTCGTCAGCATCAGTAGCGCTCACTGTGACCACTACAGTATCTACAGGAGAATTTTCAGGCAGACTGACTTTATAGACGGCCTGACTAAAGACTGGAGCATTATCATTAGCATCCAGTACAGTGACGTGTATGACTACAGTACCTGATCTCGGTGGAGTCCCACCATCAACCGCAGTAAGAATTAAAGTCACTTCTTTCTGCTGCTCACGATCCAACTCTTTATTTAACACCAGTTCTCCATATTTTCCTTCACTTGTCCCCGAAAGTACATTCAGAAGAAAATAATCATTGTTTTGCAATATATATGACTGCACTGAATTTACTCCAATATCCGCATCATGGGCCTCATCTAATATGTAACGAGATCTTTTGACTGCTGATTCTCTTATTTCCAAGTTGATAACACTTACTGTAAACTGTGGTGAATTATCGTTGATGTCATGAATATTGAGAATGAAGCGATGCAGTTCTAAAGGATTTTCTAGCACGAGCTCTTGGTTTATAACGCATGAAGCTTTCTTTCCACAAAGCGCCTCTCTGTCGATCCTCTCCGTTACGGTCAGTTCTCCAGAATTCAGATTAATTTCACAAAATCGTTTTCTGTTACCTTCAGTGTCAATGCGAGCCTTACGAGATGACAGTCTGTTCACATCGAGCCCGAGATCTTTGGCTACATTTCCAATCACAGATCCGCGCTTCATCTCCTCTGGAAAAGAATAGCTCACGTCTCCATTAGCGGTGTGCGACAAAAGCACGAAAAACACAAAGCCAAACATTTGAATAGAAACACAGAAAATCCTAAAATCCATATTAAAACGTGAATTATATCCCAGAGTGATCAGTCGATAATAGTCTTAAATCTAAGTTTACAGCATAAGACAGAAAGGACCGCGTCACCGTCGACAAATTTCTATGAAGAAACGAGCTGCAAACATTATGTATGACATCATGAGCAGGGTGGAGAAACTACAAAATAAATGCCAAATGTTTTACTGGTCAACAGCGACACTATGAGTTAAATAAAGAAACTGCACACAGTTTAATGTTCAATCACAGTGTTCCTTATTTTGCTCCTGAGGAACACACAGCGCTGCACATTTTGTAATATCTCTTAAATCTAACAAACCCAGTTCAGATCATGGATCTCTCTGCTAAAGAGCTGATGTAATAATGTGTGTTTAAAAGGGACACAAACAAAATGTGCGGTGCTGTGAGTCTCCAGAACCAGGACTATGAGCCACTGCTCTAACACGATAAAGTGATGTAACCAGGATTAAACAAGTGTGATTTAAATGTAAGGAAATTACAACACTGCGTCAAACTAAACCAACATTGTTCTAAGGCAGAAAACAAGCACCAACGCAGTTATTAATATACATAAAGAACAAGAATCAGCAGCCTGCAGATTAACATTATACAAAAATCCAACACCAGAAAAACAAATTGCCTTTGCAGCACCATGGACAGCGACGAGGAAAAAATCCAGAGAAAAAGTTTTTTCCTATATTTAACTGAAGCGAAGTAAAGTGGTTTTGTTAAGTTCAACACAGATTTAAAACATCTTAATATACGTGCAAACGTTTGTAAAAATATGAAATTCATACACACTTAAATTCTAACACCATAATTATTTCGAGAGAAAGTAGACAACAACTTTCAAAAAATGGACCGAGACCAGTCAGTATAGAAATTAAAATGAATATATAATAAAATATAGTAAATAAATAATACTACTAAATAATAAATAGTTATAATAATACTAATAAATTAATACTAAACACTTCCACTGCCAAAACCTCGCTGTAAAAGACAGAATGATTTTTCCAAATAGGCTACTAATGAGAAAAAGGTACTTAACCTTTCGTATGGAAGACGATTTACATTTATTATACATTTGGCAGACGCTTTTAGCAGGTGTATTTCCGGGACAACACGTTAAAGACGACATAAAACACTTTACATTTATTCTAAAAAAACTATTCATAACGGAAAACTTTTAAGTTCAAATTCACCCTATAAAAAATTAAGTGTATTCTTTGTGCACTCAACCGAGACCTAAGTGATTTACTCTTTCTCAGCACAGCAAACTAAATGTCGAAAAATGGAAAACACTAATTTGACGATATTAATACAAAAAGCAAAATTATTTTTTAATCATACCTGAAAAGAATCAACAATTTCCGCATCAAGCCCCTCAAGATCATCCACAGCAGACTGAGTCTTTTTTAGTGTCATATCAGCAGTCAGTGTTCCATCATTATAAGATCTGACGAACTTGAAGTCACTCGTGCGCGAGCCCGTGGTCAGATATGCGTCATAATTATAAGTGCTGCGGAGAGTTCCCGCTCCCTCCACATCTGCGTAATTTGGAGGGAGATACGCGCTGGGAATGGCTACAGCTCCATCAAACAACAGTCTGGGCTTTCTCCTGCGACAAAACCTCACAGCCAGAATGATGATGATGAAGGTCAAGAAGAAAGTGGAAACGGACACGAGCGCGATGATCAGATAAAAAGTGAGTTTGGAGCTGCTCTCGTCATGAGACATGTCTTTCAGTTCTGGAACTTCAGCCAAGTTATCTGATATAAGTAAATATAATGCGCACGTGGCAGAGAGAGAGGGCTGTCCGTTATCTCTCACAGAGACAATAAGGTTCTGCTTCATGTTGTCAGATTCAGAAAGATCTCGCTGTGTCCTGATCTCTCCGCTGTGGACACCGATAGTGAAAAGTCCCGGATCACTCGCTTTAATAATGTGATAGGAGAGCCACGCGTTCTGTCCAGAATCCGCGTCCACTGCGATCACTTTGGACACCAGGGAGCCCGCCTGCGCTGCTTTGGGTACCATCTCAGTCATGAAGGAGTTTCCATCCGGAGAGGGGTATAATATCTGAGGGGTGTTGTCATTCTCATCCGTTATGAAGACACTCACGGTCACGTTACTGCTCAGAGGAGGAGAACCGTTATCTCTGGCTAACACCAGCACTTTAAAACTCTTGAACTGTTCATAATCAAATGACTTCACGGCATGAATGATCCCGGTGTCTCCGTTAATGGATAAAAAGGAGGAAACCTGTGCGCCATTGACATCAGAAGGTAACAGAGAATAAACTACAGTGCCATTCTGTCTCCAGTCCGGGTCTGTAGCTGATACTGAACAAATAGAGGAGCCCGGTTTGTTATTTTCCTGCACATGAGCTCTGTAATTCTGCTCTTCAAATACAGGAGGATTATCATTCACGTCAGCTACAGTAAAGTGAATATTCTTAGTGGAAGATAAAGCTGGAGATCCCTCATCTGTAGCAGTAATTGTGATATTATAATCCGACACTAACTCTCGGTCTAATTCACCTGTGGTCACTAGAGAATAGTAGTTTTTGATTGAAGGAACGAGTTTAAATGGGACGTTTTGCTGAATAGAGCAGCGCACCTGTCCGTTATTCTCAGAGTCTCTGTCCTGAACATTAATGATGCCAACCTCTGTACCAGGTGACGCATTCTCAGGAACGGGACTATTCAGAGATTTAATTACTATAACAGGAGCATTATCATTTACGTCAAGAATATTAATAACTACAGAAGAATAACTGGCTAATCCTTGACCATCTTTAGATTGAATGGGAAGTTCAACTAAACTGGCCTTCTCAAAATCAATGAGCCCTGTTAGTTTAATAACACCAGACACTGGATCTAAGGAAAATGTATTTAAATTAGTTTCAGATAAATGACCAAACGCATATGTCACCTCTCCATTATAACCCTCGTCAGCATCAGTAGCGCTCACTGTAACCACTACAGTATCTACAGGAGAATTTTCAGGCAGACTGACTTTATAGACGGCCTGACTAAAGACTGGAGCATTATCATTAGCATCCAGTACAGTGACGTGTATGACTACAGTACCTGATCTCGGTGGAGTCCCACCATCAACCGCAGTAAGAATTAAAGTCACTTCTTTCTGCTGCTCACGATCCAACTCTTTATTCAGCACGAGCTCTCCATATTTTCGTCTATTTTCACGGGTAACTACATTTAAAATGAAGTTATCATTATTTTGCAATACATATGACTGAACTGAATTTACTCCAATATCCGCATCGTGGGCCTCTTCTAATAAATAACGAGATCCTTTGACTGCTGATTCCCTTATTTCGAATTGTACCACATTCTGTTTGAATAACGGTGAATTATCGTTGATGTCCTGAATATTGAGAGCGAAGCGATGCAGTTCTAAAGGATTTTCCAGCACGAGCTCCTGTTTTATAACGCATGAAGCTTTGTTTTCACAAACATCCTCCCTGTCGATCCTCTCCGTTACGGTCAGTTCTCCAGTATTCAGATTAATGTCGCAAAATCGTTTTCCGTTAACTTCAATATCAATTCGAGCCTTACGAGATGACAGTCTGTTCACATCGAGCCCGAGATCTTTGGCTATATTTCCAATCACAGATCCGCGCTTCATCTCCTCTGGAAAAGAATAGCTCACGTCTCCATTAGCGGTGCGCAACACAAGCAAGAAAAACACAAAGCCAAACATTTGGACAAAAAAACTGAAGCTTTTCATATCCATTCAGAAATCATTTGAATTGTATGCAATTAAAAATAAAACCAGCATTAAAATGCCAAAATATATGAATAAGAATTAGACAAGAGGACAGCCGAACAATGAATCCGCCACCACTGACAATTTCCTATAATAGAAAGACCAGCAATCCAATGACATCAGAGCAGGGTGGAGAGAATGATAATGTGAATGAAAATATTTTACTGGTGAACAGCGACACTATGAGTTAAGTTGAAAAACTGCATTAACCAAAAACACTGAAACAATGACTAACTGACAGAAATTTGATTAAATAGGTAAGACTGGTAGGCTATATAATAACTTCACAATATCAGACCCCAGACTAGACTCATTATTGTCCTTTGTTTAAAACTAGTACAAATACAGTATCCTAAGCGTTCCTTATACTGATTTGCATGGAAGCGCTGATTTTTATTACGATACGAGATCAAAACCAACTCCAGAAAGGTCGATATAATCTCAATTCTAAAGTAACTATTTTATGAACTGGCTGATTCGTATGAATTCCTACGATCTCGTAGGTTTTAGTAGGTCAGTGACGTGGTTTAGAGGTGGGGCTAGGGGGGCTTCAGTATGGCGTTTTTGTACGATTCACATTGTACGTAAAATAGTTTCAACTTCCCGTGAGATCAGGCTAAATATAGCTACCCTGCCTGTACAGTAACATGGACAGCAACCAAAAAACCATTTATCCAGGTGAATTATTTTTATGCAAGTTCAACATGTTTAAATGTAAACACAAATTTAGGTATATGCAAAGATTTCAATAAACTTTCAACAAAACCAGGACCTTACAGTTGCAGTTTAAGCCACAACCAGAAATAATGACAAATAAATGAATCATGAATCCTACCTGAAGCGAATGGCTCATGTCAGCATCAAGCCCCTCAAGATCATCCACAGCAGACTGAGTCTTTTTCAGTGTCATGTCAGCAGTCAGTGTTCCATCATTATAAGATCTGATAAACTTGAAGTCACTCGTGCGCGAGCCCGTGGTCAGATATGCGTCATAATTATAAGTGCTGCGGAGAGTTCCCGCTCCCTCCACATCTGCGTAATTTGGAGGGAGATACGCGCTGGGAATGGCTACAGCTCCATCAAACAACAGTCTGGGCTTTCTCCTGCGACAAAACCTCACTGCCAGAATGATGATGATGAAGGTCAAGAAGAAAGTGGAAACGGACACGAGCGCGATGATCAGATAAAAAGTGAGTTTGGAGCTGCTCTCGTCATGAGACATGTCTTTCAGTTCTGGAACTTCAGCCAAGTTATCTGATATAAGTAAATATAATGCGCACGTGGCAGAGAGAGAGGGCTGTCCGTTATCTCTCACTGAGACAATAAGGTTCTGTTTCATGCTGTCAGATTCAGAAAGATCTCGCTGTGTCCTGATCTCTCCGCTGTGGACACCGATAGTGAAAAGTCCCGGATCACTCGCTTTAATAATGTGATAGGAGAGCCACGCGTTCTGTCCAGAATCCGCGTCCACTGCGATCACTTTGGACACCAGGGAGCCCGCCTGCGCTGCTTTGGGTACCATCTCAGTCATGAAGGAGTTTCCATCCGGAGAGGGGTATAATATCTGAGGGGTGTTGTCATTCTCATCCGTTATGAAGACACTCACGGTCACGTTACTGCTCAGAGGAGGAGAACCGTTATCTCTGGCTAACACCAGCACTTTAAAACTCTTGAACTGTTCATAATCAAATGACTTCACGGCATGAATGATCCCGGTGTCTCCGTTAATGGATAAAAAGGAGGAAACCTGTGCGCCATTGACATCAGAAGGTAACAGAGAATAAACTACAGTGCCATTCTGTCTCCAGTCAATGTCTTTTGCGGTGACTGACAAAACGGCCGAACCAGGCTTATTGTTTTCAGCTACGTGAGCACTATATAACTGGTTTTCAAATATAGGTGCGTTGTCATTCACATCAGCCACACTCAACTGAAAGGTTTTGGACGAAAAGAGCGGATGAGCGCCTCCATCTGTCGCAGTCACAGATATGTTGTACTCTGCCTGTATCTCGCGATCCAACTCGGTTGTAGTAACCAATGCAAAGTGATTTTTAACGGATGGGACTAATTTTAACGGTACCTGTGGTTCTATGGAACACTTAATATCACCGTTAGATGTAGAGTCTTTGTCTTGAACATATATTATGCCAATTTCTGAGCCAGAAGGCAGGTTCTCACGAACGGGTGTGTTCAACGATTTAATAATAATCACCGGAGCGTTGTCATTTACATCCACAACGTTAATAAGAACTGTACATGACGTTGCTTGGCCGGCTCCATCTTTAGCCCTGATGCGGATCTCAAATGAGGAAAACTCTTCGAAATCTATCTCCCCTTTAACTTTCATCTCACCCGTTTTTTGGTCAATAGTAAAAAGATTTTCAGAATCGATGGAAAGGTAACTAAATTCATACGTCACTTCCCCATTCGGGCCTTCGTCTGCATCACTGGCACTGACCCGGACTACCACGGTTTCAACAGGGACGTTTTCAAGCAGACTCACCTCATACACTGGCTGCGTAAACACAGGAACATTGTCATTTGCATCCAAAACGCGGATGTTCACGAGCACTGTGCCAGTCCGCTGTGGAGAGCCTCCGTCATAAGCAGTTAAAATCAGAGATAAGCGGTCCTGCTTCTCCCTGTCAAGCTCATTTTCTAACACTATTTCTGGGAGTCCACCACGATCCGCGCCTCTTTGAGGAGACATAATAAAATGTGCATTGTTTGACAGAGTGTAGCTCTGCACGCTGTTAGTACCAAAATCCGGGTCATATGCTTCGTCTAAGGAAAAACGAGCCCCTTTAATAGCCGACTCCCCAATTTCTAAATCAATTGCTTCATTTCTGAACTTTGGAGCGTTGTCATTTATGTCCTGTATTTTTAAAGTCACCCGATGTAGCTCTAAAGGGTTCTCAAGAAAAAAATCAAAATGAATGGCGCACGATTGTTTTTGACCACACAAAGCCTCCCGATCAATCCTCTCATTTACAACAAGCTCTCCTGTTTGCGGGTTAATGTCGCAGTATCGTTTAGTGCCCTCAAAATCCACACGAGGTTTACGAGAAGACAGAGTTTTCGTGTCCATTCTTAAATCCTGAGCAATTTTCCCGACAGTAGATCCTCGTCGCCTCTCCTCCGAGATGGAATAGCGGAGATCTCCGAGACAAAGATGAAAACTGAGGATGGCCATGAACACAAAGCATTTCATTTTAAATCTACGAGTAGGCCTATCCATCACTTGCTTCTAAAAATGATACTATATTGTTAGAAATAATATTTTTTTTGTCTTTGAGGTTGTAATCAAACACGATCTTACTATGTAATCTTACTCTGGTCTTGCAGCACTCACCTACATGAAACGGACACTAACGTAACGCAGTCATCTGACTCTGCATGCACTTGAAAAAAATGGAAAACGTAGGAGTGTCTACATACGTTCCCCATTGTTGATAAAGAGCGACACATCGTGTTCTGTTGTAAAATTGCAACCACGTCCTTTTCAGTGCATTTAATCGAGACACAGCAAGGCTCACTCAAAGAGCATTCCTTGAATTTAACCAATTCTCCACAGATTATTCCTCAAATGACATAATCAACAGTTTTATGATTAATGTTGCGTTCTAAAATGAAAATAAATAGAAAACCAAGTAGCCTATTAGTATTTGGTGTAGTAGCCTAATTCATTTCGCCCCGTTTTAACCTAAAGCGGAGTTTTCAGCACAGCGGACAGCGACAATAATCTCGGCTGCGGTTCGGCGAGTGCTGGTCTGAAACACAATGAACTCCCTTTATGGAACAGTGGACGTTAGCACACTATGATATCTGTTGTTTAAAACATTTATTAAAATGGAAAACTAGAGTCACATTCTATAAAATCAATATGACCATTAAGAACATTTATTAACTGCTGTATAGGTCGATATGCTTTTAAAATAGGGCGACACGAAGTTAGCAGCGCAGCACCTTTAAACTATTTCATTTTTACAGTCTGATACGCGCAGATTCGCAGGACATGTTTATCAACTGCACCAATCCTAAATTACACAAAAAGAAATGAGCAACTGCAGTATAGTTAATTTAAAAAAGTTTAAAAGTAAACTCTTAAAAATAAATGTGCTTAAAAGGTTCTTCACAGCGATGCCATAGAAGCTATTTTTGGTTCCACAAAAATCATTCAGGCAAACATTATTTAAAGAACCATTTGTTTCTTAACTTTTTGTAATCAGAACCTTTTGTAAAAGAGAAAGATTCTTCGGATGTTAAAGTTTCTTGAACCATTTAGACAAAAAATGCTCTTCTGCATCATAAAGCACCTTTATTTTTAAGAGTGATAACGATGCTTTAGCAGTAGAGCTAAAGAAAAAAAGTGCACTTCCATAATGTACTTAAAGTGCTCTATTTTCGCGCACTAATTTTGTACTTAATATATCAAATACACCATGAATGTGAACTACAATATTCTTTTAACATACTCTCTCTGTATTTAGTTTAGTTATTACTTGAAGTACACTTGAACCCATCTTTCATATAAAAGTGTGTGTACAAGTTTACTTCAAGTCCAACAAATAATAGATAGTATGTTGAAAGCATATTTTAGTTCATATTCATGGTGTCTCAAAATAGCACAGTTGAGTACACTTAGATGGACTTAAGATTATCTTAAGAAGTACTAAATATAATATATAATTTTTTAGTATATTAAGAACAAAATTAGTGTGTGAAAATAGAGCACTTTAAGTACATTATGCACAGTAAATTTTGCAGTGTTAAATAAACTCTATAAGAGTTACATTTAACACTAGGCCCGAGTGTATTTGGTCCCACTCAAAAATGGTGATAAACCGACTCTCATCATGGTGTTCCATTTTCAGAGTAAAATTAACTCTATTCTGAGTAAGAAAATTAACACTGTGCAACACTAAAGTGTGTTTCAAAAGTTTAACACTATGGGGAAAATGACTGTTTGGTGTTACCACCGTTTAACACTACTGCAAAATTAACTCTCATTAGTGTTAATATTTCATAAATGTAGAGTTTATTTACATTTTTAATAGTGTAAAAAGATCTCAATTAGAGTAAAATTCACCACTCATTTTGTGTTGCAACAGGTTAGTAAGTGTCTGTTTCACTCTGTGGTGTAAATACTTTTCTCAGCTACAGTGTAAAGTCAACTCTTACAGAGTAATTTTTATTGTTAATAATATTCACAATGATTATTACTTTTCCAACAAATCTAAGGAAAGTTAATTTTTCATCTAAAAACTAAACAATATCTGTTCTACCATGTGAAATGAACATGTTTTTAAAACAAATAATACAGAACAACTTTTTCACATTTAAAACATTTATTAACTGTCAGGCTCAGGATACAAGCACAAAAGTCACATCTGCATGAAATGGCAATACGGCACTATATGCAATGCAGAATCTGTTGTACCATATTTTAGCTGAAGATCAAATGGCTTGAAGTAACATAGCTTATTAACATTCACAACTTTTAAAACTCTGTCTGGATGCAGTCTGACTGTAAATGCATGGTAATGGTCATCAAAACACACAGTTTCCATGACTGTTCCACATAACAGCACATTTTCATCTTTCACAGCAATAGACTTGACCTTACAAAACACTGGCATTTCACATGCTACATCTATACAGATAACACAGTCAGGTCGATACTCTGTACCATGGTGTTTGATCCACACAGATTCTGACATTACCACTCCTAGTTTAGAAGCAATATCTTGGCCCCCTTTAAGTTCACTCAGTTCCACCATCTTTCCTGGGCCAAGTGACAATCTGTACTGGCTAAAAGACTCCCAGTACATTGCCATACAACTTTGGTGCTTTATTGCTAACGTTTTGGTAATGTTTTTAAAACTTTTCAATTGTGTTTTAAAGAATTTGTGTTTTGCTTCATAGCGCATACACCACATGTGGAGAATTGGTCCAATTTTTCTTATACAATGTGGGTAATGTATCATTATGTGATGCTTGGGCAAGAGATTTTTCTCAGGAAATATTTTTTTGAATAGCTGGTGATGTTCAATTATTAAATGTTTAAGAAATGTGGTCATGCCATCTGTTTGGACTGGTGAAAATGCTACATTAACAATGTGCAAAAGTAAAAGCAAAAGATGCCAATGTTTATCATCTCTCTGCACTAAATCTCCAAATAATAGGGGCACGTTACGCAACAAGCACCAAGTTTGGATGGCATTTAAACCCAAATCATTGCTTCCATCAAACAATTTGACTGCTGGAGGACGGTTCCTCTGCTGACTGTATCCATAGTCAAAAGCATGTATTCTGCCTGCAAGATCAGCAGCACTTAGAAAATGTTGCTGAATGTACTGCAGAACAAGTTTTACCTCTAGCTGAGCAACTCCTTCTAGAATGTCGTGCATTATATCCACAGCAAAATTGTTGGCTGTGTTGAAGTACTTGAGCGAATTTAACACACACACACGTTTGACGCCATAAACATGAGGTAGTGTAGAATCAGTTTGTAAAGTGTCACAGTGCAAAGCATGCATCTCAGCTGTTCTCAGTACAACCTCTGGGTTATCTTCACAAAACACAGACTAAAAGCAAATGACTCAAGAAACCCTAACAAGCTGTGTAAACCCAGATTATCTCCAGTGACTTGAACAATAGTACCTCTAACAAAATCTCCAGTTAACGGATTCTCAACCCCTTCAATCTCAAGCACTTTCAGATCATTAACTAAAGGCTCAATTATAGAATTAAAACCATATCGCTTGATATCCTGTGCATGAAAGAGAGCACATAAATGAATATTAACAAGTGAGGAGTTAAAAACTGGGGGGGAAATTCCTTAATGTAAAATAGATTGCACCCAATTTGTGTATACCTTTTTTGGAACCCAATGGATTAGCCGTTTCGAAATCATCATAAAATAGTTGAATTTGTAAGGCATCTTTTTCTGAATTAAACAAGGGATTACTTTTAAAATAAGCAGCATCATTTAGGTCAACATAAACACCTTCCTTTGGAACATGCCTAAGTTTAAACAAATCAGTAAGGTGTGGATTTTGTAAAATTGCCTTAAGTGTTTCTAAAATGGGAATGTAAGCAAATTTATCGTTTACAACAACTTGATCAAATGTTCCTGTGGTTTTATTTCTCCTGCTGTCAAATCTTGTGCCAAGAACTATTTCACTTGGTTCAACGGTTCCCCATTTTTCTGTGAAGATTCTCTTTCGTTTGGCTTTAGAATTTAACAAAGTAAACGGATTTTCCAAATTTTGAAAATAATTTTCAATTTTCCTTTTAGTTGCAGTATCTTGAGAGGACAGACAGAGCTGCATCCTGGGCCTGACTATGAACCTCAAAAACTATTTCCTCCATAGATGAAACAAAACCATTTAAAACAGACTGACTTACTCCAGCAACTTTTAGTTGTGCAACAGCAGATGCACACATATCGAAAGTGCTCTTTTGTGACTTTAACAATACAGACGACGAGGCGACCTCTCCAGCACTGCCAGTCTGATCAGATGTTTCAGCATTACTTTGTTCAACTGCATTGGCAGTCTCACGGTTGTCTATCGTTTCAAAACTCTGATCACTTTGCTCAGCGTGTTTTACGTGCAGATGTTTCCTAAAGCCTGAAAAAGTCCCAAACACAGAACCACAACCTGCCTCTACACAGTTTAGGCGAAGAGTCTTTCCTGGAACAAAACCATAAACTAATCTGAAGTGCCTAAAAGTGTTTTTGAACCATTTAACTCAGCCTCACAAACAAAACACTTCATCTTGGCAGAAAAAAAACTTAAAGACACCTAACTAAGCAGCCTTGCTCTCATCTCAGCAACACGAGGACTCTCTTTCACTTTGCGAACATCTATGGTGTACACAGTGGTCTGGATAAAAGTGTACATGTTGTGTAGCAAAGTGTTGTAAGAGGTGCCAAAAACATAGTGTGCCTTAAAGAGTTCGTCAAAAGCACCAAGAGAAGAGGTTGACTTGCATGGAATGGGATGCTGATCAAGAATGATGAAGTACTGGTGAACTGAATTCTTCTGAGGTCCGACAGCCAGGAGATAGGGCTGAGCACTAGCAGTGATGACTAGAAGATGCTCCTCAATGTTTGTTCCACTCTGAGAAGACCAAGCAAATTATAGAGAATCACTGATAAGTTAAATATGAAAAAGATAACAACAACAACAACAACAAAACTAATCTTCTTGAAGACAACAAGATGTCTCTCAGCTTGAGAGGCAGAGACCTTTCCTGGTCTCTTTCGGCCTTGAGCAGAGGGAGGGATCAGATGCAGTAGTAGCAGTATAGAAGCGAGATCACTGTCCCAAACTGTTCAGACACATGACATAGCAATGTTAGCAAACCTTGATCAATAATAAAAACTGAAACTAAACATACCCACACACACAAACAAACATATACTGTATGCACACTGTTTTTCTTAGAATTCATACTGAAAATATTTATGTATTAAATTAATCTGAAAGGTTTTACCAAAATTAACTCTCTCATCCGAGTCATCTGTGGGAGTTTCAGCTGCTAGCAGGAGTTCTTCTACATCACTGGTAGTTGGAAGCTTTTTGCACTGCTGAATGACTTTTTTCTTGAAGGCAGTCGTCCACTTCTCCAGTAGCTTGCCTGATACTCCTTCTCCAAACATCAGAACAAAGTCTTGCTCAATCTAAGACAGGGCAGAAAAAAAAGAGAACCAGACAATTCACTTTTAGATATAACCGCATGAAATCATTAATCTAGGCATTTTAGACAACAGGACATCAAATTTAAAACTAATTAAAATTATTTTTATAGATACTTTACCAAGCCCTTGATGTCTTTGAAACGTGAAAACACTGTCAGTATATCGCTTGACTGCACAGGGTCAAGAACCATCTTGCGGCGATAGTCAAATGTCAATTTCATTTTCTTTTTGACTGCTTCCTCATCAGCTGAATGGCTCATGAATGCAATAGCTTCTTTGCATTCCTCTTCACTCAAGACAATCTCCGGGGAAAACTCTGACTCCCTTCTTACAGTTGGTCCACCACCAGACATGCCCTCAGCAGACAATCCTTGTTCTGATGAATAACAAAGCATTTAAGGAGCTTCAACATTGCCTAAAAATGCTATATGAAATAAAACCCTATTTATTTAAAACAGAACAAATAAAGTGTTACGAGATATGTAAAAAAAAAAAACATCAGGAGATTTCTCAATTTCATTCCTCCAAACCTCCAAATGATGCTCGTCGTTCCTTTGCCAAGCCTCTCTGTATTGTTTTTATTCTCCATGCCAAATACCCAGTGCCGCTCTCACCATCGTAGTAATGCTCCTTAGAAAGATAAAATACAGAAAAAAGTCTTAAAATTCATAAGCCAGTAACAACTCAAGAAAAAAGTACCCCACCTGTACTATGGCTGTGTGATCAGCAGTATTAAAGACATATATATAAATAAATAAATAAATAAGAGAGATAATTTTTTAACTATGATACTTACGTAGCCATTTTTGGCGTAAGGGTCACTAAGGTATGGGAAAAAAGCCACAATTCCTCTTGCATAGTTTTCTTTTACCTGCCTTGGTGGTGATGTACTGCATAATAATAAAATAATCAATTGTCTTTATTCTAGGTTTACAAATCCAATTAATAGAAATATGTAAAATATAATGACAGATCACATTTACTCCAGTAAATTACATATATAAATATATACTGTATATATATGCTACCCATTCTTTTCTGTCATGTCAGCTGCTAGAATGTTGACCATTTTCCTTCTTGTGTCATCCCCCAAAGACTTGGTTCAGTTGTATTCATTTACTATTCGGTCACCACCAGGTTTCTGGACAAGAATGGATTCCACCAACTGTTCCGTTAACAAAAATGTTACTTCAAACAATTTTTCAAAATAATTTCAAACATTGTTTTAAACTTTAATAATAGAAATATAAAATAGATTTCCAATTTTTGTATATAGATTGATCAGTCTTAACTGTCTTTTGCCCACCTTTTTAGCTTCTTCATCTAGCCTCATTCGTTTACTGGAAGAGCTTTCTTCAATAATGAGTGTATCCTGTGAGTCAGTAGAGTTGAAGGATGAAGACAGAGACCGATCTGACTGCACAGGAGAGGCTTGAGAGGCAGATTCCAAGTCTGGTTGGATACGAGGGGAGGAATCTTCATGATACTAATAAATAAGCATTGGGGAATTTTCTATTAAGTAACGTAATAAATAGATACCTGCACCATGTGTTATGTAAGAACTCCAACTGAGGGATCTTTAACTACATCCTCAAAAACATCTTCATCCACCTCAGTCCCTGATTCATCAAGAACCTTCACATTCTCCAGTACCCTTGGGACTCCAAACTTTAAAAAGGCTGAAAGAATATATGCAAATTAGTGAGAAAGATAATGGTCAGTTACTTACTGATAACTTTGAACATCATCAGGGCACATGCAACATTACTTACCAGCAGACAAAAATGCCTCCAGGCTCAGCTCTGTTATTTTAACAAATTTTGGGGTATCCCCTAGTTTCACCTTGATCAGCATTCTCTACACAGATGACAGGAAAAAGGTTTAATGCCCAACATATACTTACATTCTGCTGCAACAACTCACATAGTAAATCATAGTATTTGTGATTAGAACTAATAAAAAGTAGCAAAGAAATTACAAATATTAGTGTATTAATACTAGTGTTTTACTTAGTGTATAACATCTGTATTGAAATGAAAAGATAAACTCAAAATACTAACGTTGCCTCACTCATCCAGTTAAATCCAATAAATTACTGCAATAGACAATTCTAAAAAGGACAACAACAAAATGTTAATTCTGCAATAATATGGACTACAATGACAAATATAGTTATGCAATTGGTTTCACGTTCAAGACGCTTGACGCTTCGAGGCGCTTATACGAAGTTAGGCCTGCAAACAAGCCAAGTGGTTACCATTCAAATAAACTCACATTTTCATTTTAGTGTTTAAATACGCATTGAAGCATTTGAAAGTATGGTAACATTCCAGATAATATGAAACTATTAAAATGGAACATCTTCAGTATACTGTAAAATATTTAACAATACATTTTAAGAAAAAGAATGAAGATAAATTAAGTGAAGAAGGAAACGAGTAAAGACAGAGAGAGATAGAGAGAGAGAGAGAGAGAGAGAGAGAGAGAGAGAGAGAGAGAGAGAGAGAGAGAGAGAGAGAGAGAGAGAGAGAGAGAGAGAGAAGCAGCGGCACCCGGTGAGTCGGTTTGGAAGTGTATTTTCCTCTGGAACACCTTATCCTTATCTTTGGAGGAAGACACGATAGCTGCATTCGAACTACACAGACTAGGGCAAATTAAAACATACATGCGTAAAAAACATGGATAAAACATACATTAAATATTTAGGTTGAACTTAATTCTTGTCAGACACAGATAGGGAGTTCTATTGATGCTCACAACACCTCCAATTTGAGGGTTTTTGCATTTGTTCATTTACCTGGGAGCATTTATCCAGTTTTGCATATTCTTCATATTTGATTCCTGTTCACCAGTCGCTGTATTATGTCCATCTTTTTACAATGGAGAGGCTCATACACAACTTTTACAAAAAAGACAAACATTCAGTGATGCTCAAGTCAACATGGTACATTAAAATAATTGTCATCAATACTTATTCTACTTAATACTTATGGAGGACATAAAAAATGTAATAAAAGAAAACAATAACAATTTAAGCTGGTCCAGTCAAAATGTTAACCAAATTTTTAAACCAAATCATTTTGCCTTCTTAAGCATAACTGAATGTTTGTATCTTCTGTAATAGTTGTGTAAGTCTCTTCATTCTTCTCAATACGAAAAGATGAATCTCAACATCATACAGACAATGCTGGACAAAGGTCAAATATGCAGAAGATGCTGAAAAAGCAAAGATTGTGCAGGACCTGGAGGATTTTTCTGAAGATCAGGACAGTTTAATGGCTCAAAAGAGCAAACAAGAAACTTTTAAACAACTATCATAAATCATAAAACCTGTCATTGATTGTCCGGGATATCATTCAAAATCAGATGAATATACACTTTTGATCTTGCTTACTTTTATACATTTAATGTGTTCATGCACTACATGTAAATGGGCAGTTGACAAATAAATGTGTCCTATGGTGTGACTGTGACAGCTAAAATTTAGAAAGAAAGAAAGAAAGAAAGAAAGAAAGAATGAAGATAAATATCCCTTATGCTATAAATAAAAACATTAATAATATTAAATGATTATTAGCTTCTTTTATAAATTATTTGTTGTCACATAGGATACTACCTAAATATCTGTAATGTAAATAAACATGTTCAGGGCAATACCAAATTAAAAACAAACCTTAATTTTCAAAATTCCTCTTATGTTTATTCAATTGTCATTTCCAGATTCTGCAAGGTGTAAGTAAACGTTTGACCATATGGCAAATTTACAAGTTTCTAGCCAAGTTACCTATACTAAAACATACAAAAAAAACCTTGGTGAACTTAATTGTGACAGTAAACATATATATAACCGGACATAAAACAAATTGAACACTTCAAAACAAGCAAGCAGAAGTGACAAAATGACCATAATAGCAAGTTAGCAACAGCAAAATAAACCCACCAACAGTGTCCTCAACAGAACCTGGAGCTATGATACAAGTGCCCTTAACTCAAATAAAATCAATAAAACAACTTCAACCAAAATCATGACCACCCAGAGAAAATCCACATAACAAAAAACACATTATGAAACATTTCACAAAACAAAATAGTTTATGGCCTTGGAATTATCTGACATTTTTCTAAAAATTGAGTTATTCACACATATTCTTATAATATGGCAAATTACATTATGTGATGTTTTGTGTTTATGTTAGGGTTAGGCACAGTGTGTACATTTTGGGACTTTTTTTAGAAAACAATAAAGGCAAAATGGATTCTAGAAAGGCAAATGGAATGCTCATTATCTCAAAACTGCTCAGAATGCAGATAAATATTACGATTTGCATTAGAATCTCAACACCACACTCTACATTCTCAAGATCTTTAAAAAACAGACCAGAAACTCCAACTTTGCAGTGAATGATAAAGGCTCTTCCATATCAATGCATCACAACCTTCCCTACACATTTTGAATAAAATACTCTCATTTACATTTCACTCAGTTCATACTCTCATATGAATTAAGTGTGTCCAATAAAAGAGACATCTAACATGTGGAGTATTGAGGGACTCTAGAAACAAATTCTAGAAGTACACAAATTCACCACAAGTAGGCTAATGCATGCAAGGATAAATTAGGCAAATATACTAAACAGACAATCATATTATGAAGTGTGAAAACTTTTCACCACCACTCATACCATTAAATAAAGCCCTGGAACAGCAAAAGTAAAAAAAAGTTCCAGACCCTTAGTCCTGTTCCATTACCATTACCATAATTAAAATTAAAACAAACAAACATAATTAAATGAATTAAAATAAACCTAAAGTAAAAAGCAATGCTATCTGGTCCTAAAAGAACAGTACACAATCTCAGACCATTTGTGAACAGCGAGAGAGAAACCATACACCTCTGCCAAACAATATGTGACCTTGGATCACAAAATCAGTCTTAAGTAGCACAAGAACACTTGTAGTAATAGCCCAAAATATATTGTATGGGTCAAAATTATCATTTTTTCTTTTATGCCAAAAATCATTAGGATATGAAGTAAAGATCATGTTCCATGAAGAGATTTTGAAATTTCCTATATATCAAAACTTTATTTTTGTGAGTAATATGCTATGCGAAGTACTTAATTTGGACAACTTTAAAGGCCATTTTCTCAATATTTTGGATTTTTTTGCACCCTCAGAGTTTTAAATAGTTGTATCTCGGCCAAATATTGTCCTAACAAACCATATATCAATAGAAAGCTTATTTATTCAGGTTTTAGATTATGTAAAAATCTCAATTTCTAAAAATGGACCCATAAGACTGGTTTTGTGATCCAGGGTCACATATAAATGACATATATATACACATGTAAGCTAGCTTACATGCCGAGACAACACAGGGATTGTGTTAAATCAGAACTGCCTTAATTAATTTAGGACATTTAAGTCGTTTTAACAAACATGCCTTACAAACATTACTGGCATGCATCTTGTGACAAAACAATAGATATAAGATAAGTCAGTGCAAGATGTTTTCAGTTAAGACAGCTCTAACGTTTATTTAAGTGACAATGCTAGAACCCTGTCCGGAAAACATGGCTGTGCTAATATAAACAAACATCTGTGACGCAGGCTTTCAGTTTACAAAAAAAAAACATCACAAGTTTATTACACACATGCAATTATTTGAACATTTAAGATAATATATATATATATATATATATATATATATTAACAGGTGGCATGTGTTATATCCGTAAAACGCATACATTTGTGCTCTATGTTTATACCAGATTTCAGCGCAGGACTTACCGGCTGTGAAATGTTACAGGCAGCTGGCGCTGTTTAGTCGCAAAAAAAAGATGAACACACATTGCACTCGTATAAACTGACTGTTAAACTTGAGCTAAAATGCCTAAGTTTACTAAGAGAAAAACATTTGCGGTTAGCAGCGCCATTACATAACGCTATGCATGATGGGAACTGTTTCCTGCCGCTTTAAATGTTTCAGGATTAATGTAGATAAAATGTAACTGCAACCAATACTTAGCAGATTTGTGATATTCCACACACTGCAAGAAACATGAATTAAGTGTAAATGTAGTTTAAATTAAACTAATTTTTCAATTTATTTATTTATTTATTAGGAATATTATAAAAACACGAATAAGATAAATAAATATTCACACGCACGCACGCACGCACGCACGCACACACACACACACACACACACACACACACCTCTCTCCTGCAGTATCTTCCTACTGTTGGTGCTTAAGTGTGAATGTTCAAACCTGCAGTTTTATTCTGCTTCCTGTGGTGGATGGCAGTTTATGCAGGAGTTATATTTTAGATTTATGGCAAACCTTCATTGAGTTCTTACTTTCTGTTCGCAGCAGGTTATTGTGTGCTGAGTCATTCAGGCAAAAAGAGCAGGACACACACACACCTCATCTCTGATGAAGTGGTGGTAATCTGGACAGGGATACAAATCTTCTCCTGGGTAAATTAAGTAAAGACTCTCCTCTGAATGTATATTTTTTTGCCAGTCAATGTACAGGACAATATTGTATTAACAATAATTTGTGTGTTGTATTAAGTAGATTGATTTTTTTTCAGTTTTTGCATATTTTCTCTGTGACTCTCAGTGTGTTGTTGTGTTTTTCAGAGTTTGGTCTTTCTCCACGTTAATGCATATTCATAAATGCTGCAATGGCTTGAATGTGCTTTTGGCAATCTTTCTCTTATTCAGTTTTTTTATTGGTGTTATATTTGTTTTAGTGATGATAAATACAAGGAAATTTAAAGCATGGTCTTAAACTGGCCAACACTGTTGGAGCGAAACATAACCCTCGTGAGATTGGGCGAGTTATGAGAAAGTTATGAGACTTTCTCTAAACAATCTTTCCCCCCTACGTTCACCTGTATGTCTAAATTGAATTCTGAATTAAGCTGTTGCCATGGAAAGTCGTCCCATCATTATAGTTACCATAGAAACAGCCTCCAAGATAACACAGAAGCGAGGGCATTGAGAAAGATTTTTTTCTAGACAGAATTACAAGCTGAACTCTTGAACCATCCTCAGCATGCACACAGACTCTCTCTGATGTTAGATTAAAGGGGAAGACACATTGAGTGATATAGTATAGCACAAACATCTTTATCTGTGATGTCTCGTGTCAGGTTGGAATCAGTATAAAAACCAAATGAGGTGACATAAGTGCTAAAGGCAATTACATCCTAACAAAAAACAAAATGTTTTGCTTCCCTTCCAATTAAGTTTTGAAAGGTTTGAAAAAATGTTTAAATGTTCCACTAACAATGTAAGAATAGAAAATTCCCTAGTGACATGTTTTATAAAATGCTCTTTTATTACTGCTAGAATTTTTTTTGAGAGAACTTTTAAAGAACATTCCCTGGGTCTTTAAACTGCATAACACACGTTAATGGAGATGTATGATATAAGGGCAAACGGACTTGTTTGGAATTTTTCTCCACACACACTTTGACATAGAAGCTCAGACATCTTATCTCTGGATTAAAGCATATCAACCAAATCATTTTAATAGTCAACTCATAGAAGAAACAAAGCACAGACACAGAAACAATGCTATATGTCACATTATTAAGAAAAAAAGTTTATTTATTTTGTGATTTATAAACAAAACACATTACCACTTTTCCATTGTAATGAAATAAAATCAGGAAGAAGGAAAAAGAAGAGAAATGGACATCACTAATTCACCATCACATACTGATGAGCAGGTGTAGAAAAAAGAACAGTGTTTTACAACAGATGAGTGCCATTCGGTTGCACAGCACAGCGCCACCTACTGATCACCACCATACACTATGAAAAAATGACTGCATGAAGGCTCACTAGATACAAGCATACACTACATATACTGTAATTTACATCAGGATTTTCCCGTTTTTTGTTAAAGAAGTGAAAGAGAAGAGATAGAGTGCTCATACATAATAATTTAGCTACAATATACAGTGCTAGTTTGATCGGTATGTCAAAAGCCAAACACAAAAGTAGGTTTTTTTTTGTCTTTTTTGTTCTCATAACAAAAAATGAAAAGAGTAGGATCAACCAAGAGCTTCAGGGCATGACACTACAGAGCATTTACAAATACTAAAGGTTTAGTAACTGTCACTGTTATCAGTGCAAAGGTGTCGGTATGCAAAGCCTCAGAGACATACACAAATCTCTTGTGTGAATGATTCAAAACAATAAAGAAAAATAGTCAACTCATAGCCATCTATATCTATATTCATATATATCTCTATATAGTAAGTGTTTTTTTCTGTATGGTCATGCAGCAGTCACACTTGTAGTTGTGACATCGGTTGGACGTTTTTGGGGTTTGATGCGACAGGATAAACAGGCAAGTGAAGGAACTGACTTGAGCGGGGTTTAAAGGCGT
This sequence comes from Oreonectes daqikongensis, assembly GCA_026939265.1. Classification (NCBI taxonomy): domain Eukaryota; kingdom Metazoa; phylum Chordata; class Actinopteri; order Cypriniformes; family Nemacheilidae; genus Oreonectes; species Oreonectes daqikongensis. The sequence continues at coordinate 213,414 of JAOTQM010000598.1, read as the reverse complement.
GGGGTGGAGACAACAGTCTGTTCTTTTTAATAATATTGTGTGTAATATTGTAGCAAACAACCATTGTCATTGGGGAAACAACCAATGCCTTGTGATGAGCGACCCCACTACGGTTCTCAATGGCATAGATTGTTTATTAAGGAGCCCCAGACTTTAAGAATTCTAGTACGTTTGTACCGTTTCCCCCTTTTAATTTTCTACGCTAAGCTCCACCCCTTGCCTATGCCCCTCAGATCTGTCCTCTCAGTCCCCCCTTACAGTTAAAGAACCAATGAGATTAACAGACAGAGACAGAGCTTAGGCTGACTGGACAACAGCACTCGGTCATCTATGTTCTAGTGCTGTGGGATGGGCCTCTGACTCCTGCGGGGGTGTGTGACAGGCGTTGTCTGCATTACTCCATACTACATGAGTACACCACAATGTCTAGAGCTAGCCTACCCGGCAGAGCGAGAGAGAGAGAGAGAGAGAGAGAGAGAGAGAGAGAGAGAGAGACAAAAGTTCTGTACAGAAGCAATAAAGTTCACTTAAAGCTTATAAAAACGGCGCACAAGAAAACCCTTGCCCTTCTTTGCCCCAATTTCAAAACCTCTAACTAATATGTTCATTGCTCTTGGGGGGTGTTGGTCCTCCGGGCAGCAAGCGGAACGGAGGAGAATCTCTCTTAGAGTTTGACGCCGGACGCTGTCCAGTAATAAGCAGAGAGAACAGGCACAAGTCAGGGTTAAAGGGGACACGGGTCAATGGGGAACTACAGGCATAGGGCAAGCGTGGCTCAAAACTCACAGCATATAACCCTCATTTCATGTCTACAGGGAATATTATAGGATAGTTTATAGGGCTGGAGGTGTTTAAGGTTTGGTGAATCAACAGTAATACTGTTCATAATGCATAAACATTCTCTGCCATAACAGGGCTCAAGCCCTCGGACAGCGGATTTCTCAACACCTTCCAGGTTACATTGGCTCACACATCCCATAAAGATTAGATCTCTCCCACTGCTGACAAAGACCCGTCATGATTAAAACATACATAACATGCCAGTGATCTCAAAACCAAACACTTGGTTAGAAACAGTTCAAAGCAGGAGAGCCTATAGAGATGCATTGACCCTGTTTACTAGATGTGTGTGTTCATATATGTGTATGAGCGTGTGTATATATATGGTACTGCTCACATATATACTGTACTCTGCCTCGGTAAAAAAAAAAAACTAAAGCAACAAACAAAAGTGCATTCCATCATTCAGTTCAATTAACATGTTTGTCTTTCTTTTTTATAAAACGCTGCTTTTCAGGAATGTGAAATTTTTTGAGAAGTGAAAATATGTTTAAATGTCTCTGGTTTCAAGGGATGTTTTTCCAGATCAGGAGAAGTGAACAAGCAAAAGCAATAATTAAGCGTCTTCACTGTTTTGCATACTGCAGTGCTCCACCTGCGTATTTACACCATCGTCCAGAACCACTAACTCGATCTCTCCCTCTTTATGTTTTCAATCCCATGTGAAGCGACAAACAGCGTACAAACATTTCAAATACGGTTTTGTCTCCCAATCGAAAAACAAAAACCAAAAGAGCAAATAACACAGAAATATCAACATCAGTCTGAAGAGATTAATTTATCACTGCATCGAAAAGCTGTTTTTCTGGAACTGAATTGAATGTGACAGGATAGTAAAAAGCTTTAGGACAGAAACATGCTGAATTTTTTTAGGAATAACTTTCTGATTATCAAGTAGATGTGTGTTCTCCAGACTGATGTTGAGAACTCTGTTGAATCTTCTTCCCCTCTCTCTAATCGTCGTCATCCTTCCCTTTCTCCCGTTTGTCCTTCTTTTCCTTCTTCTTTTTCTTCTTCTTCTTGGCGTCGTCCTTTTTTCCGAAGGAAATAAAGTCGCTCTTGTCGTCGCCATCTTGTCCTTGTCGGATGGAGATAATAGCTGGAGAACCAGGAATGATGAAGGCTTCAGGGGGGACCTCGCCCGGTTTCAGGTGCGGAGGAGGACCCCCTGGACCCGGGCCGTACCGAAAATGCCAACTGTTACTGTCCACTCCGGCGCCTATGGGAGGAGAGACCTCTCCACCCTCATTCTCTGAGAAAGATAAAGAGAGAGAGAGCTGGTATTACAATCATAAAAAAACATCAAAATATAAATATAAAGTTTCATCACTAGACAACAGTTTCACAGGCTGTGGGCGCTTCATGGGCGTCATCTGAGGATGAGACTATAAACAACTCCTCTCTGGACATAAAGTACTGCTGTTCTCTCTCAGCTGAGAGAAAAATGTTGCTGATTCACTGTGGTTCTTCTAGAGCTGTTTAGCATGAGAGACGGTAAAGCTCTACAGTGTTAGAATATCGGATCCTGGAGATCCAACCCAGCCTGATAAATACATGCCTGGCAATAAATAACCAACCAGAAAATAAGCGAATACCAACACATCCACATCACAGCATTAGAAAAAAAACATATTTATTTTTTCAATGCTTAAATAATCAATGTTTGAGAGGGTGTGCGCATTTTCAGTCTTCACAAGCTTTCAATAAAATGTACGCACTTGCTCCACCACATTGACATTTCAGTGGCTGATTCTGCATCTGTTTCTCTTAAAAATGCACAAATAAATCATTTCTTAACTTTGAACAGCTGTATATGTCTCTCTCTCTCTCTCTCTCTCTCTCTCTCTCTCTCCTTGTCTGTCTGAGCAAGTCATCTAATTTATAATCACACCGGATCACTACAACATCACTTAGTTTAATACACACCTCACCTCTGGCAGTGTATCTGTGTGCATGTTCGAACTTCACCTTTTGTCTATCGCTTACATTGAGATGAAGATAAAGATGGATTACAACCTCAGAAACATTCTGTTTGAGACATCTGCAAGTACGAGCATGTGTTTTCAGGACTGTGTGAAATGGAGACACTCAATAGGCAGCATTCATTATGAGACCGCAGGAACTGACTACCCTTCCAAATCCCACAGTAACACACACACAAACTTGTTTCTCTCGAGTCTCTCTCCTTTTCCTTTTGTTTAATTTCTCTCCTTATTTTTACTTGCTGTCAGAATGGGAACAGAGAGTCAGCATTAGGGTGTGACTTACTAAAAGAGCTTTGCTACTAAATATATTTTTTGTGATTTGCAATAGCCACAGTAACAGCCGCGATAAACAACACTTTTATGGCACATCGTACTGGGCATGAAGCTTTACAGCTAAGTAAACTGTGCCAATAACAAAACATAAATCACCCTGATGTTTTACAATGAAAGGTCTGATTCATTGTACTGAATCAGTTCTTTTAGGCAATTCAGTAATGAAACAAGAAGGAAAAATCACACTGATATCCATGTGCAGACAGAGTATTCTTTACATTTATCTCTGAGCTAGAGTAACAGTCACACATCTCTGAGTATCTCTCTCTTGTCTTGACCTTTTGTGGAATGTGGTGTTTGGAAAACGATCATGGCACAGGTTTAATACGCTGAATGATGAGGGTATGAACAATATGGCTAATGAAACATTAAGCTCATAAAAGATGATGTTGAGAAAATCGAATTGTCACATCAAATAAACAACACAAGCCCTCCGATCCCCTCCCACACTCTTTTTCTTTCTCATTCCCAGTCTCCCTTTCTCATTCTCTCTGGGCAGTGCAGTGCTGTCTTACATAAGATGAGGTGAGCAACATGATGAAGATCTGAGGAGGAAGATGATGTAACAAAGATGAAGTGAGGAAGATTAGGTGATGAAAATAACGTGATGAAGATGAGGGAAGGAAGAGCAGTTCAAACTCCTGAAGAAGCAGATTTCTGAGCAGCACTGCAGAGGCGAAGAATTATGGGTTTGTTTAGATGAAACCACATCTCTTTGTGTGTGTGTGTGTGTGTTTGTGTGTGTGTGTGTTCATGCTCCTGCTGTGTGAAGTGCAGAAAATGGCAGCTTCACGTGTAGCATATAGTCTGAGAATAAGAGAATTTCATTTATATTATCAATCACAACTTTTGCTTATTTACTGTCTATTCATGTAGATAATAGGCTTGTAGACTAAATAATTAATGCAATGCACATTAATTGTGTGTGTGACTAACAGAAATGTGTGTGTGTAATATTAATTACATATGTGCATGTATAATCGATTGTGTGTGAATATGAGTATCTCTGGTTGGTGTGTGTGTCGCACCTTGGCAAGTCAGGCTCTAGTAATCCTGATAAAATATGTGCCAGATGGTAAACTCAGGATTGTTGATGAGCTTGCCAAGACAGCAGTGTGTGTGTGCGCGTGCGCGCGTGTGTGTGTGTGTGTGTGTGTGTCAGTGCTGAGCTGTCTAATGAGAATAGTGCTTGTCAAGAGTACAAAAAGTTCAATAGAGGCATGCAAGGAAATGTTTTTTTTTTTTTGGGGGGGTACGGGAGATGAATAGATGTTGCACAGAAGAATACATTCTGTGTATATATTCCATCTCAGCCTGTAAAAAACCTCGCTCTTGAATGGTTGTTATAGTGATGAGTGTTGCATGCATTGTTGAAATTTTCATGTTGGATTATGGGTGAGTGTCTGTGTTACTGATGGTGATCAGCTCCAAACTTCACGGATCATGTTGCCAGCATCACCCGGTCCTGTAGATTTGACCTCTACAACATTAGGAAAATTAGACCTTTCCTGTCTGAGCATGCTACGCAAGTCCTAGTCCAGGCTCTTGTCCTGTCCGGACTGGACTATTGCAATGCGCTACTGGCTTTTCATTTTTGCTTTTCTAATTGCTTCTATTGTTTACCTCATTTGTAAGTCGCTTTGGATGAAAGCGTCTGTTAAATGTAAATATGATGCTAATGAACATAAATGCTAGTAAAATTATATATTTACACATGTAATGACTTTTATGACTAGCTACACAAAATGTGTTTATGTTGCATCACTGGTAAGTGTTTTTGTTCGCCATATGGCATTGCTTCTGAACTGAGAGCTGTGGGCTGCCCACCTGCAGAGGTGATCTTTAAACAGGCAGATAGGTCACACTCATCCCTTTATTCATCCATCCATCCCTCACTACAGCCCTGTCTTATGCCCATTCAATGATGAAGAAACAGTTTCTATTTATTCAAATTTTCTCATGCATCCGTCCTTAGTTCACCCTAGCAGCTCCAGAGTCACTTTAACACGCAGTTTTATTTATTTTACATTTTGTGAACTCTCGTCAGGCCGCACCTTTTTCTGTTTTTTATTATCTTGCCATTTTGCATCACTCCTTTCTCTGTTACCCTCCCTCTGCATTTTCAGCACCCTGTTCGTGGTATGAATGGTTGCCGTGGCAACTGCCTCCTCCAGTGAAATCAGGCTGTGGCACAGACACTGATGGAAACTAATACAGAACACACTCACTCTCTCTCTCTCTCTCTCTCTCTCTCTTTTGCTCTCTCTCTCTGATGGTCAAATGCTTCTCTCCCCTAGCAACAGAGGCAGTCACAGCCCCCCCGTCTCTTTATCTCTCTGTTTTCTCTTTCACTCCCTTCGGTCACCCTTTTCTTCTCATTGTCACTTACTCTTTCCCTCCTTTCCTTAGGCTGGTCTACCTACCGTCTGCCTCTGAGACACTGTTTATCCCTCAAACACTGTGACTAACATTTTGCCACATTGAGAAAATAACAAAAACAAGATACAGATAAAAAGAGGAGAGGGATACAGAATATGTGAGAGAGAGGTGCAACGCTCCATCTCCATGGCATTAAAGTAATTCAGTTGATTTGGGCACTAGAAGCTTCGCCCATCTGTCAGATACAGATATATATATATATGGAGAGAAAGAGAGCGAGAGAGAGGGGCGTTGGCTTCTCCAGTGTTTTGCACAGCAGTGCTAAAATGAAGCTCATAAAAATGCAGAGCCACAGCTTAATACAACACAAACCCCTTCAGCATCCCATAATAAATCAGCATCACTTTACTTTACCACAGATTCAAAGCATGAACATTTATATTTTCTGCTAAAATAACTGACATCATTATCTGACCTCACCACTTTTTAGCTCCTTAATATAGTTTCATATATTTCATTCATACGTTATAGCAGGTTTTGATGTCAGTAGCGGCCATATGAAATACTTAAATAGTGTATATTTGTCTTTTTTTGGAGTGTGAGAGACTGTCATATTTCTATGCTTTCATTATATGCAAAATCAGCCTCCACAACCTTTTACATTTCTGATATTGTGCTCAACAACATAAGGGCACAAAATGTAAGTTTTTGTTTTTTTAAGACTATTACAAATGTGCTTATACGTGAGGTATAAAAGTGAAAGAATGAAAGAAAGAGAGATAGCAGGAGACAGAGAGATGGGAAAAAATACAGCGAGAGATAGAAAGTAGGTAAACCAGCATCTACAGAGGCTTAGTCCGTCATTTCTAAAGTTTCTGCTGCAGACATCAACACAGACTTAATTAGAACAAATTGCCCTTTCATCACACAAGTAATTTTGCCCGCTTTGCCCTGTCTCTCTCTCTCTTTCATCTTTTCATCCTTGAAACTACATTACCTTCATTACTCTGAAGATATCCCCAACATACACATCTATTTCCCCCTCCAGTGTGCTAATTAGGAAATTAAATATTCATTAATTGCTCACAGGTCCCAATGTATGACCTTTTGACCCAGGAAGTGATTCCAGACAGAATGTCTGACAGGGTCATCATACAGATCACAAATCATGTGTGACAAGTTAATCTTTAGTCCCCAGTTATTGAAAATATCTTTATAGTTACACAAGAATTAAAAAAGAACCATTTTAGAGCAGGTCCCCGATGGACCCGTTTGAAAATTCCCATAAATACAAAAATTCATCACATTTTGCAACTGGTACTGTATTTGCACTGCAGAACACTTTACAACAGACCAAATGAATATTGAATGACTACACACTCAAGCCTACAGCGGACTGTACATGACTCCATTTGTTATTCCTGTGCTAGTTGAGTCTCTAAATGCATTTAATCTTCATTCCTTATGCCTGGATGTTTGTGTCGACGCAGTGGCGATCTGCTTATACCGTTAGCAGATTGTGTGTAGACATCTCTGATGAATAACCCAGACTATGTCCTTCACACAAAGACGGCGATCCGTCAATTATTTGGAGTGCAAGAAAAAGAGAGGGAGTAAATGGGCAGCGTGGAGATAGAATCTAATACTGTGGATTAATCGACATGAATAGCCGTCTCCACGGCAAGGCACCGCGTGTGCGTGTTGAAATAGTCTGGCCTGACCCTTATAAACATTCATCTGTTAATCGAGTCATCTCTCTGCGCTTTGGCTGCGGTTTGCTCTGAGCAGATAACCTTCACATCCTCTGTCAGCGTGTCATTTCCTCTTTCTGCTGATAAACTGGGTTCACGCTGGGTCTGGTCAGATCTGAGGAAATCTCTTTGCTCCATTACACAGCTTAGACAGGCCACCTGAACTAAATGCATATAATCTAACATTAAAACCTTACATGTTACATGTTGTCAGACTGTTAATTAATTTCCTTACTTTAGAGAAATAATTTGCTTTATCACTACCCTATGAACCTGTTTATTTATTTGGTCAAACTGGCCATCAGTCAGAATGTCTGACCATCACTTTTCTACTATCGAACATTTATTAATTTAGCTTTAATCCAAAGTAATTTGAGAGCACTTTGCATTCTGTCTAAGGAGCCAACAAGAACCTATAGTCTAAGGCTGATGTAGATTTAAAAGAAGATTTAAATGAAGTAGATGGTGATTTACTGCCAAGGTCCAACAATAGCTTGATAAAAACAATCCATGCAGCCTAAGGTATATATTCCAGGACATCTGAGGCCAAATAATGGCTTTCTGTGAGGTACAGAACAAAATTGGATCATTTAGACCTCAAATCTAAAAAAAAAAACATGACAAGAGTCTTATGGGTCAATTTTTTAAAATTAAGATATTTACATCATCTGAAAGCTGAATAAATAAGCTTTCCATCGATGTATGGTTTGTTAGGATAGAACAATATTTGGCCGAGATACAACTATTTAAAACTCAGGAATCTGAGAGTGCAAAAACATTAAGAAAATCGCCTTTAAAGTTGTCCAAATGAAGTCTTTAGCATAGAATATTACTCACAAAAATAAAGTTTTGATATATTTACGGTAGGAAATTTACAAAATATCTTCATGGAACATGATCTTTACTTCATATCCTAATGTTTTTTGGCATAAAAGAAAAATGGCTAAATTTGACCCACGATGTATTTTTGGCTATTAAATGTTCTAGTGCTACTTAAGCCTGGTTTTGTGATCCAAGATCACAAATTGTGTGGATACTTTTATATAACTTGTCATGTTTATGGATCTCTGCAGTATAAATCTCCCTCTAGTTTTCTATTGATGAAAAATAAAATGTAGTTCACTTAAAAAAAGCCCCCATTGACTTTCCATAAAAATAAAATTTACTATGGAAAGTCAATGGTGGCTTATTTTAAAGTGAACTACTCCTTTAAGTGGGTTGGTAGTGTTGTAATGTCATTAGTGCAAATTTGTGTACTTCTACAAGGCAAAAATAGGAGGATCTATGATTTCTGTGTACTATACAGAGTTCTTCTCTAAAGTGCTCAGCTGGGTTCTTAAAGAAGCCTCATGTAGGTCATTTTCATCCATCCCTGCATAACTGCAGTAGATCAGCAAAAGAGGCCAAAGCAGAAGAGACCGAAGGGAAACGAGTCAAGCAAGCGAAAGAATGCTGGAGAGAGTGTGAGACAGGACAGAAAAGGAGTCTAGAATGAATAGTGAATAGTGTGATTGTCCTGAGGGAAAATACCAGTGTGAGTGTGAGACAGCATCACATCCATGCCAGAACACCCAGTTATTCACTGTCAAAACTATAATTTCTCATAGATTTATGAAATGTAAAATTTGTGTAGTTTGTGATAAACCGCCCAAGGGATGCCTCAGATGTTTCTCCTACAATTCTTTATTATAAATTTATGAATCAGGGATATAAAACAATGTGAATATTATAGCTCAGAACATCTGGTTTTGGAATAATAAGAAGAGGACATTTTTGAGTTATAATCTCTGATTGTTTGCAGACTTCTGAGCAAGCTTAGACATGACTGAAATTTCTGTGTTGTTATCTTCCAAAACAAATCTAAAAAACCCAACATATTTACACAAAAGTTTACATCGGCTCTCTATTTCAACTCTGGATCTGTTTTTGTCTTCTTCTTATTGAACTCAAGTCTTACCGGCAGCACTGGAGACCGTGGGCCAGTTCTGAACCAAAACTCCTTGCGCTCCCTGCATCACGGACGACTCCTCCATGTGAACTGAACTAAACACACAAACAAAAACAACCGAATATTGTTAGAGAGATCAATCACGCTTTAATCGGTTGATAAACCTTGATATAAACTTAACCAGCACAACACACACCCTTTTTCAAGCAAATCTCATTAGACCATAAAACACACACCATGTGTGATGTGCTTAAGAAAGAAATATTCAAGATTCTGTATGGATCACAAAATTTCAAAGTAAACTGAGGCCAAACAGCTTCATTTGTTTGGTAAATATGTGTGAGGTTAAGCTGGGGTGAAGGATTTAGCTGGGGTAAATGTAGGTCTGTCTGCAAGAATTGGAATCCAGAAGGCTGGATCGAAGATTACGGATTAAACTTCTCTGTCCTGCACAGTCACACCACCTCTGAGATTAAAGCTTACAAAAAAACTTCCATTTCACAGCCAATAGAAATCTCTATCTCTCTCTCTCTATCTCTCTCTCTCTCTCTCTCCCTCTCCCTACCTCACAAACCCATGCATGCACACACACAGGCGCGCACACACGCACGCACGCACACACAAAGGAAAGTGATTCAATATGGAATGAACACTGAATCTCTTTATTTCTTAAAACATATTCCATGCTATTGTGTCACACCACCTCTGTTCATTAAATATGAAGTACATGTTTTATGTCTTTGTTATGCAAAAACATAATTGTATTTGTAATTGTTCACCGAAATGTAAAATCCAAATCTATTTTTCTAGCGTTTCACTAAAAAATACATCACAAAAATGGGTGGCAAACACCAAGCTGCCTTCAAATACATAAACATCTGTTTGTCCACATCAGAAAACACTAGCTGAGGGCTCAGATAGGAGTGTAATCTCTGTACTGTTCTTTATTGTAAACTGAATGTGTTCAAAGCCACTGAAAACATCCAAACAAAACTCACATTGTGACTTACATGTTGGATTCTCAATAGTTTTATGTTTCTACAATCACTCTCATAGATGTTTTATGTGTCCTGACATAAAAGAAAATGTTAAATCAAATCAATAGTACATTTGTTTATTTGGTAAACAGCTGGAGGCTATATAATTCCCTTTAAAGTGATACAATCCAAAACAAACAAGGCTTATTTTTCAATAACGTTCAGCTGACGGTGCATTATCCTTTAAATATAGGACAGCATCACCTTTCATTCGCTCACATGTAAATTATTAAACACATTGATTTAGCTATTCTATTCTATTCTATTCTATTCTATTCTATTCTATTCTATTCTATTCTAACCAAAAACAAACAAGAACCAAAGCTTGTTATGCTAATAATAAAAGTTATTATACGGTGTAATCATATTCAAAGAGAATCTCATTGATATCATGAGATAAAACAGAAGGGGGGTTGGGTAGAAAACCACCATTTTAGTAGCTTCTTTCTCCCCCCCTCTGATAAATGTCTGCAATCCAAGGTCACGCTGCTAATACATTACATGCTCTGTTATGTGTGTGTGTGTGTGTGTGTGTGTGTGTGTGTGTGTGTGTGTGTGTGTGTGTGTGTGTGTGTGTGTGTGTGTGTGTGTGTGTGTGTGTGGACGCCATTTTAAAGAGCTGTGAAGCAGCAGTCAGTAAGAGAAATAAATTATTAATGAGAAACACTAGAGAAAATACATGATCCTCATCTAATGTTCAAACCTCTCTCTCTCTCTCTCTCTCTCTCTCTCTCTCTCTGAACTTCCTTCCACTGACCTTCTGCCTGCGTATCATTGTCCTCAATCTCTCTCTTCACTCATCATTTCTCTGCGTTACAGCCAAAAGCACAAATTATCTCCCAGAACTCTCTTTTCTTATCTAAATATTGCCCATCTACGACGTGACATTTTTAGCATTACCCTCATCTGCCTTCGGTAGAGGAATAACACAGACTATTCAGTGTCAATTTTTATATTTTCTAAACATAACGGAACCATTGTTTTTTTATGGGATATTGCTCTTGTTTTATTTCAATAAATACAAATCTGAATGGTTCTAAAAATACAGTTTTAATACTTAAGGTCAGAGGTTTGTCAAAGGTCAAAATGATGCTTGACCATTAATGCTTTTAAAACAACTCTTGGCTTTACTTAAGCCCCCAATTTAATTCTTACCTATCTGCTGTAAAAGTAAAAGACAAACACATCATTATTGTGAAATTACATTGTCTAAAGTCTCTCCGAGCACATCAGACAGCAGTCTGATTTAATGCATGAAAATGATCTGCTCGGCTACATTAGCTCTCATTAAACTCTTCTGTAATTATGAGGGAATCAGTGTACCGCTAATGAAGATCTCACACACACGCGCGCGCAGGCCTGACATATGTGTATGTCCCGCTCAGTCTGTTCTCTCAAATGTTCTTTGTCATAGTTTTACTTATAAAACCTCCTATATTTCTGATCACATTAACCGTCACTGTACAGCTGTATCACAATAAGTGACGGGTAATTGGGATGTACCAGAATGAGCATGTAGTGTATTGGTTAATGTGGCAACATGATCATTTCTGCACAGGTTGTGTTCTTAGCTAACAACATCTGACTGTGTCTGCGGAAAACAGAAAGTTACAGTATGTATGTGATCTATTATTCAAGATCAAGGAAAATTCATTCTTCAATGATATGAGTCCCTTCAAATGAGGTTCCACACAAAAAGTAGATTACGTCTTACCTTTGCATTCCTGCTCTGAGCGATGCTGAATATCTCCAGTCTGTATTGGGAACTTTAGGCTGCAAAACAGAAAAAAAAGATGGTGTCAAGACATATCAAAAGATCAATATCATGGCGGAGGGCCACCGTACAGTCTTGATGTCTTCAGGCCTGTTGTTCTGGAGAAAAGTCAGGTGAAACATTTCACATATCAATGATATCAATCAATCATCACTTGACCGTCCAAAAATGTTGGACAGACCAAACACAAAGCCAAATCAAGGTCATTAAACCGCAGAAGACCAAGAGATTGATATGAATGAGCCTCAGAGAGAAAGAGAGATGTAAAGATTTCACAGCAGAAATCCCACATAATATAAAGATGACATGATGTGGACATTTTTGTGCAGTCACTTTACACCAGAACATTCTGCAGTCGTGTCATCTGTGCTCCTAATATCTCAGTTTTCTCTCTCCACCTCCTGCTGGAGACATACATCAATGTGAAATCCAATTCTCTATGTAATCAACAGAGCCTGCTGTTCCCCTTCACGACACACACACACACACACACACGCACACGCACACGCACACACGCGCACGCACACACACACGCGCACACACACACGCACACACACACACACACGCACGCACACACGCACGCACACACACGCACACACGCGCATCATCCGTCACGCAACATATAAAGCTAACACTAATGTCCAACCCATCATAAATCCTATATATAAATTATAGTTAGGGGAAACATTTCAACAGAGACTTGCACTTGAAATAAATACAAAATGTCAAATGCAATGCTCAAAATAAGACCTAGTAAAAGAACCATGTTTCTACACAGACGTTAAAGCATGTTAACCACACTCATCAGGTATGGTTACAATATATCAGTTAATGTACAAAAAAACTGCTTCACAAACAAGGCTTTTTAGATTATAAAAAACAAAGATATACATCTTATAAGAATCTTTGAGGAAATGGTTCTTTGGAAAACCAAAAATGGTTCTTCTGTGGCATTGCTGTATAGAACCTTATGTAGCCCCTTATTTTAAGAATGTAATATACTCAGAGACAGACATGTACAATGCAACAGTTTCTAGACCATTGTATAGAGCCTGAGAATGTAAAAAACATTACCATAAACATCAAAACAGACCCAGTGGACATCACATTTCATAATTGTGTGTTGCAGCCAATGCTTTTATAAGGTTCCACAAACAAACCCAAGTAACTTACAATGACTTTAAAGAGATTATAGTTGAGCGCACAAGGATTAAATAGAAACTAAAACAGAAACTACCGGAAAGTAATCAAGACACGTCATGAACACATCTATGATGTGACTATCCAGAGAATCAGATCCTAAAACTGACGCAAACAATAGCCTGTGAGTAACAAACAGAAAGCGAAGATGTAGAGAAGCATAACTAAACTAAGAAGCCTTTGTTTAAGTGTGTGTGTGTGTGGAGAGGCTGATAATGAGTTGAGTCTGCTTTCGTCTTACCAGCAGCTCTTACTTTTTTCTTACTTTATTTTCTCTCTCTCTCAGGTCTCTTCTGAGTGGACTCACCTTGCCTAGATACAGTATTCGCACCCTTGCACCAGCCAATCACAACCCTTCCTCCTTCCCCTTTCGAACCGAAGCACCCAATCAGCTGAACTGAGCTCCACTGCCACTTCATCACACAGAAGAAGAAACATGACTGACATTTAATGAGACCCGCTTATATCAGCCCGTAATTACTTTACAAACAAATAGCGCTCACACAGAGAGACACTGGGTTTACACACCCAGTAATCCCCAAAAAACACGATTAACAGCACGATATGAAAGCACTCGGCCCGTAATGATGATCTTTAGCAAGGATAACAGGGTGGACAGAGACAAGATCACAGACTCACACCAACAGACTGTTAAAATTCTACTGCAGAGATTGTCTGATGAAGAATCAGTTCATCTTTTGAGAATGAGCCGTAACATGATCGTAAGGGCAAAATCTGTGCTTTTGGCAGACTGTATGGGGGTTTATTAGCACAGAAATATGACGATAGACAATAAATACTATTTTGCATAAAAGCGCTTGATTTTATTACCATTACAGTTGGAATGTGCCCAAACCTTTCATGATTCATCCATTTAACACCAAAAACATCATGTTTTCCCCCCAGACTATACTGATATATGTTTTTGATTTGTGTACATATAAATGTGATGTTTAATGGGCATCATAAGACCTTTTATTCATTACAGAGAATGGAACGAATGGATTTTGCCCCAAACACAGAAATGTCTCACGATAAGCAGAAACTCTGATCTCTCCAGAAAGCTGTCATCACAAGGGATAGCAATCATTCTAACCTGTGTTGAGATAACATAATGTTCTTGTGGATGTCCAATGAGAAGTTGTGTAACTAAACGGAGGCCAGCCTGCAGTCTCTCAAGAGATTTAAGTGTGGGTATAGAGAATCTGCAGTGTGTTTGAGATTCACACCTCTAAATATAAACACAGCCAGCTGTCCTGAAGGAGCACACTGCAGAACAGGCTAGAGAGAGAGAGAGAGAGAGAGAGAGAGAGAGAGAGAGAGAGAGAGAGAGAGAGAGAGAGAGAGAGAGAGAGAGAGAGAGAGAGAGAGAGAGAGAGAGAGAGAGAGAGAGAGAGAGAGAGAGAGAGAGAGAGAGAGAGAGAGAGAGAGAGAGAAATTCACTGCTGATAGATTTCAATTTGATGTCAGCAGTAAACAAACAAAAACTGATGGTACCCTAAATCATCACACACACACACACACACACACACACTCACACACAAACAATTATGCTGTGAATTAATGAGGCAAAGAAAAAGAAGTCAAAATGCTCCCAAAACAACATAAGGCTTCTACTACTGAGCCCCAGGACACACCTGAGCTCTCCAGTGCTCCATCAAGCTTATAGCTGTATACGGCAACACAACTGAACAAACTGAGCTTTATGTCTTATAATCTGTAATGTTAGCAGAATGACGCACTAACATCATGGGTTTGTTAAAAAAAAAGTGTGGGCACTGCACACACCTGTATGGCCGTAGCATCTGGCATGCTTAGTCTGCGTACAAACTGGCCACTCTGTCCGGTGAAGAAACGGTCGGCCCCTGAGCCCCAGGTACCACTCATCGGACGGCCCGTATTGTAGAACATAAACGTATCGCTTCCCGATGTGGCGGTCAGGCAGGTCTTGTAGCAGTACGTTTTGGTCATAGATCCGTTCCCTCTGACCTCGATGTAGGCAGGTTCCACTTTCAGGTCCCTACGCACCGCCTGTTGCTGAACGGTGACCGCCCCGGCACAGCCACCTGTGGCTCCTCCTCCACCTGCTGCCCCACCCCCTCCTCCTCCACCACCACCATCTTTGAGTGCCTTCTTCATTGTTGTCGTCTTCTTCTTGGACCCACAGCAGGAACAAGCATCTGGCTGGCTGCAGTAGGCATGACAGCGAACGATAGCTAACACAAAGACAGTGAGCAGGAACACAAAGGTGGTGGCACAAAGGGCAATAATAAGATACAAGGTAACATTGGAGAACATCATTGTGCCGTGAGGCCTGATAATGCGTTTTGGGTCTGGGGCCACTTTGGGTGGGAGTTCCATGACAGCGACATTAACCATAGTTGAGGCAGAGCGAGGAGGCGAGCCGTGGTCTCTTACGTGAACCGTGAGGCCAAACACAGTGGAATTGTCTTCGATCACCCGTCGGGTAGTGCGGATTTCACCCGTGTGCTCGTGCACCTTAAACAGATCCAGATCAGGAGGGTGATGGAGGCTGTACAGCAGCCAGGCATTTTCTCCAGCATCGAAATCCCAGGCCAGCACACGAGCCACAAGCACCCCTGCCTCTGCGTTACGCAAAACAGTCTGTATGGAGTTTGAACCATTCACAGCCGGATGAACAAACTGTGGACTGTGGTCGTTGGAGTCCATGATGTAAATGTAAACAGTCGCCACACGGCTCAATGGAGGTACACCGTTGTCTTGAGCTTTGACCTGGAAATGAAACTCACGCAGCTTCTCAAAGTCAAAGGATCTTAGCGCGAACACCTCGCCGGTGGCAGGTTTGACAGAAACATACGATGTCACAGAAATACCATGATTGTTGTCATTTAGGACAGTGTACGTGATGCGTGCGTTCTCACCGGCATCAGGATCTGTTGCCTTGACGACGCAAAGGGCCGCGCTGGGCGCGTTGTTCTCCACGACATAAACTGTGTACGAAGTCTGTTCAAAACGTGGCGGATTGTCATTTACGTCTGCCACTTCCACACGCACGGTCATGGATGACGAGAGAGGTGGAGTACCGCCATCGGTGGCCGTAACAGTGACGTTGTAAAAAGAAATGGTCTCTCTATCCAGAAAGGAAGAGGTGACTATAGTATAATGGTTCCGAAAGGATTTGATTTTAAAGGGAAGGTTAGGGGGAATGATGTCTAAACTGACCTGCTTGTTTTGACCAGAGTCTCTGTCATTTATGCTAATTAAAGCCACCACAGTGTCTGCCCGAGCGTCCTCTCGAACTGGGCTGGACAGAGAAGACAGCACAATTTCAGGAGGGTTATCATTCACATCCAGAACTTCCACCACCACTTTACAGTGCACCGCAACCGCCCCGTGGCCTCTGTCTGCTGCTTGTATATACATCTCATAGCTGTTGGTTTCCTCATAGTCCACGTTGCTTTTAACTCTAATTTCACCACTTTCTGTGTCTACAGAAAACACCTGTCTTACTTTATCTGGCGTGTAGGAACTAAATGAATAATATACTTCTCCATTGGAGCCCTCATCCCTGTCTGTTGCATTTAATTTAATCACTAGTGCGCCAACAGGTGAGTTTTCCTTCAATTTCACTTTGTATACAGAGCTGTCGAACACTGGCACGTTGTCGTTTGTATCCAAAACTCGCACATTGATCTTGGCTGTGCCCGAGCGCGGAGGAGAACCGCCGTCAGTAGCTGTAATAAGAAACTGGTGCGACTGCAAGAGCTCACGGTCAAAAGGTTTTTTCAGCACCAGCTCGACGTGTTTTCCGTCTGTAGATGGTTTGGTTGAGTCGAGAGCCAGGTGTTCGTTTGAGGTGAGGCGGTAATGGCGCACGGAATTTGAGGTGTCGTCAGAATCCTGCGCGCCCTCGATGGAAAAACGAGCGCTTGGCTGTGCGCCCTCGGAGATCTCCAACTGGTACTCGTCTCGTGGGAACAGCGGTGAGTTGTCATTTGCGTCCAGAATCTCAACATCCACGTTGTGCTGCTCGTATGGGTTCTCTAACACCACGTCGAGGCTTAGAGTGCAGGTTCCACTGAATTCACAGAGCGTTTCGCGGTCAATCCGGTCGCTTATAACGAGCTTACCCGTTTTGTGGTTGATGTTGAAATATCGCCTCGCGCTGTCGGAGCTGATTTTGATCCGACGCGCCGAGAGCTTTTTCAGCTCCAGTCCAAGATCCCGAACGAGATCCCCTACTGGGGTACCGCTCTCCATCTCCTCCTGAATAGTGTAGCGAATCTGTGCATTTGTAAGGCCACTTAGTAAAACAATGAAGAAACAAAAACAAAGAGGCACGTTCTCTTTTACGCAGCTACATCGCCCTGCAACAGCCATCGCAAGCTGACAACATCCACAGACGGATTAAAAACCGCGAAACAGCTCCCAAACACGGCATCTAAGCCAGGAAAAACAAAAAGGGTCAGACTACGTGCAGGATGACCAAAGTCTCCACTCCTTGTGCCTTTTCACACAAATGTTTCCCGCTTTATCCATGTTTTTCTTTAGTCTGCGCCCCAGCTCTTTTTCCTCCTCTCCGCGAATCTGACTCTTGTTTCCCCTCACACGGGTGCTGCCTATCGCTCTCTCCTCTCTCTCTCTCTCTCTCTCTCTCTCCGTGCTGTACAGGCGGGGGATGGGAGCAGCACACACCAGCGCAGCTCACTGCATTTCAACACCTTCCAACAAAAATACCGACAAGCCCACCCGATGCGCCACAAAGGATTAAAAACACATATAATTGAGAAAATGATTTTGATTTTAAAGGGATGTACAGAATCCGCCCTGTCGGCCAATCTGTCTCATTAATATCGATTGAAAACACGGCTGTATTTAATCAAACAGCCAGCGCCACCGCCCTTTTCATTGTCTTCTCTCCAAGCGCTCGGAGAATGAACCTCTTCACCGACAAAAATACGTACATTTCACACCCTAACAAGAACCACACATATTTTCATATTGACGTTTGATATTTTTAGTGAACTATACAAAACGCTAATTTTCACTACAAGTCTTAATCCCCCACTCAGTACCACTGACAGCTCATCAGGATGAGCTCCATCCTTCTCCTGTCACTAACACAGTCACGGATCTGAGAGTGAATCCTTCATTCTGCTTCACATTATTTACAAGAAGGATAAACGCCGTGATGCAGAAGGGACCACCAACACGATAGTTATGCCGCCCAAATATGTATGTGGAATGTCAGTGCGTAAACGCATGTATACTTTGCTATATTGAGAGTAAGATGACCCTTATTAAAGTTGATAGTAAAAGTATAGTGAAATCTGTTTTGGGGCAGATTGATCATCATTTGCATTACTAGAGTTTTACTACAAATACCACGATTACCATAGTTACAAAATGTTGTGGTAAGCATCTTACTACAAAAACAGAAAAAAATAAGTATAATAATAATAACTTTCGAAAAATAAGTGTTTTTATTAAAACGAAAAAAATCCTTACAATTGTGTAGCCTAAAAATAAAAAAGTACATTTAGCCTACATTTAATGCGAAAGAAAAATAACAGTGCCTCACACGAGCTAATAAAACTTTTATTAATCAAGGCCAGGGTGAGAAAAGTACATCAGACCGCCAACTGCGCTGACACTGTATCTATTAATCTCCACTTTGGCTATTAGATATCCATTGGAAGCTATAAACTCCAAGCAGCGCATTTGGCTTTCTTTCTCAGCCAGACACAAGCACAGCCGCCGTCACCTGCTCAAGCTGTTTCCAGGCAGAAGTGACCAGGCAGGCTAAGGAGTGTTTTGCAGTATATACGTGTGATTAATTCTGACTTGCACACTGCGCGCGCCACAACACCAAAGAGGACATGAGCCTATGTTGATCCAATTAAATACTAATTAAAATTGAGATTCGATTTCATTTAAACGCATCGTTCGACTAATGCGATCAGCGTCTCTGTGTAACCGCCTCATGGACCTTAACACCTGCATACCGAAACCATATCTGGCACAACAGGTATAATGGTACCATTTTACCAATTCGTGTTATGAAGACGTCAAATAAACCAGAACACAATGTAAAGATTTAATAGCTTAAGGTTTTGTTGCAGGCACTTCTGTACCGAAAGCAGCGCTATGTTTGGATTGATGTTTTGACAAAATGACCTAGAATAACCCTGCGCACTGAGTCATACGGCCACCGGGCCGGTAAACGTTCCCCCGCATCTTGCCCTCCCTACGTGAGACACGGCAATGTAGAACACAGGGACGCGCTCTGGTCAGCACTATGATTAAAAGAAAATAAAAAATGTATAAAATATACAAAAATATAATACCTAAAGCATTAAACAAAAGCAACATCTCAAAGTAAAATGGGTACAATACCTGACCACAAATGCAAACCCAGTGTTGCTTTAGCAATGTAAAGATTTAAGATATTTTTTGTCATCAGTGTTATGAATTTCTTATTTTGTCTATTCCTCTGAAGAAGATGCAGTAGAAGAGCATACGGAACAAACTAGGAAGAGTAAAAATAAACAATACACATTAACAAAAGTCAAAATAAATAGGAGTATATTAATACAGTGCGTTTATCTATTTTATAACAAAAGCTTATTCAATTAGAAATCAAGCCTACATAAGTTCATAAAATACATTTTCCAAATATGGAGGTCTTATTGGCATTACAAAACTGGCATTTATTCTTTGTTTGTTCGAGGAGGGGCCCAACAATGTGGGCATTGCCAGACGAAGACCACGAGCGACACAACTCTGACATTTTACAGATGCTCCCTGCAGGATGTTTACAACCATTTGAAAGACACAAAGGGAAAAAACTCAGTTGTACACACATGCAAACACCTGGCTTTTTTATTCAGGTCTGTCTAGCGAGCACACACAGCCTCTTACTGTCATTTCGAACTGCAACGTGATGCATTGGTTTAAACATCAACATCTCCATGTTTTATTTGTCGCAATCGCATCCATCTGCTGTCTGATGCTAATTGTTTTGTCTCTCTTCCTCTCGGGGTTTTAGATTAAGTTATCTGTCTTGCTCTCCCCTCACAGACGCATGTCAGACTAAAGCAGGTGTCGCTTTGCTCCTTTTGTTTTGCTTGGAATTGCTTGAATTATTCTGCAACATTTACATCCATAAATAGTCACTGCAGGATTTACTATTTACATTGTTATATTCACGAATCGTTTTGAATTATCAAAATAAAATGCTCCTTAGAAAAAATTTACATCTTTATCATAAATATTATTCATTATATGGTTTATAAGGTAAAGCTTTAAATATTATATGTCTTGTAAATAATAATATCACTTAGCTAAGTAAGATTCCCCGTAAGCTAAGCTAACTGCTAACTGAAGTACAGCATCAAGCAAAATAAAAGTCATTGTTAATATTACAAGTTCTTCATCTTGCATTAGTTCTAGGTATCATCCTTTAGCCAAAGTAAAATCAAGACCTCCTAGATTCTTTAGAACAGTGCATGATGCTTTTAAATGATTATACAATGGACTGAAAACCTTTTTTGATTCTAAATTAATCTGGAAATGTGTTTTTTTACTCAGCTGCTCTCATGTCAGAAAAAAGTTGCATAAGATCTGATCATCTCTCTGAGTCCACGAGTCCCTCTGGCTGAGTGCTGCGGTTGGATATTAATTTCCAACTCTCATCACTCTATATAAATGACTCTGAAATATTAACGCTGGCTCATTACAGCCCAGTTATTGCCCCTTTTAAAAGACATTCATTAGACTGCAATAACGGCTCTTGTGCCATGTGACGCTTCGCAGGACCACAACACAGTTACTAATACTCTTTTTAGTCAGGCATCTGTCCACATGCGTCTGTGACACAGGTCAAGGCTCTTATGGCATTGCTGTGCATCACCTCTCTGACTGTTTGACTGGCTGTTTCCTCCTCACGGCCACACTGCTCAGCGCTTCAGCATCATTATATCACTCACAGCAGCAAGAGCTGAGGCTGATGACATCATCAAAAAACATCTGACATTACATTCTAATTCTGTTCATGTTCATAAAAACTTAAATGTGAATATAATATTCAGACAGAAATCAAAACAGAACTAAACTAGCATAAATTTCATCAAATGATTTGCCCAATATTTCAAGTCCTGATATTGCTCTTCACACAACATCCATTTTGGTGATGTTACATTTCATTACCTTATTTTAAGAGTTTAAGGTTGAAGACAAAAAAAGCTAAAAAAATAATAATAAGAGCCTGTGTCAGTCTGTATTGTACTGTATTGCCTGTATAACTGTATTGGGCGGCCAAAGCAAGTCCTGGTGAAGTCAGACCTCTACGGGTGCAAAAAAGAACTGCAAGATATAGAACACACATCAGACACGCCCATGTGCACTGCTCTCTCTCTCTCTCTCTCTCTCTCTCTCTCTCTCTCTCTCTCTCTCATTTTTTGTGTTATTCTGTGAACAACTAACCATATTTCTACAAATTTCAAATAAAAATATTGGTTCTATGTGCAGAAAATAAAAACTCTAGAAACAGGTCAAAATAACAGAAAACATGCTCTGCATTTTTTCAGACCTCAAAATACTACAAAGTTCATATTCACATTAAAGCAGTACAACAGTAATATACATGTCTTTAGGAAAAGTTTAAAATAATTAAACACACATTTTTTTGTGATAACCTGTATTTTTATCACAGTTTTATGTCTTGTCATGCTGTCAGTCTTTCACATTGCTGTTGGATGACTTTATGGCTTTCCTGATGTTTAATTTTGTTGAAACTCAACAGACACTGAACTGGAATGGCCACAGTATAACCAGAAATGCTGATTAAATGGTCTCTTAATATTTTTTCATCACCTGTATATCTGAAGAAAATGTGTGTGTGTGTGTGTGTGTGTGTGTGCGTATTACACATATACACAGCAGTAAAAAATATTTTTCATCTAAAATTATTTACATAACTTTGATGGTCAGCATTATTTCTTTAAATAGATCATCATTTCGTAACAAACACTAACTGGATCGATTTAGTGTGAATATTCACACTCCTAATAATAACAGGATCAGCATTACTAATAGTCTGTACTGAATATTTTAAATAAAGATTACAGGTACTTAGGATAAATAAAACAAGCAAAACTCTTTGTTCTATTCTCAGCAGGGCTGCTAAACGCACACAGAACGCTTTCTGCATCTGTAAGCCAACATGAGCCCCAGATCTGTGATTCCAAAGTCTGTGTAATTTCTCCTCCATTGCACATCTCCGTCAGCAAACAGGCCTTGATGTTACTAAACACAAAACCCGTCTACCTCTGGGGCCCTGATAAACCCTGCTGTCTCAGCACCGCTTTCCCTTCTAGAGCCTGAATCTAAAACAGCCGCCTGTGGAGGAGAAACAAAGCTATCAGGCACAGCACACACGGCACGGCAGTTCTCCTCAGACGCAGGTGATGAGCCTGTAAAGACTGCAATTGTGTATAAATTGCAGAATAATAAAACTGTCAAAGTCTGCCCTCTGCATTCTTTCTCCTTTAATCCCAACAATTGAGTCTATAGGGTCAGACAGAAGCTGATACAAATGGGGTTATCCTTATTTAATAATACAAACACAACACTTCTAGTATTGACTCTGGTTTAGCTTTTTAATTATTTTTTCAAGATCGATTAAAAAAACAAAAAAACTTGTATCAGATACAAAAAACATTTTAAAGCAACACAGGAAGAAGTCATTTAGTCCTTTTTATCTTTCTACAGCTTGAACAACTGCCAACGGTTTATGTTCATTAGCTCACCAGGTGCATCCAGAATTTGTTGAGATGAGGTTCTTAATGATATTAGGGTGAATAAATGTACAGAATAAATGTAAAAAGGAGCAAAAACTTGGTGGAAGCAAAACAACATTTACGACTTAATAAAAAAATCCCTGAATGTACTCCTGGCACTGCCCATACCGCCCATCTATCATCTCTTCACAGGTCTTCTCTGTGTGTGTCTCAATAAGGACATAATAACTGCTGTCGTGTTTCATCAGCTGCTGAACTGCCAGCGGCTCTGATTCTCGCTCCTGACAATCAATTTATTTAGTAAATCTGTTTTTATTGTCTCTCTCACAACCTGACCTGCTAGTGACGCCACTTGCTTCTCGTTGAACGCGCTTTGACTCTAGCATGTCCCTCATTTACCGTATCATCTCACCACACCCTTTTGGCTCACAGACTCCACACACACGCTCTCTTTCTCCCCCTCTCTTTTTCTGTGAGTAGGTGTGGCAAAATGCAGCATTGGCCAGCTTGGCACAGCCTGGTCGTCATGACAACCTAAAGATGGCTGGATAGGGATAGACACAATGTGCTAGGATCTTAGCATAGCATCATTACAGCATGTGTGTGTGTTCAGACAGGAAGTTAAGGAGACAGTAGGACAGAGAACAAAGCACAATGTGATAAATGTGTCACTGGCCTGTGTCTAGTCGATGATCCACTAACACGGCTCATACGAGCCATTATATGAGTTTAGGACACAACTAGGGCTGGGCAAAAGAGCTAAAAGCGTTCCCTCTTTTTCATCGCTGTATAAAAATATTCAACATATACTATATCTTTACATATATTCGATTCCAATAAGTAAACAAAAAAAGAGCTACTTTAAATAAATCAATGTGATCATTTTCATTTCTACATCAATTACAAATATAACACATACTAATAAACAGCAATGTTTAGCAACATATTTCAAGTTTGAACTGATTTGACTTGACACACATAAATTACTAAAACCTACATTTTAAAGCAGAGATGCTACTAAAATATCTGATGTTCAGAAAGATAATGAACTTACTCCCTAAATTATCCTAAAGGCCATACAAATACATTAAAATAAAAGAAATTGTATGTCATCAACAAAATCAATGTGCATGCATCTTGGATATATTTACACCACCAGACAACTCTTTCCTCATACTAAGTGGATCTCTCTGGTAGAATATTTAAAAGTAAAGCACTTAGCTGGGCTATAGCTCTTATCTTCTGCAATATGCTTATGAAATCAAATAAATAATTTAATGCACTGTACACTTCTGTAGCAGCCACAGCACAAGAGAATATAATGTTCAATCACGCTATGACATTCACACTCTTTGTGTTTGTGTGTGTGTGTGTGTGTGTGTGTGTGTGTGTGTGTGTGTGTGTGTGCGCGCGCAGCATGCTTGTGTTGTCAGTCACATTTGCCCTTAGCAGATCTGGAGCAGAGGGTGGGGTTTTGCTGTGATTGACAATGATGATGTCAGAGCTATGAGCTCAGACTACAAACTGTGAGCTGTTGCAGTACTGAACGGAAAATTACCAGCCCTTCCCCCACTCCACTCTCTCTCTCTCTCTCTCTCTCTCTCTCTCTCTCTCTCTCTCTCTCTCTCTCTCTGTATTCCTCCCTCCACCTCTTATTCCATCTATCTTTACTCAGCCCCCATTCCCTCCTGTTTTCTATCGCTCATCTCTTTTTCCCATCCCCCTCTCTCTCCCACACGCACAACATGCATTAGCTGAGAAGGAAAACCTCAGCTGGCAAAGAGGCATCTGAATTCAGCTTTGTGGTTCTGTGCAAATATAAATGTACAGCACAACAAAACACAGCAATTGTAGTTTTGGTGTAAACCTGAGTATAACCTGTATAAAACCTATAAAAGCGCAGCCGCAGTGCATGGGGAGATAATAATAATCTAAATACACAGAGATTGCAGATTTGAAATGTCCTTAATTTCTGAATGTCCTTATACGGACATTAATCCGCTATTTACAGACAAAACTAGATCCAGACGTCAAAGCTTTTGTGGACATTTAAACCAGTAAATAGAAAATGTAAGAATTTATATATAACAATTCTATAAATACAAACTGTTATACTAAGAATGTTAACTCAATGTTAACTCCTTTTGTCCATTATACCAATTAAATATTTTCCATACCAGCTCGTCTTTGAACTAGGTCATTAAATACTAACAAGAAATTCTCAAGCTGTCATGATAAAATAATACGAAAAAGAGCAGTATGTGTTCACTTAATGTATTAGTAATGTATGTATATGTAACCATCAAATGCTCAAGTATACAAAGAACAAATGTGTGTTTTACATGGAGCCCAACCATGCTGTAAAAAACATAACTATACTCACTAAAGCAAAGAGTGAGTGTTCCAAACCACAGAAGAAATCAAAAACAAGCATCACATGTGAGGGAGATGTTAGTATACAGGGAAATAAAACAGCTCTTTCTCTAAATTACAGACTGCCAAATTCAGCTGTGTTGTTCCTTCACTGCTGAGGGGGCTCAGCTGCAGACACGGAGAGACAAAGGAAGAGAGTCACTGGACTGCAGATATTGTGCTAATGATAATCTGCTGAGTC
Organism: Oreonectes daqikongensis; assembly: GCA_026939265.1. NCBI lineage: Eukaryota > Metazoa > Chordata > Actinopteri > Cypriniformes > Nemacheilidae > Oreonectes > Oreonectes daqikongensis. The sequence goes on along the minus strand of JAOTQM010000598.1, from coordinate 187,771 downwards.
GTGTTTACCCAATGAATTTAAATAAAACATCCATTGGGATGCAGCTTGTTAATGGATTGAAAGAGAGAGAGAATATTTTGAGTGTGAACTGCCCACAGAAAGGACAAAAAGACCAAAAAAAAGAGAGGAAAAAGCACATATAATCAAGGCAAATTGAAGTGCCAGCATCCTTTATCCTGTTTGCGTGCAACAGGGAACACAAAATCCGGGCATGGCCTCTTTAGCCAACACGACACAGACAGCAACAAATCCACCCTGTGACGTCCGTCTGACTGTTGCTCAAACTTCAACATGGTAATTCTGTTAAAAACAGAAGACCATACAAATAAACAGAAAAACAAATAAATATAAATTTAGTGAAATCTCACTGTGTAAATAATTATCCAGTACCTACTCCAACACAATGCACACATACACCATTTCAGCACCACGGACAGCTCACACATCATCTTAACAACATCCACTCTGCAAGAGATTACAAAGTAAACTATCTCAAATGCTTTAGAAAAGGTTACCTTGTCTTTATTAGGAAGAGTTTGTGTTCTGGTAAAAGTATCTCCTCCATTAATACTGATCAGTTCTGCATCTGCAGGCGGAAATGGCGCAGGGAAAACTACTACGTCACTCTTCAGTGTATCCGAGCTAAAGCACACGTCATACTGCTGAGTGGATTTGGAGTAAGACCAGCTCCCGTCAGGGTGGGTGGTGATCATTGGGGTGCTGTACCTGCCCAAACTGCTCTCTGTCCTGTGGCATTTCACAGCTATCAAACTGATGAGACTCAGTAAAAAGATGACGGATACAGACACAATGGCGATCAGCAAATACAGATTTAAATCCGAGAAACTCTCCTCCTTCATAGGTACATGTCTGAACTGAGTCTTGACGTCACCTGTGTTCTCAACAACCACGACATCAATAGACACAGTCGCTGACAGTGAGGGCTCTCCGTTATCAGAAACCAAAATGACCAAAGGATGAGTTTTTAAATCATTGTCACTCATTCTCCTCTTAGTCCTGATCTCTCCGCTGCTGGTTCCGATTCGAAACAGATTGTTTCCTTTGGGCTCAGAGATGTGATAAGAGAGCAGCGCATTGTAACCAGAATCCGCATCTACAGCCCTGATCTTGGCCACAAAGTAGCTCGCCTCAGCAGAATAGGGAATGTTCTCTGTGTTCACGGAACTGTGCTCGGAATAAGGCGCAAGAATGGCGGGACTATTGTCGTTTTCATCCAGAATAAAAACATTTACAGTCACGTTACTGCTGAGCGGAGGAACACCAGAGTCTGTGGCCTGAACTTTCAACTGAAATGTTTTCATTTTCTCATAGTTAAAAGACTGTAAACTGTGTATATCTCCACTGCCAGAGTTTATGCTAAGTGCAGAATATGCAAATGCAGATTTCTGAAACGGATCCAATAAGCCATATGTAATTTTTGAATTCTCATCTAAATCTGGATCATTAGCAGAAAGAGTGTAAATAATTTGTTCTTTAGGACCGTTTTCTTTTACAAACACATTAATAACGGGGTTTGGAAAACGCGGCGCGTTGTCATTCACATCTGACACATATACTGTAAATACACGAGTGGCGGAAAGAGGCGGAGTCCCTTCATCTGATGCCACGATCGTCACATTATATCGATCAACTCGCTCCCTATCCAACGGCCCGTCTACAACAAGAGAATAATAATTTTTATAAGATGACTGTAATTTAAATGGAACGTCACCCACCACCTTCCCATGCGCATTTCCATTTTTTCCCGAGTCTTTGTCAGATATCGTTATCAATGCAACCGTTGTTTCTTTTTTAGCATCTTCGCTTACAGTGTTAATCTGCGACGTTAATGATATTTCTGGCTCATTGTCGTTTACATCTAAAACCTCGACAAGGATTTTACAGTGCGCGTAACGTGGACTAAACCCTTTGTCTTTCGCCTGAACATGAATTTCATAAGCATTGTGTTGCTCAAAATCGACAATACCCTGCACTGAAATCTCTCCTGTGGCAGAGTCCATTTTAAAAAGGCTGCTTGTTTTGTCATCACTGTCTTGCTGAACTACAGAGTATATTATTGCACTGTTTATACCCTCATCCGCATCAGTCGCATTTAGATGTATGACTATTGTTCCTATAGGCGCATTCTCAACGAGACGCACTTTGTAAAGAGGTTTGCCAAACACTGGTGCGTTATCATTTACATCTTGCACATTTACGACTATTTGCATTGTCCCTGATCTCGGAGGTTTTCCTCCGTCTATAGCGGTCAGTGTGAGCTGGACCACTGGTTGTTTCTCTCGGTCTAAAGCTTTCTGCAGCACTAATTCAGCAGATACGCTCTGCTCTCCTGCACTTTGAACATCCAGAGAGAAATGTTCATTGGGACTCAGCTTGTAGCTTTTAACCGAATTTCCTCCGACATCCGGATCCGACGCTCTGGGTAACTGAAATCTGTCCCCGATAAAGGCATTCTCTGAAATATTAAATTGCTTAGACTTAACACGAAACGATGGAGCGTTGTCATTTATGTCTATAATTTTAATCTCAATGCGAAACAAGTTCAATGGATTATTAACAACGGCTTCTAAATTTACTGCACATTGCGGTGAGGCAAGGCACAATTCCTCCCTGTCTATCCTTTCGCTGACGAACAGAGCCCCAGTTTTCAAATTAATCCCAAAATATTTTTGTCCAGATGCTGTGGCGATATGAAACATCCGTGACTCCAGTTCTTCAATATTCAAGTTGAGATCCTTTGCGATATTCCCAACAATGGCTCCCTTGTTCACCTCCTCGGATACCGAATAAGCGACCTGCGCTGAAGAGATATCGCAAGACAGCAACAAAACGTTACAAATGACGATCCAATCAAAAATAATTATCCTCGCCATTGCGCATTGAGTTTGTAAACTCAAATCCCTTTGCAACAAGGTAAATTAAGAAAAAATTATCTCCATTCGTTCCATATATTATTGTAGCCTATGACATTTTGTTTCTATCCATACAGCCATCAAGACCATAAGGAACAAAGCACATGAGCGCGCACTCAGGGAGAAGACGAGGAGGAGCAAGTGTGGGCGCGCGCAGAGATTTCAAAACACTTCTATACTGACACCAAGTGGCTTTAAATAATAAACTATAGCGTAGAAATACAAGTCAGAAAAAATATTTGTTTTTATAATTATTCAAACATAAACTAAAAAAATGCACATTTGCTTACCTATTTTACACTGGTGGCAAACAAATAAAACACTAAAGATGAACCTGTTATGCCTTACCTTGTCTTTATTAGGAAGTGTTTGTGTTCTGGTAAAAGTATCTCCTCCATTAATACTGATCAGTTCTGCATCTGCAGGCGGAAATGACGCAGGGAAAACTACTACGTCACTCTTCAGTGTATCCGAGCTAAAGCACACGTCATACTGCTGAGTGGATTTGGAGTAAGACCAGCTCCCGTCAGGGTGGGTGGTGATCATTGGGGTGCTGTATCTGCCCAAACTGCTCTCTGTCCTGTGGCATTTCACAGCTATCAAACTGATAAGACTCAGTAAAAAGATGACGGATACAGACACAATGGCGATCAGCAAATACAGATTTAAATCCGAGAAACTCTCCTCCTTCATAGGTACATGTCTGAACTGAGTCTTGACGTCACCTGTGTTCTCAACAACCACGACATCAATAGACACAGTCGCTGACAGTGAGGGCTCTCCGTTATCAGAAACCAAAATGACCAAAGGATGAGTTTTTAAATCATTGTCACTCATTCTCCTCTTAGTCCTGATCTCTCCGCTGCTGGTTCCGATTCGAAACAGATTGTTTCCTTTGGGCTCAGAGATGTGATAAGAGAGCAGCGCATTGTAACCAGAATCCGCATCTACAGCCCTGATCTTGGCCACAAAGTAGCTCGCCTCAGCAGAATAGGGAATGTTCTCTGTGTTCACGGAACTGTGCTCGGAATAAGGCGCGAGAATCGCGGGATTATTGTCGTTTTCATCCAGAATAAAAACATTTACAGTCACGTTACTGCTGAGCGGAGGAACACCAGAGTCTGTAGCCTGAACTTTAAACTGAAATGTTTTTATTTTTTCATAGTTAAAAGACTGTAAACTGTGTATATCTCCACTGTCAGAGTTTATGTTGATCATAGATGTTACTGGACCGTTTTTAGAGCTCTCTAATAATGAATATGTGATCCGGGCATTATTACCTACATCAGGGTCAAACGCAGATACTGTATGAATAACAGCTCCGATCTGACTGTTCTCCTTCACATAAACATTAATGACAGAATCTGGAAAGCGCGGCGCGTTGTCATTCACATCAGAAACGTGTACAGTAATGACACTGATACTAGAGAGAGGCGGAGTCCCTTCATCAGTAGCTGTGATGGTCACGTTATACTGAGACGCGCTCTCTCTGTCTAGAGGGCCGTTCACAACTAAAGTATAATAATTCTTGTATGAATTTTGCACTTTAAAAGGAACAGAGCCCTGTATTTTTAATTTGACCTGCCCGTTTTTACCAGCATCATTATCAGTTACAGTTATCATTCCAACCATCGTATCAATAGGAGAATCTTCTTTAACTGTATTTACTAAAGACGTCACTGAAATCTCTGGTATGTTGTCATTAATATCAACGATTTCTATCAATACTTTACAGTGTGCTGCTCTCGGGTCGGACCCTCTATCTTTTGCCTGTACACGAAGTTCAATCGCATTCTTCTCCTCGTAATCGACGTTATTTTGCACAGTAATTTCACCATTTTCCGGATTTATGGAAAATGCATTTACAGTTTTGTCATTGTTCTGATTGACAATAGCATAAATGATTTGACTATTTACTCCCTCGTCTAAATCAATAGCTTGAACAGTTATCAGGTGTGTACCAGGCAAAGCATTCTCGACGATGCGAGCTTTATACAAAGCTTTGCTGAAAACAGGAATATTATCATTAACATCTAATACGTTAACTACGATTTCTGTCGTACCAGACTTTGGAGGTTTTCCTCCGTCTACAGCAGTCAATGTGAGCTGAATCACGGGCTGTTTTTCTCGGTCTAAAGCTTTCTGTAGCACTAACTCAGCAGATATACTCTGTTCTCCTCCGCTCTGAACATCCAGAGAGAAATGTTCGTTCGGGCTCAGTTTGTAGCTCTTTACCGAATTACTGCCCACATCTGCGTCAAACGCGCTCTGTAAGGGAAACCTCTCCCCTGGAAAAGCCAATTCACTGATATTCAAATTTGTAATTGACATCTGAAATGCAGGCGCATTATCATTAATGTCCAAAACATTTACCTCGAATCTGTATATATTTAATGGGGAGTTAATCATAGCTTCTAAAGAAAGAGAACATTTGATATTCTGCTTGCATATCTCTTCTCTATTAATTTTCTCTCTGACATGAAGAATGCCAGATTTTATATTTGCATCAAAATACCTCTTGTTGGGTCCCTGGACGATATGAAACCCCCGTACCTCAAGTTCCAGAACATTCAGATTAAAATCTTTCGCCAAATTCCCAACTGTAGTCCCTGGGTTTGCTTCCTCCGTCAAGGAATACACAACCTGCCCGCCCGCAATATTCCAAAGCCGACAGAGTAAACACACAAAAAATCCAAATCGACATTTTCGTTGTCCTTTTGATGCCATCGTCAACGAATCTTTCAGATATGACAAAACCACAGAAATCCGTTAGCATAGTCGCAGAGTAAATATTCACAAGAAGCCTCACGGCAGCAGTCCTCTGACACAATGGCGAGCTGTGAACAAAGCATTCCTCTCCTGAAACCAGCTACGAAACAAGGAGGAGCTTAGCATTATTAGACATTTTCATATAACATGGGAGGCTACTGACATCGTGCGGGCAACTGCAAACATTATTGCTAAAACATTTGAAAACAATCTCGTTATGAGATGAAAAACCGTAATTAAAAATAAATCGTCAGTGTTAAATATGGCAAACGTTTCACTTGATATTGACAGTCTAAGCACAACGGAGGCATAGATAGCACAAAAAATTTGAACATTTTAGCTATTTAGACAACAGATGACTGAAACGTGACAAATTGTATGAAGCGTATGGGTTCAGCACCACGGACAGAGAAATTAGCTAAACAACGCCAATTAATTTACACTGGTTGAAGGCTAAATACAACTTTCATTTATGCATGAATCTTAAAAATTGGTATAATGTAAATACAATAAATCTATAAAACAAAAAATATATAATCCTTAAAACATTTAGGCTAGTTGACAAATAGCCTATACCGCACATGTGCCACATGTCCTATGGTCCTACACGGCAAAACTAATCTAAATTATTTTAGATTAATATTATAAATAATATTTATATAAGTAATATGAAATAGCATGCGAGAGGTTTAAATTAATTGTTAATTTTTATTAAAAATGTTTGCTGCCACACTATAAGACATTTGACAACTACCCACATATGCTAATTAAAAGTAAAGTTCTGATCATAACATAAAAGACCCCATTTCACAATATTTGTCTTACCTTGTCTTTATTAGGAAGTGTTTGTGTTCTGGTAAAAGTATCTCCTCCATTAATACTGATCAGTTCTGCATCTGCAGGCGGAAATGGCGCAGGGAAAACTACTACGTCACTCTTCAGTGTATCCGAGCTAAAGCACACGTCATACTGCTGAGTGGATTTGGAGTAAGACCAGCTCCCGTCAGGGTGGGTGGTGATCATTGGGGTGCTGTACCTGCCCAAACTGCTCTCTGTCCTGTGGCATTTCACAGCTATCAAACTGATGAGACTCAGTAAAAAGATGACGGATACAGACACAATGGCGATCAGCAAATACAGATTTAAATCCGAGAAACTCTCCTCCTTCATAGGTACATGTCTGAACTGAGTCTTGACGTCACCTGTGTTCTCAACAACCACGACATCAATAGACACAGTCGCTGACAGTGAAGGCTCTCCGTTATCAGAAACCAAAATGACCAAAGGATGAGTTTTTAAATCATTGTCACTCATTCTTCTCTTAGTCCTGATCTCTCCGCTGCTGGTTCCGATTCGAAACAGATTGTTTCCTTTGGGCTCAGAGATGTGATAAGAGAGCAGCGCATTGTAACCAGAATCCGCATCTACAGCCCTGATCTTGGCCACAAAGTAGCTCGCCTCAGCAGAATAGGGAATGTTCTCTGTGTTCACGGAACTGTGCTCGGAATAAGGCGCGAGAATTGCGGGATTATTGTCGTTTTCATCCAGAATAAAAACATTTACTGTCACGTTACTGCTGAGCGAAGGAACACCAGAGTCTGTGGCCTGAACTTTAAACTGAAATGTTTTTATTTTTTCATAGTTAAAAGACTGTAAACTGTGTATATCTCCACTGTCAGAGTTTATGTTGATCATAGATGTTACTGGACCGTTTTTAGAGCTCTCTAATAATGAATATGTGATCCGGGCATTATTACCTACATCAGGATCAAACGCAGATACTGTATGAATAACAGCTCCGATCTGACTGTTCTCCTTCACATAAACATTAATGACAGAATCTGGAAAGCGCGGCGCGTTGTCATTCACATCAGAAACGTGTACAGTAATGACACTGATACTAGAGAGAGGCGGAGTCCCTTCATCAGTAGCTGTGATGGTCACGTTATACTGAGACGCGCTCTCTCTGTCTAATTCACCGGCAACAACAAGCGAATATTTATTTTTATAGGTGTTCTGTATACGAAATGGTACAAAATCACGTATCTTCAGAACAACAGCTCCATTTTTACCAGCATCCCCATCCTTTACTGTTATCAATCCCACCATTGTACCCGCAATAGCGTCTTCTCGCACTGTTTCAGCGAGAGATGTCACTGATATTTCAGGTACATTATCATTTACATCAGTAATTTCAATTAAAACTTTACAATGCGCCGCTCGTGGATTTTGGCCTTTATCTTTAGCCTGGACACGAATTTCAATAGCAGCATATTCCTCATAGTCTATATTATCATTAACAAATATCAATCCAGAGAATGAATCTATAGCAAAAGGTATACGGCTTTTATCAGAGTCCTGCTTTAAAAGAGAGTAAATCACCTCCCCGTTCATTCCCTCATCTAAATCATTTGCAAGAACTGTTGTAACTGAAGTGCCTTGTGGTGCATTCTCGGTTACACGGGCTTTGTAAAGTGACTTACTAAATACCGGAATGTTGTCATTCACATCTTCAACGTTTACGACTATCTGCATTGTCCCTGATCTTGGAGGTTTTCCTCCGTCTACAGCAGTCAGTGTGAGCTGAATCACAGGCTGTTTTTCTCGGTCTAAAGCTTTCTGTAGCACTAACTCAGCCGATATACTCTGTTCTCCTCCGCTCTGAACATCCAGAGAGAAATGTTCGTTCGGGCTCAGCTTGTAGCTTTTCACCGAATTACTGCCCACATCTGCGTCGAAAGCGCTCGGTAAAGGGAACCTTTCTCCTGGCAGAGCCAGCTCCGAGACATTCAAATATTTTTTGTCAGAGACGAACTGGGGTGTATTGTCATTTATATCTAAAATATTTACTTCAAATCGGTACATGTTCAGAGGAGAATTTATAATGGCCTCCAGTTCTAGCACACATTTAGAGCTACGCCCGCATAGCTCGTCTCTGTCTATTCGGTCTTTAATATTAAGTGATCCCGTCTTTAAATTCAGGTCAAAATACCTCTTATTCTGTCCCGAAACGATCTGAAATCCTCGAAGCTCCAAGTCATCTATACTCAGGCTGAAATCCTTTGCTATATTTCCCACAGCTGCTCCTGGTTTTGCCTCCTCTAACACGGAATACACAACCTGCCCGTCACAAAAATTCCAAATACAAAACAGTAGAACGAGACAGATCCGCGTCGTACGCCGTTGTTTTAGCATTGTATACATATTTCGTCACCATAGCCTTCTGAAAACAAGAACAGGTCTTTTTACACGAATACAGAGGATTGTAAATCCCTAGCCAAGATGAACGACAGACTGTAACGTATAAAGAACAAAGCGCTTTGCAAGAAACAAAACCCTGAAACTGGGAGGAGCGTTGCAATGCTAAGCAGCACAGTGTAATGTGTGGGTTGATAGTGACATCTTGCGGATGAAGTGCAAAACAAATATTATGAGCACATGCTGAGCAGCGGAAAGAAAATCAAAACGCATTTTATATTTACTAAATAGATTTTTAACACATTAATGTTCTGAGACATTTAATTTAAATAATTAGCATGGAAATAAACGGTATTGTCACATTTATTGTCTACATAAACTGCTTTTTCGTACTAGCGTTTTGTTTAGCCATTTCCAAAAAACTTACATAAAACCAGCGGTTAAAGTAAGATATAATCAGATTTATATTATCAAAAAGCTGTGAAAACCAAAATAAAGCAAAGATATTCATATATATTTATAAGGTTCTATCTGACATTTTGGTCAAATTTTACATCCGTATTCTGTGACTTATTTACATTGTGTTTTTTGTTTTAGACTTTTTTTGTGAGAAAAAGTTTTTATCTACAAATTCAAATGAAATGCAAAAACTTTGAAGCTCGCTTATTTCAACCTGCTGGGAAAGCAGATATAGGCTAATTTGATCATTCCAAGGCGACGAAATGTACAAACCTACTACAACTACGATGTTGATGGAAAAAAAATTACTGTGCAGCAGGTACAACATAATTTTCAGCAACCGACGGCTATGACCTTCAGAACCACGGACAGCAACCGCACCGCACAATTTAAAAAAAACAATAAACACGTATTATCACTAAGTTTAGAAAAACACGTAAAGATACAAAAAAACTAAGATAAACATACCCAACACGGCATTGACATGAAGTTTATTTGAACTGAACTAAGAAAATAACCTCAGAAAAGCCACAGGGCTTTGAAAGATCTATACGGCAATGTATTTATTTGCAAATCTTTTGTCTTACCTTGTCTTTATTAGGAAGTGTTTGTGTTCTGGTAAAAGTATCTCCTCCATTAATACTGATCAGTTCTGCATCTGCAGGCGGAAATGGCGCAGGGAAAACTACTACGTCACTCTTCAGTGTATCCGAGCTAAAGCACACGTCATACTGCTGAGTGGATTTGGAGTAAGACCAGCTCCCGTCAGGGTGGGTGGTGATCATTGGGGTGCTGTACCTGCCCAAATTGCTCTCTGTCCTGTGGCATTTCACAGCTATCAAACTGATGAGACTCAGTAAAAAGATGACGGATACAGACACAATGGCGATCAGCAAATACAGATTTAAATCCGAGAAACTCTCCTCCTTTATAGGTACATGTCTGAACTGAGTCTTGACGTCACCTGTGTTCTCAACAACCACGACATCAATAGACACAGTCGCTGACAGTGAGGGCTCTCCGTTATCAGAAACTAAAATGACCAAAGGATGAGTTTTTAAATCATTGTCACTCATTCTTCTCTTAGTCCTGATCTCTCCGCTGCTGGTTCCGATTCGAAACAGATTGTTTCCTTTGGGCTCAGAGATGTGATAAGAGAGCAGCGCATTGTAACCAGAATCCGCATCTACAGCCCTGATCTTGGCCACAAAGTAGCTCGCCTCAGCAGAATAGGGAATGTTCTCTGTGTTCACGGAACTGTGCTCGGAATAAGGCGCGAGAATTGCGGGATTATTGTCGTTTTCATCCAGAATAAAAACATTTACAGTCACGTTACTGCTGAGCGGAGGAACACCAGAGTCTGTGGCCTGAACTTTAAACTGAAATGTTTTTATTTTCTCATAGTTAAAAGACTGTAAACTGTGTATATCTCCACTGTCAGAGTTTATGTTGATCATAGATGTTACTGGACCGTTTTTAGAGCTCTCTAATAATGAATATGTGATCCGGGCATTGTTACCTACATCAGGATCAAACGCAGATACTGTATGAATAACAGCTCCGATCTGACTGTTCTCCTTCACATAAACATTAATGACAGAATCTGGAAAGCGCGGCGCGTTGTCATTCACATCAGAAACGTGTACAGTAATGACACTGATACTAGAGAGAGGCGGAGTCCCTTCATCAGTAGCTGTTATGGTCACGTTATACTGAGACGCGCTCTCTCTGTCCAGAGGGCCGTTCACAACTAAAGTATAATAATTCTTGTATGAATTTTGAACTTTAAAAGGAACAGAGCCCTGTATTTTTAATTTGACCTGCCCGTTTTTACCAGCATCATTATCAGTTACAGTTATCATTCCAACCATCGTATCAATAGGAGAATCTTCTTTAACTGTATTCTCCATAGACGTTACAGAGATTTTTGGAGTATTATCATTTATATCAACAATTTCAACTAAGACTTTACAAAGCGCCGCTCGTGGTTTATGACCTTTATCTTTTGCCTGTACGCGGAGCTCTACTGCATTTTTTCTTTCAAAATCTACATCTCCTTTTACCGTAATCTCTCCAGTTTCAGGATTTATTGAGAAAGAATCGACATTTCTATCATCATCGTGGTTAACTAAAGCATAGACAATTTGACCATTTACACCCTCATCAGGGTCACTGGCCTGAACTGTGATAACTGTGGTACCCGGTGGTGTGTTTTCATTAACGCGAATCTTATACAACGATTTACTGAAAACGGGAATATTATCGTTAACATCCTCGACATTTATGACTATCTGCATTGTCCCTGATCTTGGAGGTTTTCCTCCGTCTACAGCGGTCAGTGTGAGCTGGATCACAGGCTGTTTTTCTCGGTCTAAAGCTTTCTGTAGCACTAACTCAGCAGATATACTCTGTTCTCCTCCGCTCTGAACATCCAGAGAGAAATGTTCGTTCGGGCTCAGCTTGTAGCTCTTTACCGAATTACTGCCCACATCTGCGTCAAACGCGCTTGGTAGAGCAAACTTCTCATCTGGAAAAGCAGATTCTGAAATGTTTAAGATTGTCTTCATGCTACGAAATATTGGCGCATTATCATTAATATCTAGTACGTTTACTTCAAACCTATATATGTTTAAAGGTGAGTTAACGACTGCTTCTAACGGCAACGCGCACTTTACATTCTGTTTACAAAGCTTCTCTCTGTCTATTCTCTCGTGAACGCGAAGAACACCAGTCTTTAAATTAAAATCAAAATACCTCTTGTTCGCATCCGACACTACATGAAATCCACGTTTTTCGATGTCATGTAAATTTAAGTTTAAATCCTTCGCTAAATTCCCAACTGTCGTGCCAGGGTTTGCTTCCTCCGGTATGGAATACACAATCTGTCCATCCGTAAACATCCAGAGGCGAAAAAAGACAGTAAAAAATATCCACAACACAAACAAATGAGCTTCTGTTGAATACATTTTACCAAACCGCCGGTGTAAATATAAAATCACAGAAATGTGTCCGCATGTCTGTACAACAGATTTCTCCTGATACACGTAAGGACTGCATGCGAAGACAATGGAGGACTCGCAACAAAGCCCTCAACCAGAACGACTGCAAAAAATGAACATAGGAGGAGCTTTCCCATGTACTCACAGCCAAAACAACAGGTAGATACTGACATCGCGTGGACAATTTTGTTTATGTCCAACACAATTGAACAACCCCATTGAATAACAATGGAAAACGTATTTACTATAAAAAACATAAAACGGCAAAACCTTTTGAAAATAACTAAGAACATAATTTAGGCGTTAATGCTTTAATTTAAAAGAATACATTGAGATAACAAAACAACAAGTCTATTTATGCACCTAAGTGCCAGCAAATATCAGGTTTTCAGAACCATGGACAGGGAACAGTGTGAAAAATCAACGAGGCCTTTGGTAATAAGCATAGGCTACATGAACATATGTGTTAAACACAAAACAATTTGGACTCCAAATTTCTTACCTTGTCATTATTAGGAAGTGTTTGTGTTCTGGTAAAAGTATCTCCTCCATTAATACTGATCAGTTCTGCATCTGCAGGCGGAAATGGCGCAGGGAAAACTACTACGTCACTCTTCAGTGTATCCGAGCTAAAGCACACGTCATACTGCTGAGTGGATTTGGAGTAAGACCAGCTCCCGTCAGGGTGGGTGGTGATCATTGGGGTGCTGTACCTGCCCAAACTGCTCTCTGTCCTGTGGCATTTCACAGCTATCAAACTGATGAGACTCAGTAAAAAGATGACGGATACAGACACAATGGCGATCAGCAAATACAGATTTAAATCCGAGAAACTCTCCTCCTTCATAGGTACATGTCTGAACTGAGTCTTGACGTCACCTGTGTTCTCAACAACCACGACATCAATAGACACAGTCGCTGACAGTGAGGGCTCTCCGTTATCAGAAACCAAAATGACCAAAGGATGAGTTTTTAAATCATTGTCACTCATTCTTCTCTTAGTCCTGATCTCTCCGCTGCTGGTTCCGATTCGAAACAGATTGTTTCCTTTGGGCTCAGAGATGTGATAAGAGAGCAGCGCATTGTAACCAGAATCCGCATCTACAGCCCTGATCTTGGCCACAAAGTAGCTCGCCTCAGCAGAATAGGGAATGTTCTCTGTGTTCACGGAACTGTGCTCGGAATAAGGCGCAAGAATGGCGGGACTATTGTCGTTTTCATCCAGAATAAAAACATTTACAGTCACGTTACTGCTGAGCGGAGGAACACCAGAGTCTGTGGCCTGAACTTTAAACTGAAATGTTTTTATTTTTTCATAGTTAAAAGACTGTAAACTGTGTATATCTCCACTGTCAGAGTTTATGTTGATCATAGATGTTACTGGACCGTTTTTAGAGCTCTCTAATAATGAATATGTGATCCGGGCATTATTACCTACATCAGGATCAAACGCAGATATTGAATGAATAACAGCTCCGATCTGACTGTTCTCCTTCACATAAACATTAATGACAGAATCTGGAAAGCGCGGCGCGTTGTCATTCACATCAGAAACGTGTACAGTAATGACACTGATACTAGAGAGAGGCGGAGTCCCTTCATCAGTAGCTGTGATGGTCACGTTGTATATAGACGCAATCTCTCTGTCTAGAAGACCGTCTACAAGTAAAGAATATTTATTTTTATACGTATTTTGTATTGAAAACGGAAGGGAATCGATAATTTTCAATTCAACAGCTCCGTTTTTTACCAGCATCATTATCTTTTACTGTAATCAGCCCGACCATTGTTCCCCTTGGTGAACCCTCTTTTACATCATTAACAAGAGACGTTACAAATATTTCAGGAATATTGTCGTTAACATCTGTTATTTCAATCAATACTTTACACTGAGCTACTCGTGGAGATGAACCTTTGTCTTTTGCTTGCACACGAATTTCAATGGCATTGTTTGTCTCCTGGTCTAAAATGCCACGGACTGTTATTTCACCAGACACTTCATTAATAGCGAAAGACTCGACATTTCTAGCATTAACATGGTTAACAAAGGAATATACTACCGCGCCATTTACCCCCTCGTCCACATCACTCGCGTGCACAGTAATGACTGACGTTCCAATTAGAGCATTTTCAGAAATTCGAGCTTTGTAAAGCGACTTTGTGAACACGGGAATATTGTCATTAACATCTATGACATTAATGATTATATTTATTGTCCCTGATCTTGGAGGTTTTCCTCCATCTACAGCAGTCAGTGTGAGCTGAATCACAGGCTGTTTTTCTCGGTCTAAGGCTTTCTGTAGCACTAACTCAGCCGATATACTCTGTTCTCCTCCGCTCTGAACATCCAGAGAGAAATGTTCGTTCGGGCTCAGCTTGTAGCTCTTTACCGAATTACTGCCCACATCTGCGTCAAACGCACTTGGTAACGAGTATCTTTCCCCTATAAAAGCCGCCTCTGTTATATTCAATTGTAACGATGAGGTGTGAAACATGGGTGAATTGTCGTTTATATCCAATACGTTAACTTCAAATCGGTACATGTTTAATGGCGAATTTACAATGGCCTCCAATTCTAAAACACATTTCAAGCTCCGTCCGCATAGCTGTTCTCGGTCTATTTTCTCTTTCATTTTAAGGACACCCGTTTTTATATTTACATCGAAATACCTTTGGTTGGGACCAGAAGCAATTTGAAATCCACGGTGCTCCAGATCTTGTAAATTAAGATTTAAATCTTTAACTATAGTCCCAACAGCAGTCCCAGCGTTCGCTTCTTCCGACACAGAAAACACAATCTGTCCAGAGGATATCCTTAAAAAGCAATAGAATATTGTCAGAAAAATCCACAATAGATTCAGTTGTTTTAGCGAGTTTGCCATGATCCATTAGTAACACATCCACAAGATAAGTCAAATACTTCCGTACATATTGGTAGTAAAAATCGACCGTGTGTTAGACAGCAGATCACAAATTCTCTATTGTGGCGTCCAACGAACAAAGCCCAAGCGAGCTCAAACGCCCTGCCCCAAAACAAGGAGGAGTCACACCGAGAACAGAAAAACATTTTAACGCGGGTAACTGATGACACCTTGTGGATAAAGCTTGAGTTAAACTAAATATATATATATAACTGTAAATCTAAACATATTCACATTACGAAGGTCACAACAGATCTTTAGCCAACCTTTAAAATTAGACTTAACACAATGTCAGAAAAAAATGATCAAAATGTATTTAATATGGCACTGTGGAGCTATCCTTTAAACATGTCTCAATATAGCCTAACATTAAGAAAAGATATGCACTCATTTGGTACCAATAATTACCATTGAGGTAGGTACTTTTATGTTTTTATTAGGTGCAAAAATGTACTTATTGAAAAGGTACCACCCCAATACTTTTTTATTTTTTTACTGAGACTGCACGAACCACAGACGAAAGTGTCAAATCAAAAATATGAACATAATAACAGAAACCCGTTTAAAACATGCATCTATATTGATAATAAATAGGTCAAATAAAACCAATCTGGCTCATCAATATCATGTGTAAAAAGTGTAAACTGCGCTTTAAAAAAGTTCCCACGACACCACAATTAAGAAATAAACACAAAAACAAATAGGCCTATAAGTTGTCTACCTTGGAAAAATTCATTTTGATTGTAACTGAACACAAACAAACCCTACTATTACAATACTACTACCTTAAAAAATGAAAAAATGAAACAAAACATAAAATCAGTATTAATAAACACATACGAAAAAACATCAACGTGTTCAGAACCACGGACAGCAACAACACTTCGTTGCGTAAAATCGAGAAGACATGCTGACGTAAAAGTACAAGCTCCAACACAATCTCACTGCAATTTAAGATCAGTAATGCACAATTTAAAATTTCAAGTGTCAAACAATTAAAAAGTTCGAAATGTCTTACCTTTTCTTTACTAGGAAAAGTTTGTGTTCTGGTAAAAGTATCTCCTCCATTAATACTGATCAGTTCTGCATCTGCAGGCGGAAATGGCGCAGGGAAAACTACTACGTCACTCTTCAGTGTATCCGAGCTAAAGCACACGTCATACTGCTGAGTGGATTTGGAGTAAGACCAGCTCCCGTCAGGGTGGGTGGTGATCATTGGGGTGCTGTACCTGCCCAAACTGCCCTCTGTCCTGTGGCATTTCACAGCTATCAAACTGATGAGACTCAGTAAAAAGATGACGGATACAGACACAATGGCGATCAGCAAATACAGATTTAAATCCGAGAAACTCTCCTCCTTCATAGGTACATGTCTGAACTGAGTCTTGACGTCACCTGTGTTCTCAACAACCACGACATCAATAGACACAGTCGCTGACAGTGAGGGCTCTCCGTTATCAGAAACCAAAATGACCAAAGGATGAGTTTTTAAATCATTGTCACTCATTCTTCTCTTAGTCCTGATCTCTCCGCTGCTGGTTCCGATTCGAAACAGATTGTTTCCTTTGGGCTCAGAGATGTGATAAGAGAGCAGCGCATTGTAACCAGAATCCGCATCTACAGCCCTGATCTTGGCCACAAAGTAGCTCGCCTCAGCAGAATAGGGAATGTTCTCTGTGTTCACGGAACTGTGCTCGGAATAAGGCGCGAGAATCGCGGGACTATTGTCGTTTTCATCCAGAATAAAAACATTTACAGTCACGTTACTGCTGAGCGGAGGAACACCAGAGTCTGTGGCCTGAACTTTCAACTGAAATGTTTTTATTTTTTCATAGTTAAAAGACTGTAAACTGTGTATATCTCCACTGTCAGAGTTTATGTTGATCATAGATGTTACTGGGCCGTTTTTAGAGCTCTCTAATAATGAATATGTGATCCGGGCATTATTACCTACATCAGGGTCAAACGCAGATACTGTATGAATAACAGCTCCGATCTGACTGTTCTCCTTCACATAAACATTAATGACAGAATCTGGAAAGCGCGGCGCGTTGTCATTCACATCAGAAACGTGTACAGTAATGACACTGATACTAGAGAGAGGCGGAGTCCCTTCATCAGTAGCTGTGATGGTCACGTTATACTGAGACGCGCTCTCTCTGTCTAATTCACCGGCAACAACAAGCGAATATTTATTTTTATAGGTGTTCTGTATACGAAATGGAGCAAAATCGCAAATTTTAAGAGCAACAGCCCCATTTTTACCTGCATCTCCATCCTTTACTGTTATCAATCCCACCATCGTACCTGCAATAGCGTCTTCTCGCACTGTTTCAGCGAGAGATGTCACTGATATTTCAGGTACATTATCATTTACATCAGTTATTTCAATTAAAACTTTACAATGCGCCGCTCTTGGTTTATGGCCTTTATCCTTTGCCTGGACGCGTATTTCAACGGCATTGCTTTTCTCGTAATCGATGTTTCCTTTAACCGAAATTAACCCACTAACGGAATCAATTGTAAAAGCGTTCACAATATTGCTATCATCGTGACTTATAAATGAGTACATTATTTCTCCGTTCAAACCTTCGTCTGAATCACTAGCCTGGACTGTGACAACAGACGTACCGAGTGGCGCATTTTCATAAATTCGTGCTTTGTAAAGAGACTGAGTAAATACAGGCATATTATCGTTTACATCCTCAACATTTATAATAATCTGTGATGTCCCTGATTTGGCAGGTTTTCCTCCGTCTACAGCAGTCAATGTGAGCTGGATCACGGGCTGTTTTTCTCGGTCTAAAGCTTTCTGTAGCACTAACTCAGCAGATACACTCTGTTCTCCTCCGCTCTGAACATCCAGAGAGAAATGTTCATTCGGGCTCAGCTTGTAGCTCTTTACCGAATTACTGCCCACATCTGCGTCAAACGAGCTAGGTAATGCAAATCTTTCACCTGGGAAGGCAGACTCTGCGATATTCAGTTGTGTCTTTGGTGACTTAAAGCTGGGTACGTTATCGTTGATATCTAAAACATTCACTTCCAGTCTATACATGTTTAAAGGAGAGTTCACAATAGCCTCTAATTCCAAAGTGCATTTACTGCTCTTTTCGCACAGCTGTTCCCTATCTATTCTCTCTCTGACGACGAGAACGCCTGATTTTAAATTGACGCCGAAATACCTCTTATTTGGTCCTTCAACGATCTGAAAACCTCGAACCTCTAACTCTTGAATATTCAGGTTTAAATCCTTTGCTATATTTCCCACTGTGGTTCCAGGATCTGCCTCCTCCGACACAGAATACACAATCTGCCCTTTAGCATTATTCCAAACGAAGAAGAACGGTAAAATTAAATACATCCACGACGTATTTAATCCTTCTTTTGACATTTTCATAATTTTTTCAATAAATCCGTATGATCCATTTGATAAAAACGCACAACGTCGTAATTCCTTGCAGTCCTTAGAAAAACGGAGAAAGCTGTGTGGCCTCTGACGAACAAAAGGCACACGTGATAAACTGAACCTCCCTTACGAGGAAAAGCTTCACGTAACCGAGGTAAGAATGTCGGTCTCTGACGACACCATGCGGACAAATTGAGAAGCTATTAAATATACAAAAATCACCGAATGTATTGAGAATGAAAACGTGAAAAAAATATTATTTTACAGGTAATGATAAACATTAAAAAAGTGAAAACTTAGAACCCACTAACAACTTAAATGTATACTGTGTAATGCTTGTATGTTTTTGATACTTTATACAATAGCACAATACAACAGTGGATTTAAAATTCACTTTGAGGGACAAAATGTATTTTTTTCCTCATGTGTATAGTCATGTGCACGTGAAAGTTTGCATACACCAATTTTCCGCTATATAAAAAAGAATGCCACTAAAACAAAATAAAAACAGAATTTAATAGAGGTATTCAGCACCATGAAAAGAACAAAAACTGAAATTACGTCCCAAAAGAAAGTTTGCCACGAAACAGTTCAACAAATGACATTTCAATAAGATACAAACATCACGCATCCTAAATACAATACTGTACTTTAAACAGATTGTTTAAACGCTTTTGCATTATACAATGTAATATAACGGAAACAAAAACAGATATGACTCTACTTATTTAAAGGTGCATCCTCTATAGGAGAAAAATGTATTTGTCTTACCTTGTCTTTACTAGGAAGTGTTTGTGTTCTGGTAAAAGTATCTCCTCCATTAATACTGATCAGTTCTGCATCTGCAGGCGGAAATGACGCAGGGAAAACTACTACGTCACTCTTCAGTGTATCCGAGCTAAAGCACACGTCATACTGCTGAGTGGATTTGGAGTAAGACCAGCTCCCGTCAGGGTGGGTGGTGATCATTGGGGTGCTGTACCTGCCCAAACTGCCCTCTGTCCTGTGGCATTTCACAGCTATCAAACTGATGAGACTCAGTAAAAAGATGACGGATACAGACACAATGGCGATCAGCAAATACAGATTTAAATCCGAGAAACTCTCCTCCTTCATAGGTACATGTCTGAACTGAGTCTTGACGTCACCTGTGTTCTCAACAACCACGACATCAATAGACACAGTCGCTGACAGTGAGGGCTCTCCGTTATCAGAAACCAAAATGACCAAAGGATGAGTTTTTAAATCATTGTCACTCATTCTTCTCTTAGTCCTGATCTCTCCGCTGCTGGTTCCGATTCGAAACAGATTGTTTCCTTTGGGCTCAGAGATGTGATAAGAGAGCAGCGCATTGTAACCAGAATCCGCATCTACAGCCCTGATCTTGGCCACAAAGTAGCTCGCCTCAGCAGAATAGGGAATGTTCTCTGTGTTCACGGAACTGTGCTCGGAATAAGGCGCAAGAATGGCGGGACTATTGTCGTTTTCATCCAGAATAAAAACATTTACAGTCACGTTACTGCTGAGCGGAGGAACACCAGAGTCTGTGGCCTGAACTTTCAACTGAAATGTTTTTATTTTCTCATAGTTAAAAGACTGTAAACTGTGTATATCTCCACTGTCAGAGTTTATGTTGATCATAGATGTTACTGGACCGTTTTTAGAGCTCTCTAATAATGAATATGTGATCCGGGCATTATTACCTACATCAGGATCAAACGCAGATACTGTATGAATAACAGCTCCGATCTGACTGTTCTCCTTCACATAAACATTAATGACAGAATCTGGAAAGCGCGGCGCGTTGTCATTCACATCAGAAACGTGTACAGTAATGACACTGATACTAGAGAGAGGCGGAGTCCCTTCATCAGTAGCTGTGATGGTCACGTTATACTGAGACGCGCTCTCTCTGTCTAGAGGGCCGTTAACCACCAACGAGTATCTGTTTTTATATGTATTCTCCAATCTGAATGGCTGCGAGTCTTTTAGTTTGAGCTGCACGGCACCGTTTTTCCCAGCGTCGCCATCTTTCACTGTGATTAATCCCACCATTGTACCCGGAGAGGAATCCTCTCTCAGTTCATTTACTAAAGACGTCAAGCTTATTTCTGGCACTTCATCATTTACATCTATTATTTCAACTAAGACTTTGCAATGTGAAGCTTGTGGATTTTGCCCTTTATCCTCGGCCTGAACACGAATCTCAACCGCAGCAGTTGTTTCATAGTCTAAAGGACCCTTAATTGTTATTTCGCCAGTAACTGGATTTATAGAAAATGCGTTAACACTGTTGTCATGATCGTGATTTATAAACGAGTATACGACTTCGCTATTGAGACCTTCGTCTGCATCTTTTGCGTTGACTGTGATGACGGAAGCACCGGCAGGTGTATTTTCTTGTATTCGAGCTTTATATAGTTGTTTATCAAATACAGGAATATTATCGTTTACATCTATGACATTAATGATTATATTAATTGTTCCTGATCTTGGAGGTTTTCCTCCATCTACAGCAGTCAGTGTGAGCTGAATCACAGGCTGTTTTTCTCGGTCTAAAGCTTTCTGTAGCACTAACTCAGCCGATATACTCTGTTCTCCTCCGCTCTGAACATCCAGAGAGAAATGCTCGTTCGGGCTCAGCTTGTAGCTCTTTACCGAATTACTGCCCACATCTGCGTCAAACGCACTAGGTAATGTCCATTTCTGTCCGGAAAACATCAGTTCTGAAATATTTAGATACAGTTTGGACGTGCGAAAGACCGGTGCATTGTCGTTTACATCTAAAATAATTACTTCAAATCTGTAAATGTTCATGGGCGCATTGACAATGGCTTCCAGTTCTAAAGCGCATTTAGTGCGCCGTCCGCACAGATCCTCTCGGTCTATCCTTTCTCGAACAAAAATAATTCCATTTTTTACATTAAGATCAAAATACCTTTTATTAGGCCCCGAGACAATCTGAAATCCCCGCTTCTCAAGGTCCTGTACATTCAAGTTTAGATCTTTTGCTAAATTTCCTACCGTAGTCCCCGTATTCACCTCCTCGGAAACAGAATACACAACCTGTCCGTTTGCATAATTCCAGATATTAAATACGAATATACATAAAATCCATTTGGAAAAACAACAGCTTTCTGTCATGTCCATATTTCCTCCCGCTACAACTGTCGTCTAGAAAAGAAAAATATATTCTGCATATTCCATGACAGGTTTGCTGTTTTCGCAGAGACACCGAGAAACAACTCTTTAGCGGATAGAGCTATGGAACAAAGACCTGTGACGAGGCGTGGATCCCTGCCCACTGAGAGGAGGAGCTACACACAGACACAGCAAAAACATATACAGGTCTCCAGTGACACCGCGTGGACAAGTATGTTTGTAAAATTGAACATTTTTCTGATAGATCCATATATTATAATTGAAAACACATAGACCTTATTATTATTATTTTTTTTTTACAAAAAACAGTAAATTCAAACAGCACAAAAACTTTTAATATACTGATTAACTAAATAAAAAAATAATACCATTACTCTGTAGATCTTAATGATTAAAAAAGACATGCTGTTTGAGGAGTATGTATCTCCGTCTACTATAGTGGTCAGTGTGAGATGAATGACAGGTTTTCACTTGGTCCAATGATTTTTACATCACTAACTCAGTGGGAAACTACCTTCTTCATTAAGAGCGTGAAGAAAATTTTATTCTAAAGCCAAAATAATATTTTTTATCAGTTAAAACGTATTCATATTTTTGCCCAACATCTGCATTTGTTATCTGACGGAAAAACAATCTTATCGCTAAAAGCCGTTTTTCTGCAATATTTAGCTTTGGTGGTTTTTACACAAATAATGAACTAATAAGTAAAAACTCAAAAAGACGAAGTTTAATCAATTTGATTACCAATCCAACCTATTGAAATCAGGGCGTAAAAAGTGTAAACTGAGATATTAAAGTTTTTTAAACGTCGTGTTTTGTAACAAAACAGAACTATATTAGCACAACTCTGTACAACCAAATAAATTAAAAATATAAATACAATAAAACAGAAAAACAGCATAAATTAATATTAAAACCAATAAAAGATTTCAGCACCACGGACAGCAACAGCGCTTCTGCTGTGTAAAATCGTTGTGTACAAGCCATTTATTTAACAAGCACAGTAATGAAAAATGACAATGACAAAGCCGAAAATATCCAATTTAAAGTTGCTTACCTTTTCTTTACTAGGAAGTGTTTGTGTTTTGGTAAAAGTATCTCCTCCATTAATACTGATCAGTTCTGCATCTGCAGGCGGAAATGACGCAGGGAAAACTACTACGTCACTCTTCAGTGTATCCGAGCTAAAGCACACGTCATACTGCTGAGTGGATTTGGAGTAAGACCAGCTCCCGTCAGGGTGGGTGGTGATCATTGGGGTGCTGTACCTGCCCAAACTGCCCTCTGTCCTGTGGCATTTCACAGCTATCAAACTGATGAGACTCAGTAAAAAGATGACGGATACAGACACAATGGCGATCAGCAAATACAGATTTAAATCCGAGAAACTCTCCTCCTTCATAGGTACATGTCTGAACTGAGTCTTGACGTCACCTGTGTTCTCAACAACCACGACATCAATAGACACAGTCGCTGACAGTGAGGGCTCTCCGTTATCAGAAACCAAAATGACCAAAGGATGAGTTTTTAAATCATTGTCACTCATTCTTCTCTTAGTCCTGATCTCTCCGCTGCTGGTTCCGATTCGAAACAGATTGTTTCCTTTGGGCTCAGAGATGTGATAAGAGAGCAGCGCATTGTAACCAGAATCCGCATCTACAGCCCTGATCTTGGCCACAAAGTAGCTCGCCTCAGCAGAATAGGGAATGTTCTCTGTGTTCACGGAACTGTGCTCGGAATAAGGCGCAAGAATCGCGGGACTATTGTCGTTTTCATCCAGAATAAAAACATTTACAGTCACGTTACTGCTGAGCGGAGGAACACCAGAGTCTGTGGCCTGAACTTTCAACTGAAATGTTTTTATTTTTTCATAGTTAAAAGACTGTAAACTGTGTATATCTCCACTGTCAGAGTTTATGTTGATCATAGATGTTACTGGACCGTTTATAGAGCTCTCTAATAATGAATATGTGATCCGGGCATTGTTACCTACATCAGGATCAAACGCAGATACTGTATGAATAACAGCTCCGATCTGACTGTTCTCCTTCACATAAACATTAATGACAGAATCTGGAAAGCGCGGCGCGTTGTCATTCACATCAGAAACGTGTACAGTAATGACACTGATACTAGAGAGAGGCGGAGTCCCTTCATCAGTAGCTGTGATGGTCACGTTATACTGAGACGCGCTCTCTCTGTCTAGATGCCCATCCACCACTAGAGAATAATAATTTTTGTAATTTGTCTCAAGTTTAAAGGGCACTTTGTTTGACACAGCGCAGTTTACGATGCCGTTTTTGCCACCATCGCCGTCAATAACTGACACCAGAGCGACAGCGGTGCCAATGATCGCGTCCTCTTTTACTGGACTGAGAAGCGACGTCACAGTAATCTCGGGTTTATTGTCATTAATATCCAACACCTCCACAAGCACTTTACAGTGCGCGGACATCGGAGGCTGCCCTTTGTCACTGGCCTGTGCGCGAATCTCAAAAGCGTTGTTCTCTTCTAAATCTATTTTCCCTTTTACTGTGATCGCCCCTGAATTCGGATCAATTGCAAAAAGCTGCAAGATCTGACTTTGATCTCTTTTAGGTAAAGAATAAACTATATCACTATTGAGACCTTCATCAATATCTGTCGCATTTAACACAACAATGGTCGTTCCAATGGCCACATTTTCAAAAACTGTTGTTTTGTACAATGACTTACTGAAAACTGGAACATTATCATTATTATCTAAGACTTTAATGATTATAAGAGACGTGCCTGTTTTCGATGGTGTTCCTCCGTCTACAGCGGTCAGTGTGAGCTGAATAACAGACTGTTTCTCTCGGTCTAAAGCTTTCTGTAGCACCAACTCAGCAGAAACACTCTGTTCTCCTCTGTTCACAGCTAAAGAAAAATATTCATTTGAGTTAAGCTTATATGTATTTACTGAATTTTTTCCAACATCTGCGTCTGTCGCATGATTTAAAGAAAATCGAACCCCGGGCAGAGTGCTTTCTGCAATTTCTAGCGTTTGTGATTTCTCACTGAAAGACGGAGAATTATCATTAACGTCTAATATACTAATCTCGATTTGATAAAGCTTCAATGGATTGTTGATAACAGCCTCTACATTTATTGTACATTTAGATAATTTGGCACAAAGCTCCTCTCTGTCTATACTTTCACGTACATACAAAAATCCAGTTTTTAGATTTACCTCGAAATATTTTTTCTTTGACCCAGTGACAATCTGAAACATGCGCGATTCCAGTTCCTGAACATTTAGGTTTAAATCCTTAGCGATATTTCCCACTGTTGTTCCAGGATTTACCTCTTCTGGTACTGAATAGGAGAGCTGTCCTGATACCGCACCAAAGCACCACTCCAACAGAACAAACAGAATACAGGTCACAATAGATTTCCTTCTATACGTTGGTAACATTATAAAAGCAGATGAAGCCCATACAATGATCCTTAAAAAAAAATGGTATTCCAATTTCCAAGTAATACTAATGAGTGAAAATAAATCGCAGAAAATATTCCATGTTAAAGACACAAAATGAGACCTCCGCACACTCTCTTGCGTTCAGTCTTTCTGAAACAAAGCCCTGTGATATCTCCGCCCCAATAAAACCAGGAGGGGCTTCCGTAGAAAATAAGTAATTCAAGATTCAACGGACTGCAGTGACACCACGCGGATTTATGAAATAATATCAAGCAATTCATAACCAAAACCTATTCAAAAACGCCTGAATCCAAATTACAGCTATTTGTAATTTTTTTGTTCACAACAAAAAAAGAATGAATTAAAAATGTGTCAAATATATAAGGAAATAATTGGTAAATTTCTGCACTGTACGTAAAATTTTGTCTTTTTTATAGCATCATATAACAGAAAAAAGCTTCATTTAGCCTACAAGAAAGCTTATTAGATTTTAGATTTAATTATGAGTAGCATATTGCGCTATAAGAGCGCATGTCTTATAACATAAATAACATGTTTGCATTTTATATGAATGAACGAGTCTAAATAAAGAAACAATAAATAAATAGCCTAATATAAATTGGTCGCTTTTTAGCTATTCATTTACACAACTGTCATTCTTATCACGAAAACAGGTTTCAACTATACCTAAACATTTTATTAATAAAATTACATTTTATTAACATATATTACTACATTTCGTTGCCTTGTACTTGTACATGTGTAATGACAATAAAGTTGAATCTAATCTAATCTAACATGTATACAAACCTAAGCATTATAACGAAAGTACAACCAGGCCAAATTAAAGCTGTTGTACAAACTTGAGGTATTCAGCACCACGGACAACTCCAACTCAACACATTACACGTCAATCTAAAGATGTTTAACAAATTCTTATTAACACAACATCAAAATACCATTAAAACAAAAACTCAAATCTTAAATATTTGTTTTGTACGCTAAAAGATAATAGCGAATCTTGTGTCAATTGAAACACATAACTTAAGAAAAAACTGAAAACACAACCTAAAAGTATCCAATATACGAACCATGACCAATACTCACAAAACATTCATTCACATCTTACCTTGTCTTTATTAGGAAATGTTTGTGTTCTGGTAAAAGTATCTCCTCCATTAATACTGATCAGTTCTGCATCTGCAGGCGGAAATGGCGCAGGGAAAACTACTACGTCACTCTTCAGTGTATCCGAGCTAAAGCACACGTCATACTGCTGAGTGGATTTGGAGTAAGACCAGCTCCCGTCAGGGTGGGTGGTGATCATTGGGGTGCTGTACCTGCCCAAACTGCCCTCTGTCCTGTGGCATTTCACAGCTATCAAACTGATAAGACTCAGCAAAAAGATGACGGATACAGACACAATGGCGATCAGCAAATACAGATTTAAATCCGAGAAACTCTCCTCCTTCATAGGTACATGTCTGAACTGAGTCTTGACGTCACCTGTGTTCTCAACAACCACGACATCAATAGACACAGTCGCTGACAGTGAGGGCTCTCCGTTATCAGAAACCAAAATGACCAAAGGATGAGTTTTTAAATCATTGTCACTCATTCTTCTCTTAGTCCTGATCTCTCCGCTGCTGGTTCCGATTCGAAACAGATTGTTTCCTTTGGGCTCAGAGATGTGATAAGAGAGCAGCGCATTGTAACCAGAATCCGCATCTACAGCCCTGATCTTGGCCACAAAGTAGCTCGCCTCAGCAGAATAGGGAATGTTCTCTGTGTTCACGGAACTGTGCTCGGAATATGGCGCAAGAATCGCGGGACTATTGTCGTTTTCATCCAGAATAAAAACATTTACAGTCACGTTACTGCTGAGCGGAGGAACACCAGAGTCTGTGGCCTGAACTTTAAACTGAAATGTTTTCATTTTCTCATAGTTAAAAGACTGTAAACTGTGTATATCTCCACTGTCAGAGTTTATGTTGATCATAGATGTTACTGGGCCGTTTTTAGAGCTCTCTAATAATGAATATGTGATCCGGGCATTATTACCTACATCAGGATCAAACGCAGATACTGTATGAATAACAGCTCCGATCTGACTGTTCTCCTTCACATAAACATTAATGACAGAATCTGGAAAGCGCGGCGCGTTGTCATTCACATCAGAAACGTGTACAGTAATGACACTGATACTAGAGAGAGGCGGAGTCCCTTCATCAGTAGCTGTTATGGTCACGTTATACTGAGACGCGCTCTCTCTGTCTAGATGCCCATCCACCACTAGAGAATAATAATTTTTGTAATTTGTCTCAAGTTTAAAGGGCACTTTGTTTGACACAGCGCAGTTTACGATGCCGTTTTTGCCACCATCGCCGTCAATAACTGACACCAGAGCGACAGCGGTGCTAATGATCGCGTCCTCTTTTACTGGACTGAGAAGTGACGTCACAGTAATCTCGGGTTTATTGTCATTAATATCCAACACCTCCACAAGCACTTTACAGTGCGCGGACATCGGAGGCTGCCCTTTGTCACTGGCCTGTGCGCGAATCTCAAAAGCGTTGTTCTCTTCAAAATCTATTTTCCCTTTTACTGTGATCGCCCCTGAATTCGGATCAATTGCAAAAAGCTGCAAGATCTGACTTTGATCTCTTTTAGGTAAAGAATAAACTATATCACTATTGAGACCTTCATCAATATCTGTCGCATTTAACACAACAATGGTCGTTCCAATGGCCACATTTTCAAAAACTGTTGTTTTGTACAATGACTTACTGAAAACTGGAATATTATCATTGATGTCTAAGACTTTAATGATTATAAGAGACGTGCCTGTTTTCGATGGTGTTCCTCCGTCTACAGCGGTCAGTGTGAGCTGAATAACAGACTGTTTCTCTCGGTCTAAAGCTTTCTGTAGCACCAACTCAGCAGAAACACTCTGTTCTCCTCTGTTCACAGCTAAAGAAAAATATTCATTTGAGTTAAGCTTATATGTATTTACTGAATTTTTTCCAACATCTGCGTCTGTCGCATGATTTAAAGAAAATCTAACCCCGGGCAGAGTGCTTTCTGCAATTTCTAGCGTTTGTGATTTCTCACTGAAAGACGGAGAATTATCATTAACGTCTAATATACTAATCTCGATTTGATAAAGCTTCAATGGATTGTTGATAACAGCCTCTACATTTATTGTACATTTAGATAATTTGGCACAAAGCTCCTCTCTGTCTATACTTTCACGTACATACAAAAATCCAGTTTTTAGATTTACCTCGAAATATTTTTTCTTTGACCCAGTGACAATCTGAAACATGCGCGATTCCAGTTCCTGAACATTTAGGTTTAAATCCTTAGCGATATTTCCCACTGTTGTTCCAGGATTTACCTCTTCTGGTACTGAATAGGAGAGCTGTCCTGATACCGCACCAAAGCACCACTCCAACAGAACAAACAGAATACAGGTCACAATAGATTTCCTTCTATACGTTGGTAACATTATAAAAGCAGATGAAGCCCATACAATGATCCTTAAAAAAAAATGGTATTCCAATTTCCAAGTAATACTAATGAGTGAAAATAAATCGCAGAAAATATTCCATGTTAAAGACACAAAATGAGACCTCCGCACACTCTCTTGCGTTCAGTCTTTCTGAAACAAAGCCCTGTGATATCTCCGCCCCAATAAAACCAGGAGGGGCTTCCGTAGAAAATAAGTAATTCAAGATTCAACGGACTGCAGTGACACCACGCGGATTTATGAAATAATATCAAGCAATTCATAACCAAAACCTATTCAAAAACGCCTGAATCCAAATTACAGCTATTTGTAATTTTTTTGTTCACAACAAAAAAAGAATAAATTAAAAATGTGTCAAATTTATAAGGAAATAATTGGTAAATTTCTGCACTGTACGTAAAATTTTGTCTTTTTTATAGCATCATATAACAGAAAAAAGCTTCATTTAGCCTACAAGAAAGCTTATTAGATTTTAGATTTAATTATGAGTAGCATATTGCGCTATAAGAGCGCATGTCTTATAACATAAATAACATGTTTGCATTTTATATGAATGAACGAGTCTAAATAAAGAAACAATAAATAAATAGCCTAATATAAATTGGTCGCTTTTTAGCTATTCATTTACACAACTGTCATTCTTATCACGAAAACAGGTTTCAACTATACCTAAACATTTTATTAATAAAATTACATTTTATTAACATATATTACTACATTTCGTTGCCTTGTACTTGTACATGTGTAATGACAATAAAGTTGAATCTAATCTAATCTAACATGTATACAAACCTAAGCATTATAACGAAAGTACAACCAGGCCAAATTAAAGCTGTTGTACAAACTTGAGGTATTCAGCACCACGGACAACTCCAACTCAACACATTACACGTCAATCTAAAGATGTTTAACAAATTCTTATTAACACAACATCAAAATACCATTAAAACAAAAACTCAAATCTTAAATATTTGTTTTGTACGCTAAAAGATAATAGCGAATCTTGTGTCAATTGAAACACATAACTTAAGAAAAAACTGAAAACACAACCTAAAAGTATCCAATATACGAACCATGACCAATACTCACAAAACATTCATTCACATCTTACCTTGTCTTTATTAGGAAATGTTTGTGTTCTGGTAAAAGTATCTCCTCCATTAATACTGATCAGTTCTGCATCTGCAGGCGGAAATGGCGCAGGGAAAACTACTACGTCACTCTTCAGTGTATCCGAGCTAAAGCACACGTCATACTGCTGAGTGGATTTGGAGTAAGACCAGCTCCCGTCAGGGTGGGTGGTGATCATTGGGGTGCTGTACCTGCCCAAACTGCCCTCTGTCCTGTGGCATTTCACAGCTATCAAACTGATAAGACTCAGCAAAAAGATGACGGATACAGACACAATGGCGATCAGCAAATACAGATTTAAATCCGAGAAACTCTCCTCCTTCATAGGTACATGTCTGAACTGAGTCTTGACGTCACCTGTGTTCTCAACAACCACGACATCAATAGACACAGTCGCTGACAGTGAGGGCTCTCCGTTATCAGAAACCAAAATGACCAAAGGATGAGTTTTTAAATCATTGTCACTCATTCTCCTCTTAGTCCTGATCTCTCCGCTGCTGGTTCCGATTCGAAACAGATTGTTTCCTTTGGGCTCAGAGATGTGATAAGAGAGCAGCGCATTGTAACCAGAATCCGCATCTACAGCCCTGATCTTGGCCACAAAGTAGCTCGCCTCAGCAGAATAGGGAATGTTCTCTGTGTTCACGGGACTGTGCTCGGAATAAGGCGCGAGAATCGCGGGATTATTGTCGTTTTCATCCAGAATAAAAACATTTACAGTCACGTTACTGCTGAGCGGAGGAACACCAGAGTCTGTGGCCTGAACTTTCAACTGAAATGTTTTTATTTTTTCATAGTTAAAAGACTGTAAACTGTGTATATCTCCACTGTCAGAGTTTATGTTGATCATAGATGTTACTGGACCGTTTTTAGAGCTCTCTAATAATGAATATGTGATCCGGGCATTATTACCTACATCAGGGTCAAACGCAGATACTGTATGAATAACAGCTCCGATCTGACTGTTCTCCTTCACATAAACATTAATGACAGAATCTGGAAAGCGCGGCGCGTTGTCATTCACATCAGAAACGTGTACAGTAATGACACTGATACTAGAGAGAGGCGGAGTCCCTTCATCAGTAGCTGTGATGGTCACGTTATACTGAGACGCGCTCTCTCTGTCTAGATGCCCATCCACCACTAGAGAATAATAATTTTTGTAATTTGTCTCAAGTTTAAAGGGCACTTTGTTTGACACAGCGCAGTTTACGATGCCGTTTTTGCCACCATCACCGTCAATAACTGACACCAGAGCGACAGCTGTGCTAATGATCGCGTCCTCTTTTACTGGACTGAGAAGCGACGTCACAGTAATCTCGGGTTTATTGTCATTAATATCCAACACCTCCACAAGCACTTTACAGTGCGCGGACATCGGAGGCTGCCCTTTGTCACTGGCCTGTGCGCGAATCTCAAAAGCGTTGTTCTCTTCAAAATCTATTTTCCCTTTTACTGTGATCGCCCCTGAATTCGGATCAATTGCAAAAAGCTGCAAGATTTTACTCTGATCTCTTTTGATAAAAGAATACAATATATCACTATTGAGACCCTCATCAATATCTGTCGCATTTAACACAACAATGGTCGTTCCAATGGCCACATTTTCAAAAACGGTTGTTTTGTACAATGACTTGCTAAAAACTGGAACATTATCATTATTATCTAAGACTTTAATGATTATAAGAGACGTGCCTGTTTTCGATGGTGTTCCTCCGTCTACAGCGGTCAGTGTGAGCTGAATAACAGACTGTTTCTCTCGGTCTAAAGCTTTCTGTAGCACCAACTCAGCAGAAACACTCTGTTCACCGCCTTTCTGCACAGCTGAAGAAAAATATTCATTTGAGTTAAGCTTATATGTATTTACTGAATTTTTACCAACATCTGCGTCTGTAGCGAGATGTAAAGGAAATCTAACCCCGGGCAGAGTGCTTTCTGCAATTTCTAGCGTTTGTGATTTCTCACTGAAAGACGGAGAATTATCATTAACGTCTAATATACTAATCTCGATTTGATAAAGCTTCAATGGATTGTTGATAACAGCCTCTACATTTATTGTACATTTAGGTGATTTGGCACAAAGCTCCTCTCTGTCTATACTTTCACGTACATACAAAAATCCAGTTTTTAGATTTACCTCGAAATATTTTTTCTTTGACCCAGTGACAATCTGAAACATGCGCGATTCCAGTTCCTGAACATTTAGGTTTAAATCCTTAGCGATATTTCCCACTGTTGTTCCAGGATTTACCTCTTCTGGTACTGAATAGGAGAGCTGTCCTGATACCGCACCAAAGCACCACTCCAACAGAACAAACAGAATACAGGTCACAATAGATTTCCTTCTATACGTTGGTAACATTATAAAAGCAGATGAAGCCCATACAATGATCCTTAAAAAAAAATGGTATTCCAATTTCCAAGTAATACTAATGAGTGAAAATAAATCGCAGAAAATATTCCATGTTAAAGACACAAAATGAGACCTCCGCACACTCTCTTGCGTTCAGTCTTTCTGAAACAAAGCCCTGTGATATCTCCGCCCCAATAAAACCAGGAGGGGCTTCCGTAGAAAATAAGTAATTCAAGATTCAACGGACTGCAGTGACACCACGCGGACTTATGTATTAATATCAAGCAAAACAAAATATGTAATTAAGAGTTATTTGTAATTTTTTATCAGGTTCTTAGGACTTACATTTTAACTATTGAATTATTTGTCTGACGTTCCTTTATTGTGTTCAAACAAAGGCTTGATTCTCAGAGTAGCATGAGCAATATGTTGGGGTATAGTGTATTCACTTAATAGCATACAATTTGTCGATTGTACAGCACCATTACTTTTAACCACAATATCAGTTTTAAAAGAAATAAAGAACATAAAACACATAGATTATTTTGGAATTAAAACCAGGTGAAAAAAAAGCAGTTTACAGATTAAAAAAACATTTTGTGTTCAGCACCGCGGACAGCTCCAACGGTACTGTTCTCCAACTAAGTCTATTCACACATAAGGTCCAAAATCTGCAGACAGCAGCTACATGCAGGCAATTTCCAAACTTAGTTTTAAAATATTTGTGTTGTGCACCAAAATATAAAACTGAATTCCAGGTCAATGCGAACATAGGTCATTAAAAGAAACGCTAAAATACAAACTGAAATTATCCCATATAGAAACACATAAATATTCACTCACATCTTACCTTTTCTTTACTAGGAAAAGTTTGTGTTCTGGTAAAAGTATCTCCTCCATTAATACTGATCAGTTCTGCATCTGCAGGCGGAAATGACGCAGGGAAAACTACTACGTCACTCTTCAGTGTATCCGAGCTAAAGCACACGTCATACTGCTGAGTGGATTTGGAGTAAGACCAGCTCCCGTCAGGGTGGGTGGTGATCATTGGGGTGCTGTATCTGCCCAAACTGCCCTCTGTCCTGTGGCATTTCACAGCTATCAAACTGATGAGACTCAGTAAAAAGATGACGGATACAGACACAATGGCGATCAGCAAATACAGATTTAAATCCGAGAAACTCTCCTCCTTCATAGGTACATGTCTGAACGGAGTCTTGACGTCACCTGTGTTCTCAACAACCACGACATCAATAGACACAGTCGCTGACAGTGAGGGCTCTCCGTTATCAGAAACCAAAATGACCAAAGGATGAGTTTTTAAATCATTGTCACTCATTCTCCTCTTAGTCCTGATCTCTCCGCTGCTGGTTCCGATTCGAAACAGATTGTTTCCTTTGGGCTCAGAGATGTGATAAGAGAGCAGCGCATTGTAACCAGAATCCGCATCTACAGCCCTGATCTTGGCCACAAAGTAGCTCGCCTCAGCAGAATAGGGAATGTTCTCTGTGTTCACGGAACTGTGCTCGGAATAAGGCGCGAGAATGGCGGGACTATTGTCGTTTTCATCCAGAATAAAAACATTTACAGTCACGTTACTGCTGAGCGGAGGAACACCAGAGTCTGTGGCCTGAACTTTAAACTGAAACGTTTTAATCTCCTCATAGTTAAAAGACTGCAAGCTCTCGATCTCTCCTGTCGATGGGTTCACTTTAAGGAGCGCTGTAATGGGTGTACCGTTGACAGAGCTTTGCAGTAAAGTATACGTTATATGTGCATTCTCCATGATATCTGCATCAGAGGCAGTAAGCGTGCATATAATCGAACCGACTTTGCTGTTTTCCGGAAGATAGGCATACACGACCTGACTCGGAAAGCGGGGGGCGTTGTCATTTACGTCAGCGACCTGCACGTGTATTATTTTAGCTCTGGACATGGGCGGGGAACCGTCATCTTCAGCAATGACCGTTATGTTATACACTGTTAAGTTTTCCCGGTCCAGTACGCCATCTAAAACCAATGAATAGTAGTTCTGAAAGGATGACTGTAATTTAAACGGACTGGACCCTGCAAGACGAACACGCACTGCCCCGTTTTTACCCGAATCTGGATCTGATACCGTCATTAGGGCAATTACCGTACCCTTCACCGCGTTTTCCTCTACCGGAGTAAGAAGTGACGTTACAGTAACATCTGGGGGATTATCGTTAATATCTAAGACTTCTATTAAAAGCTTAGTGTGCCCCGACATAGTGACTTGACCTCTATCGGTGGCTTGAACTCTGATCTCAAAAGCGTTGCTCTCCTCATAATCAATATCACCTTTAATTATGATATCTCCTCGTCGCGCGTCAATATCAAACTTCCCCATAATATTTTGAGGCGTACGACTAATAAAAGAATAAATGATCTCTCCATTCAAGCCTTCGTCTGGATCTCGAGCCTCTAATCTAGTTATTATGGTGCCAATTGGTGTGTGCTCCGCTACAGAGACTTTATATAATGATTTACTAAAAACTGGAGCATTGTCATTGATATCTAATACATTAACCTCTATTATTATGGTTCCTGTCCTGGCAGGAGATCCACCATCAATAGCAGTTACTGTAAATTCAAGCCGTGGAGTTTTCTCTCTGTCTAAAGTCTTATGAAGCACTAGTTCAGCGGAAACAGTTTTATCACTATGAGTTTGTACATCTAAAGAAAAGTAATCGTTTGAGGTAAGCTTATATGTTTTAATTGAGTTTACTCCAATGTCTGTGTCATGCGCGCTCTCCAGAGGAAAGCGCACGCCAGGTGCCGTGCTTTCACTAACATTAATCACTACAGAATTCATAGGAAACACCGGAGAATTATCATTAATGTCGGGGATGTTTATTTTTACTCTGTAGAGTTGCAGTGGACTGTTCACCACGACCTCTAGATTAACGGCGCATGAGGGTGCGCCTGCGCAAAGCTCCTCGCGATCAATTCGCTCGTTCACCTGCAGCGCTCCCGTCTCAGTATTCACACCAAAATACTGCTTTTTAGAGCTGTGCACTATGCGAAAGCCCCGAGCCTGTAGGTCTTTAATCGAAATGCTTATATCTTTAGCTAAATTACCGACTGTAGTTCCCTGTTTAACCTCCTCTGACACACTGTATGAAATCTGCCCGCTTACTGTTTCTAAGATATGACAGACCAACGCAAACGAAAAGCACGCTATAAAATGCCCCTGAGTAGATACAAACATGGCTGCACTTTTTATTTTACACGACAATCATGAAAATAACCACCAAAACCCATCAGATACCTTATATTTCCATTTGAGAAGAGAAAATCCGTTTCAGTCATTGAGACACAAAAGAAATCAGCCAAACCTTCTACATTGACAAAAGCACAACAGCAGTAAATCCACACAACAGGAAAAAGGTAACACATCCATCAAAATCCTCAACGATACGAGTCCAAATTTTTTTTGCCAAAAACGACCACGTCCTGTCATGAGGTGGGTAAATACAACAAGAGATAGATAAGAGAGGGTGAGAGAGGAGAGCACATAGAGGGAGGGAGGGAGGGAGGGGACTGTCCATGATGATGAGAAGGAAGGACGCGCCTTTCTTTAGCAAAGCAAGTAGAACAAGAGTGACACACAGTGGCCTTCACATGAACTGCATCGCATGACTCCCTGAGATAATAGTGTAATACACTCAACTACACATACAGTTGTCACTATTTTTTTACAGCATTCGACTACCACTGAAACAGACTCTTTGAATTAAAACAGCAAATAAATTTTGCTTTGTAAAACATTTAATTTGCCACAATTATGCAAGCTGCCAATAATGTAAAATCTCAAAAGGCAGCACATGAAACCATCACTGACAACAGCTGACTTTGACAAACATTCTCAACAACAACTATATGTTAGAAAAATCAAAATATAATTGCAGAATAAAATACACTGAATATTTAGTTTGGTTTTAGTTTAACATCTGTTGACCTCTAGACATACACCCTATCATATTATTTCCCCACATAAGCAGGCTTCATCATAACATTACTCGGCATGCCATGCAATTCACTTAGGATTTTGAAATATAATATGATAATACTTTTAACAACACTTCATTAGTTAAAATAAACAAACAATGAATACTTTTTCATACTTTAATTTCAGTTTTGACAAATGCATTTTTTAACAAATTAACAGTATATTAAATTATCTCGAAACCATTACATCAGTGATTATTCAAACTGACCTGAAACTTACCCAGTTTACATACTAAAACCAGACATGACTGCTGTCATATGTTCTGTTTAAACATAAGATGGACTGTATGAACATGTTTCAATAATATTTGGCAAACAAACAGTGTGACAGTACACTAGTGGTCAAATGTTTTGGGACACTTACTCACTTATGTGTTCATATTTTTTTCACATTTTATAATAAACTCATTAAAATTATGAGATAAAATAAAGGGAACTATGGGAATTATGTTGTATTAAAAAAAGAAAAATAAATAAAAACATGTTATATTTTATCGTCTTCAGTGTCGTCACCTTTCCACTAGAATTTGCAGAAATGTTTTCATGTAATTTTATCAAGCAGCTTCTTGAGGTCTCATGCTTTGTAAACAATATTAAAGGAGTTTTTATCTATTCTGTGTTCTTATTGGCTGTTTTTTCTTCATTATTCAAAGTTATCCATTAAAAAAAAGACGTTTTTTGATAAATATGTTTGGAAAATTATATTTTTGTCTACTAAACTAATTTCATATATATATATATATATATATATTTTAATAATCTTTGTTTTGAAAAGTGTGTATTGTTTTCTTGTTTAAATCCTAGGACATCTCTCAAAAACACAACAGAAAATGTGAACTACTTTCTCCACCTCCCCCCCCCCCTTTCTCTCTCTCTCTCTCTCTCTCTCTCTCACACACACAGGCACGCACGCACACACGCACACACACACACACACACACACACACACTTCAGTCTATTACTACTCGTGGACTTGCGTCACACAATTGTGCCATTCATTCACATTCAAATAATCCCATCTGACGTCTGTCTTTCTCAGAGTACATGAGGTCAGTTTATTAAAATTTTGAGATTGTGTGATGTGAGTAAAGCAGAGAAAGTGTGTTGATCTCTTCTCTTGCAGACCTGCTGCTGTAAAGTTCACTGCACGTTTCCTGAAGATGTGCGTATATATTTATTAGAGAGAGATTATACAGAATGTTACATTGGTCACATATAATCCAGGGATTAGGTTTTGCTGGTATCCACTGTATTTTATTCTCTCAAACCAATTTCAAATATTAATAATCATAATCTGCACTGGACAACAAAATGTGAGGGCACATCAAAAGGCCACAGAGAAATGTCTTTTTAGATGACGTGGCTCCACAGTAAACATACACACATTATATCAATAAACACAAGAACTGGCAAGTTTGCACAATTGATCACAAATAAAAAAGACAAATAACAAACTAAAAAGAACTCAAAAACTTCAATGTCAAGACAAACAACATATCCTTGTTGTCTATAGTCAAACAAAGCCTTTAAGAATTTTTCAATAAAAAGTTTTGTTTCTTGATCTTATGAGTGAATGATCTTGTTTAAATTCTGTTTCACCAGCACTGCTGACATTAAGCATTATCACTGACAATACAGCATATTTGTGTGTACCTTTGTGTGTATGTGCCTATGTGTGTATTAGATAAACTTTTCATGCCTGAGGTTGCATGAAGACATTGTGGACAGCAGAGGGAGTGTTTGGATAGCGTGTGTGATATCATGAAGGGTGGGGCTGTGAATATGACAGAATACACACATTGATATTGCCAAATACTCTGATGTAGGTTAAACACAGTGTAAATAAACTGATAAATATCGAGTGTACTACATTAAAATAAATTATCAAATGTGACACCGTGTACATTAAAACGAATATTTCATACAAACCTTTATGTGCAAACTAGACAATTTATCTGACAAACCGTGTTTTCTAATAGAGAAAAAGAAATGGTTATATAGGCATCCGTAAGTATGTTTGTATGTCCTTCATGCATATACTGGAGAAAGAAATGTGTGAGAGAAAAAGGGGGAGGGTTGACGTTGTCAGGCAGCAGAAGCACCCGCTCTGCAGATCACGCCTGTTGCCATGGAAACAGCATTAGAGGAGGCTTTCTGAGACCCCCATTCTGCTTGCACAGAGAACTATTCGAAGGACAATTTATCTAGAAGCAATGAATTAAAACGTGTAAAGCTTATTAATATTAATGTTAAAAGGGAGTCATTAATATGACACGATAATGAAGAATGAATATAATGTCTGTGACACACATGTGTTGGAAAGCAGGTCTACCGGTGCAGTGGTCATTACAGCTTTACTCCCATCACCTCCCCCACAGAAACACAACAGATGCTGCCAACACACCCTGCTGCACATTAGACTCTACTGTACTACAGCTGTGATGTTATGAAATCAAATAATTACTGGATTCACCTCCAAAACATCGGACATATAGATTTTTAAAGTAGGTGCAAGTAAATACGTCAATTATTAACAACACTGTTAAAGAATTCTGTAGACAGTTTGCTTACTGTAGATTCATATTTATCTAATTTATCGGCAACAGTGTGTTTAAAGATAAATGGACATTAAACATCAACAAGTCTTTATCTTTACAGAAAAAAACTATAAAATAACAGCCTCATGCAAAGCATTCTGGGAACCAAAAATCCCCACCAACCTTTTTCAGATTTTTCGTTCCCAGAATGCTTTGCATGAGGCTGTTATTTCATAGTTTTTTTCTGTAAAGATAAAGACTTATTAATGTTTAATGTTCATTTATCTTTGATCAAACTGTTGCCGATAAATTAGATAAATATAAATAATACAGTAAGTTACTTGCAAATATTTTACAGTGAAAGAATTCAACGGCCCCAGAGTTTCTGAAACAACTTTCAATGGCTCTACCCGATATACAGAAAACATTCCTGGATTACATTACGTCCTGTTTTATTCATAATTGTCACGCACATAAAAAACTGGCCTGCATTTCATGTTGACTTTTATATAGAAAAACACAAATGCTTAATATTAGCAATGCTTGGATTTCTTTAAATGTATTCCTGTAACCTAGTTTGTGCATTGACTGGAGCACAGCTCTGTTTATACAGCAAACATTTACATTTATGCATTTGGCAGATGCTTTTATCCAGAGTGACTTACATTGCATTATACTTTAACTTTTGTTTCCGAGTATGTGGTTCAAGTGTACAATCCCTTAGTGCCATGCTCTGACCACTAAGCTACAGGAAAGCTATGAACACAAGATATACTAAGAGCTGTTTAAAGTTACACTCTTCTTCTTAAGAAAGTGAATCTAAGAGGATCAACATCGCTCTTAAAACCTGACACTGATACAACAAACTACAATATCTCAGACACACAGATTGAAACTATTTTCAGTCCTGGCTGTCATTTCTACATCTTCACATATTCTAACTGCAACTGGAACGAGACCAAGATGTTTCAGATTAAACTCTGTGTTGTTTTAATCCATTTTTAATCAAAAGGAAACCAATTCTGCCATGTGTTAATATAAAGCGAACAGATGCCATCAAACAAACACACTGATATTTCGAGAAAGATGATTCTGTGAGAGGATTTTAGTCTAAATGAAGCTTAATAATTTATGTTTTACATGATTGCTCAGACAGAAATAGGACAGGGGCGGGCGGGGTGATATTCCAGTCAGAAGAACAGAAACTGCAGAAGACTACACTTTACAGAAACTGCTTTAATCTATAAACAATGTTTTACTGATCATAGAAATGTTAATCACAGAACACAAACCCTTCAGTAAAGCACATGAATGTGACCGCGTCCTGTCCATGAAATGCCACAATCTGTTTGGATTTGGTTCAGACGTGACGTCTGACAGCTGCGCTCAAATTCAATCGTCTCTAATTCACTTTCCTCTTAAAATCCCAAAGAAAGAGTTAGACCCACAAATAAAAAAAATCCCTTTCTCCTCAGAAAGAGTTTTATCTGTTAAACGCGAAAGAGAAAAAGACTGGAAGCAATCTAGGCTTACAATTTTAAACAAGCACACCAAACCAATAAAAACTCAAATTAAAATCAACCAGACTAGATACATTGCAGCATCCACAGATTCAACACGCACAACTTTACATTAAAGACACAGAACTGTCTCAATAAACTAGACTACAACTCTTCTGAAACCAGAAAATAATGAACATTGTTTTTAGTGTATGTTATACAAATATGTGTACACTTCATCTAATGTACAGCGTTGGGTTTGTTATTGTCATGTATTTTTTTTTCACCTTGAATTCTTCTCTACTAGGTCACAGGAAGGCTAAAAGCTAACCAATATTGAGCAAATCTAAAACGAAGAGGAACTGATGATAAGCCTGTATGAACTATAAAAAAAAAAGAAATGAGAGAAAGTGTTTTTGTTCGGGTGGAGTAAGAAGCTCACGTGCATGAAAGAATCAAATCCAGTTCAATCCTATAAATAAGCCTTTTAAGTAATAAGACTGAAGCAGCTTGGAATTAAACAGCCTCTGCAGATGCACTGGCCAGTCACATGATCCAAGAGATCCGATTGGCCCTGACACACATTGCAACCTCTACATTATTACTTGATTGGTTAAACACACCTCTGTTAGATGCTCCTGGCCGATCTGATTGGCCGAGGTGTTGCTGTGCGATGACTGAAGCAGATGTACTTCTGACTCTCAGGAGAATTTTCATCCAATCAGGTGAAAGTATTGATTTACACTTTTGTTCACAGATTTATGGACCACACCCTCCGACAAACCAGACACAACCCGAGTGTGATTTCACCAGGACAGATGACGCACGCGTAAATCTCCCACACACGGCCGTAAATGGGTCACCACCTACTGAACCAAATCAATGCTAACACACTAACACACATTATAGTAGAAAGATGAATTGTTTATTGACAAACACTGTCCAAGTGTAAACTGTGTGTACAACAGCTAGTGTGTGTGAAGATGCACAGAAAAGAATTAAAGAATTACACTTACTAGCCAGCAGGTGGAGATTCTCATTTATGAGTCAGTTGTGAAACAAAGGAACCTCTCTCTCTCTCTCTCTCTCTCACACACACACACACACACACACACACACACACACACACACACACACACACACACACACACACACACACACACATCTTCCTCTCACACTCTGTGTCAGAGGAAATGAAAATGCATCTCTTATATTGTAAGCAGCTCAGAAACGTCAGACCTATCTGATAACAAATCACTGTCTTATGTTGTCTTATGTTTTTAAAACATGTAGAGATGTATTAATCGTCTTTATGCTTAACATATCCCCTGATGTCTAAAACATATATTTAGATTCTGTTTAGGTCATTTTGTAGTATAAGTGTGATCAGTGACCTATGAGTATCTGAAAGATGTCTGTATTCATTACTACATAGCGGAAGGACTAAAGTTAGCGGCAACACATCTTTTGGGATGCAGCATGTACACACACACACACACACACACACACACACACACACACTAGTAGTAATCCAGTGACCTTAAACCTACGTGATATCCTGCAAAACTCACACGGAAAATATCATCCTTCTCTCTATATGAAATTAATATTCCCACAAAACATGTACGTATATGTTAATCATTTATATGTGTTTGTGCACAATTACAGATGAATTGGGTGAATATACTGACGTGTACATTTCTTTAATGTGTGTGTAAATGTGCATGTGTATGCGTGTGAATGTGGGTAGAGCCGCAGGCATGCGTGTATGTGGGGGTTGGATTACTGCAGGATGACATCAGCAAGAACGCATATGGGACATTTTATGTGGACAGAAACAGAATCCAATGTTCCCAAAAGTTCTATATTAGTCTCTCTCTCGCTTGCGCACACACGGACACTGAACATCATCTTTCACTCTACTCATCAAAACTTTATTTCTCTTGGTCTCTTGAATTATTAAATATGAATCTCCACACTCTCACAACACTTCACATTTATATAAATCTACTTTCTTAAAATTTCTTACCTTGAGTGTGCTCTGGGGAAACACCAAACACAAGGAGGGCATGAGGAGAGAGAAGAAAAAAAGACAGAGAGAGAAGGTTAGTGTTTGTCATTGGTGTCTGCATTGTACACACTTTCAAAATGATTGGTTTGGAAACAAATGCAGAAATATACAAAAGAGCAAAAAATTACATTTACCTTCAGAAATGGAAAGATGCTTTCATTCAGAGAGAACATAACACATTTCATCTATATGTGACCCTGGATCACAAAACCAGTCTTAAGGGTCAATTTTTTGGAAATTGAGATTTTTACATCATCTAAAAGCTGAATAAATAAGCTTTCTATTGATGTATGGTTTGTTGGGATAGGACAATATTTGGCCGAGACACAACTATTAAAATCTCAGGAATCTGAGGGTGCAAAAAAATTTAATATTGAAAAATTCGCCTTTAAAGTTGTCCTAATGAAGTCCTTAGCACAGCATATTACTCACAAAAATAAAGTTTTTATATATTTACGGTAGGAAATTTACAAAATATCTTCATGGAACATGATGTTTACTTCATATCCTAATGATTTTTGGCATTAAAGAAAAATGGCTCATTTTTGACCCATACGATGTTTTTTTGGCTATTACTACAAATGTTCTCGTGCTACTTAAGACTGGTTTTGTGATCCAGGGTCACACATGTGTGAACTGAACCCACCTTCTATACCTTACCAGATGAGCTACAGGAACATTTGAACAAGCATACAAATAAAAAAGCAATGCAACCATACAAAGTTTTCATTAGATATTAAAATCATACATGTAAATTTAAAGCAACAAAGAACAAATTTAAGCAATTTGTTAAGGGATGCTGAACGGTGTGTCTTCAGCAGTTCAGTGAACATTGCAGTGGATTTAGACTCACTCCACCTTACCAGCAAAATAGACACTAAAACCATGAGATGTCCAAAATTCTTTCTGAACCACATCATCATCTTCACATTCCTTAACCAGCAGGATATCAGTTACTAGCCCTTTAAACTCCACTACACCATTTCCACATCTCATATCAACACATCTACAACAGTGATCGAAACATCTTCAACTCAAACCTTTACATGACACTCTGAACAAATGCAGAAACTTTAAAACAATGAAATACATTTTTAAACGAATATGGGTTACAAAAAAAATACACACAATATCAGATCTTAATCGAATCTGCCAGCCTACCAAAAGTCACATATTGTTAGCGTCTACTGAAAACAACTAAATGTCATAAACCAAATGTAGAATATTTCATGAAATGATCCGTCAAATGTATTATTCCAAATATTTTGTAATAGAACAAATTGGCAACATAACAACAAAAATATGCACTTGTTATAGCAATGTAACAGCGGGCTTTAATTGCAAACATCCAGCACAGATTCTGTTCAAAACATCCCAAACGACTGTCTAATAAACTTAAGATAAATGTGCTGAGATTAACAGAGATTACAGGGGTCATTGGGAAGTTAAAATATCCCAGGATCATGAAATCTTTAGCTCCAGAGAACTGCACAGAACACAGCCAAATTTTACTTGCTGACAGTCAAACACATGGACTTGTACACTTAT
Organism: Oreonectes daqikongensis; assembly: GCA_026939265.1. Classification (NCBI taxonomy): domain Eukaryota; kingdom Metazoa; phylum Chordata; class Actinopteri; order Cypriniformes; family Nemacheilidae; genus Oreonectes; species Oreonectes daqikongensis. Next base: position 143,782 of record JAOTQM010000598.1, on the reverse strand, counting down.
TATTACAATTACAAGAGAGAACAAACAGGGGACAAACACATACAAAACTGATTACTATTATATTGCCGGAATGGAAATCTCAACTGAAATAAAATGTTTCTGAGTGCTATGTTGTATATAAGCCTAAACATGTTTTTAAAAAATATATTTATATTAATTTAGCAGATGCTTTTATCCAAGCTTAGAATTTTGAAGAGTTCATTTTCAAAACCTCTGTTTTTATACAATTTTTAAAACCATGTTTTTTATTGTGCATTCCAATTATCAAACAAACTGCACTTTTTTTTAAGTAATAATAACTAGATACAGCTGACTAAGACAATAAAAAACCATTAACAATTATTTATTAGAATTTTTGCAAATAAACTCTTCATGTGTTCTTTTAATCATAAATCTTTCTACTAAAACAGCTAATAAAAAACATAACCAGTGGCTTCCTAAAACACAGCTAAATGGTAGACAATAAATAACCAATATTCTTGCATTAAGATAAAGTTCATGTGAATACAAAAAAATCAGGCAAGCTGAAGCCAGCAAGAGAAAAATGATTGATAGAAAGTTAAAGAGTGTTAGTATGGATGAAAGAAAAACAGAAAGGAGACCACAGTCACAAAGAGGAGGAGAACACTAGTGGAAACCACAGCAGAACGAAAGAATGGAGTCAGTGAGAGGAAGAACAATAAAGAGGATATTTTACATGGATTAAAACGTGGAGAGGTGGAGAAAGCAAGAGAGAACGAGTAGGAGGTAAAGGAAAAGTAGAGAGAGAGAGAGAGAAGAAGGGGAGAGAAAAAAATTAAAGCAAAGTGTGTGTGTAAATTCAAGGTGTAAAATTCAAGGTGTGTGTGTGTGTGTGTGTGTGTGTGTGTGTGTGTAAATGGCAGGTCCGCATGCTGGGTAAAGTTCTCCTCCCCTTCAGACAGCTCTAAAACTAATGACTTTCCTATGTAATCCCATCAGAAAGCTTGTAGTTGGATTAGTGTCTCTGCGGTTATGCGGACAAGTTTAATCCAACAGAAGAGCACACATTAACACCACAGAAGCCATGACACCAGATTCACCTCATCACACCTGAGCTTTACTATGCAACTCAAATTAACTTCTGAAAAAACTTAAAATTAAAAAACTGCTCAAAGCAAACCTGTATTCTAATGACTCAAGCGTGATATGCAACATATACTATTATGTAACCTGACAGAGTGTACTAAACAGATTTTTATATTTTTAATGCCTGCATGATAAAAATAAAACACGTTAACATGTTTAAACATGTAGTAAATGCTTCCTCTGTAACTGCTCATCAGTTTTAGCTTACAAGTGTAGACCTTCAAAAACAACACACAATTGACTTAACAGGACGATCAATAACAACTCTAGATCAGGTGCAACTCAGCTTCACAATCAACAACATTTCATTCTTATTGCTTTAATATTTATTATGAAACATGTCTCTTTAAATCTTAAATTCATCAGTATCTCATAAAACAAAAATATTAGTTCTAGTTCACTATGTAATTCAGCTTTTTTAAATAAGACCAGAAGAGTAAAACAGGCAACCATGTCTGGGAATAAAATAATGTTATGTCCTACTGAGCCCACAAGCAGAGCACCCACGAGCTCATCCTCAGCTCAGCTATAGGCACACGCTACTGGTTACCTTCAGAAAAGGTCACTGGCACGTCTACTCCCATCAAACACAATTCAACCATAACAAACCATAACACGATTATCATCTGCATTACTGTTAAAATCAATTCAACTGATATGCAGTCACAGTTCACATACATCTGCGCTTGACAACGAATGTGGATCGTTCAACCGGAACGGATGTATAATCTCTCGTACACTTAAACACCAAAGCGCACACAGACAGTTCTGAATATCACAATGAGAACAAAATTGAGAGACAACGTTTGTAGTCGAGGATAAAAACAAAAGGAACAGCAAAGAGCTGAAAGAAGGAGAGAACAAAAGAGAAAGAGCTTAATGATGAAGAAAATGAGAATCAACCAATTTGAATGTGACACTGTGATTCAGAACCTGATCTGAACAGAGAGAGAGAGAGAGAGAGAGAGAGAGAGAGAGAGAGAGAGAGAGAGAGAGAGAGAGAGAGAGAGAGAGAGAGAGAGAGAGAGAGAGAGAGAGAGAGAGAGAGAGAGAGAGAGAGATGTGTTTGGAATCATTTTCAGGTCTAATGATCAAACACACATACACATACATGCATATACAGAACAGCGGACACACAAAAAGCATGTTAATTCACTGCACCTGCACGTCAACCACCATCTCTCAAAATTAATATCATTACCAGCAAAACAACGTGCCATTATGACAGGACACAGATATTTCATTTGGTCATATAAAATCCCCATATACTAGTTTAATGTAGGACTCATACAAAATCATTTCCATTAACAATCTTTGTAAAAAGAATACAGAAACAAAATTTAGAAAAAACAACATTGGGAAAATGGCCTTTAAAATTGTCCAAATGAAGTCCTTAGCATAGCATATTACTCACAAAAATGCTATTTAATGTGCTATTTAATCTAGGATTAAAAATAGCTAAACACATTACATATAAAGCCTTTCTTATAAAAAAAACACAAACAGGAAAGAAAAAGATCGAGCAAGAGGCAGAGAGAGTTTCGGACATTTTTAAGCACTGACTGAACAAACTAAATTATTCACATTGTGCTGCCCTACATCTTCAAGGCAAAATGTGTTTTGTGTGCCTGTTTCACGCTAACACAAACAGAGACAGAGAGATGTTTTCATGTGTAAGGGATGCAAGATTGCTGCTCAACACGCTCTTAAATTCACAGCAACATTAAAGCATCCATGTGATGATCCCCAACAGAATAAGATATAAGATATAAGAGCTAATGTGCTTAAGAATAAAATATTTTAACCAAACTTGACCATACAGATTTGTATAATTCCCTGTACTGTACAGCGGTGTTGAGAAAACATTTTAAGCATTGTTGAAATTATATTGCAATAATACATAATTTCATTCACAATTTAAAACTCTTCTAGTGACACTGCAGGTTACAACCAATAGGTAAATAACTACACTAAAGATAATGCAAGGCAAACAATTACATAATTATCTTACAAAAACAATCATCTCACACATACTTGACTGTATTTACAGTAATTACAAGATTATGCATACGATCTTGACATCTTTTCTAGTCAAATCACGCGCATGCATGGGTCTGGGTTTGACGTCTAAGAGTGACTCACTATCTAATTCACACTTGAAATGTAAGCTGTGTGTTGTTCATTGTGAAAATAAGCATGCTTTTGGCAAGAATACAGCATGTTATGTCATAAAAATATATGTGACACATCACACGCGACTTTGACTTCTCTCTCCCCTCCTGTTCTTTTCCTAATTTGCTTCAGCTACCCTATAATACAATATGAGGTGCACACTGCACACACACACACACACACACACACACACACACACACACACACACTCACAAGCACACAGATCACATGATGTAGTGAATCAGAGATGATTGTGAACATGGACAAAATGGCTGCTGCCTCATATACCACATATGAACCACATATATATACCACATATGAACCTCCTCCACACACACACACACACACACGTCTGGTTTATTATCTCCGTGGGGGCAGTCCATATAGGCGTAATGACTTTTATACCGTACAAACTGTATATTCTATTCCCTACCCCTAACCCTACACCTAAACCTAAAGATCATAAACAACATTTTGCATTTTTAGATTTTCAAAAATTATCTTTATGTACGGTTTATAAGCTTTTGTTCCCGTGGGGACCTCAATTTTGGTCCCCAAGAAGCAGAATAAACATGGATGGCATTAGAAAGACACTACGACCTCGGCATGGTTTAACCCTGATTTAATTTTTAATTTAAACATTATATCAATTGCCTATATATATATATATATACTGACATTAAATGTAAGAAATAAAAACCAAGCTGCAGCAGCTCAGACTTTCTAATAATAGTATTCATCTTTACGACTCCACCCACAGCTTTGCCTTCAGCCACAGAGATTTCTCTGTTTCATAGCGCTCCAGCAAACACAAACTGAAGCTCTGAAACTGTGTCAGAACAGAATCAGGCTGTTCGTAGCAGCATAATACCATACTAGTAATACTATTTTGGCAGTATGCACTTGTGTAAAGGATGCAAAATATCTGTATGCATGGAATACCCCATTTGCCAACGGTGCAGTATACAGCAAGATATCCCACAATGCAACTTGACCTTCAACTGTGATTTTACCTTCCCTGTTTTGACTCATTACTTGAATGGTTAAGATAGTATTCAATATGTTACGACATTATTGAATTAACCCTAACCAGCTGAATTATAAAGATGAAATACATTATTCAGTCCTGAATACATTACATACTAGGATTACTCTTTAGATATTAGAACTGACATTAAAACCCCATATTAACATGCAAAAAACTATTTAAAAAAAATTATAAAATAAATAGCTGTAAAACTATAGGTAATAGACACAAAACATACAGTATCATACATCAAAACATCCTGTAATATTGTTCAGATAACACAACACATATTTCCAAATCCAGTGTGACAGTTACTGTGACCATGAGAAAGAAAAGTCATCAGATTAATACACTAGCGGTCAAATGTTTTGGGACACTTGAGCGAAATTTTTCTCATTATGTAGAAAACCCCCTTTTGATCTGAGATGTTTGCTTAAATATCTGAAATTAGTTTAGTAGACAAAAATATAATTTTCCAAACATACATGTTTTTCATGACAAAACTAATATTTTATTTAATGAAAAATGTTTTTTAAATTAATAACTTTGACTGAATAATGAAGAAAGAACAGCCAATAAGAGCACAGAATAGATAAAAACTCATTTAATATTGTTTAAAAAGCATCTCAGGGTGAGACCTTAAGAAGCTGCTTGAGAAAATTACATGAAAACATTTCTGCAAATTCTAATGTAAAGGTGATAAAATATAACATGTTTTAATTTATTTTTCATTTTTTTATTACAACATAATTCCCATAGTTCCCTTTGTTTTATTTCCTAATTTTGATGAGTTAATTATTATTCTAAAATGTGCAGAAAATATAAACACATAAGTGAGTAAGTGTCCCCAAACTTTTGACCGCTAGTGTACACTTAAAGTAAAACATACTTTAAAAGAAACGGGGAAAAGAAAGGAGACCTGAAGCCTGCTCCAGACTGAAATATAGAGGACAGAGCTACTTATAACCGCAAGAAACACAAGAAGAACTAATGTGACCCACTAAAGAAGTGAACCGCTGAAGAACCGACACACAGAAACAACAGTCACACAACTGAGAGTCTTTCTCACACACATGCACACACACAGCCCAGACAAACACTGAGATAAATGGAAATGCTAACAGACAGCTCTCTTCATGATATATTAAACCCTTTGGTTGGTCTAGCAGCTTGTCTGTAATGCCAATTGTTTTCACCTGCTGAGAAACTGTTAAAAGCAAATGGAGTGCACACAAATTCTCAGCCTCGCTTTCTTGTATAACAGCACTAGTTCCTACAGCCAACATATCAGTTCTCTGTAGCTCAATACACATTTTTGGCCCGGTCATTCTGGCATCCCAGTGACCTATTTGTGCTCCCTCCTATGAGTCTGTAACACCACAGAGATCAGAGCACAGACCTGGTCAGCGCTAAACACATGTGAGACTGATCTCTAAAGGCTTAGCTGGTCCTGACACACAGATGAAGGGTTTACACGTAAACTTCTTCAAAAGCAATATAAAGATTAAACAGTCAACAGACACAACTTCTCACTTGAACCTTAAAGGGATAGTTCAGTCCCAAAGAAAATTACACGTTTTACTCACCCTCAAGGCATCCTAACTGAATATGGTTTTCTTCATGAAGCATAATGCAGTCGGAGTTATAATACCACGAATCATTTTACTTCCAAGCGGTGGAATGGAAGTGTATAAGTCCCCATGTTTTAAAGCTCCAAAAAGCGTATCCATCGATCAAAGAACTGCTCGACACGACTCCGTGGTCTTAACAAAGGTCTTCTGAAGCGAATCGGTGCATTTGTTTAAGACAAATATTGACAGCTCTATTAACATTAATGTCTAACATGGGTAACATGGGTTTTGTTTTGGGACTGAACTATCCCTTTAACGTGACTTTAAATCTTTAATTCCAGCATAAAACATTCCAAAGCAACTGTGCCTGCCATGCCTGCTGTTACCATGGCAACTAGGGTGGAAAACAGGACCAAAATATCTGAGAGTGATGCTTAATCCAAATAAAAAGAAATATTCGGAAAATGTCGTGGTTATGTTGTATAGCCTGGATGTCATATCATTGATAAACCACATCACAGCAACTCTTTTTTGCGTGTTTGAAGAACAGAAATTGCTCGAAGAACCTTGGATTATGTACCCAAGAATTTACAGACGAAGGACGCTGCAGAATTCAAATGAGATGCTGAGCTGTACAGTAACTGCACTGTGTGTGTTTGTAGGACCAGACCAAAATTCTGCTGATCTTTGCAATACCTGATGGGACCTGCAGTACAGTCAGCAGATCGAGACTGTGAATTTCATCATCCTTGGCACCCCACATATCTATATCAACAGATATAGTACAACAGACATCAAAATCATGGTATAGCTTAAAGAGATTTCTAGCACACTGTAATTTAAATATTGAGTAGATTGTCTTTCTACAAAGCAATCCATTTTTTTGCTTTCCTGTAGCTCGGTGGATCATGGCGCTAGCAATGCCAAGGTCATGGGTTTGATCCCAGGGATTGCACATATACTCAAATACAAATGTATAGTATAATGCAATGTCAGTTGCTTTGGATAAAGGTGTCTGCCAAATGCGCAAATGTGTATTTGTGACTGATAGAAGGGAAAACAATATGAGAGGAAGCATATATTCATATGACATTTATAGGTCATTGATAGATCGCTCCCTGTTGTACACCTGTATAAAATAATGATTAATAAGTGTAATATTATTTATTCCATGATGCAATCATCCTTACCATTTAAAGTATGGGGGTAATTTAATTTGCTATACCTCCTATTAAAAATAACAGACAGATCAACAATCTCTTCTGGCAGGGGGACATGTTCAAGAAGGCAGCATGAAGTTAAACAAGAAACAACAAGAAAATTAGATATTTGCCACACAAAAAAAGAAATGTTGAATCAACTTTAAAAAAATAAGTAACCTGGCTGCCATAAAATTTTGAATTATTTTAAATATTAGTTAACTCGTTATTAGTATAATTGCATGAAATTCGTTAGTGTTAAGTTGAATGAACTCAAAATTATAAGGCAGCCATGTTACTTATTTTTCTAAGTTAACCCAAAAAATTATATTTACAGTGTAGGTAAGTGACTGCTGACACCTTGGATATGCTCAGACACCTTGCTAAACATTCCCTATCCCTGCTCTCTCTGTAGTGCCTGAAAGGAGAAAATGAAAAAATGTAATGAACAAAAAAGAAAAGAGACTGGTGGAGGAGAAATAGAGCTGTGTGTGTGTAATGTAGAATAAGGCCAATCCTGTCTGCATGATGAACTGAAATATGTCTCTTTAACAGCATCTCACACACAAACTTAAAACCATGAAACTAAATCTGCTGTCAATTGAGCTACATTCAAAAACCAACCTCATTATTGTGATGTTTATTTACACGAAAATAGACAAATAAGAAAATCATACAAACCACAGGCACACACAACACTGCACACACTGCACACAACACTTCTCCTCTCTATGTCCTCTTCACAGGGGGCTGAATCTGTTGACACCATCTGCTGACTACATTACAGCAGAGCCTTCTCCATCTTAATCTGTTTGGCTTGATCAAAACAAAAAACCATTCCTTTTAAAACTCAGGCAACGTATCTCTTTCCTGTCCATCTCCCAACACATCAGTACATCCTTCCATTTCCCAATAGAGTTTAAATAGATGTGTTGCTATGGATACCAGATTGAACATGAATGATCAGAATGCTCAGCACAAGCAGGTTATGAAGCACCTCTGTGTTCAAGATTCAAATAGCAGTTTGTGATAATAACAGCAGGATTTAGACAAAAAATCACTTTAAACACAAACACTAAAGACCCCAAACTTTTACAACTTAATATTAATTTTACCTCTCCAGAATCTCTCCTCCTGCGATCTGGTATCACTAGAGTATTCCTATTACTGCCAGGTGCTAGAGTTGAGCCGATACTCATTCTGGGTCCAACTAACATGTACCGTTTATCTCCAGATCTGTACTGAATGCTGTGACACAGAGTCCCGTCGTAATTCACATCTTGTAAATACTTGGACGAATAGTCTGTAGATTTAGAGCACTGCATTACGATCAACACGATGATACTGATGATAAAAAGCACCGACACAGAGCCCAATGTGATGATCAAATAAAATGTCACGTTGTTTTCCTCCTCGTCTTTTACTGCGTTTTTAACATCAGAAGCTGCAAAAGCCTCTTTGGGCTCCACAACTTTGACAATCACAGTCGCTGTTGCTGACAGAGAAACATTTCCATTGTCTTTCACCAGTATGACCAGTTTATGCTGGGCCTCGTCTGTTTCTGTGAATGAACGAAGGGTTCTTATCTGTCCTGTATAGCGATCCAAACTAAAGAGACTGTGATCACTAACTTCCTGAAGTGAAAATAATAACCAGCCGTTGTATCCTATATCTGCATCATAGGCTCTGACTTTAGTCACCAGATGACCTGCGTTCACATTGCGAGGAATCTCCTCCACACCCTCAGCAGAACCGTTTGCACTGACTGGATATAAGATCACTGGAACATTGTCGTTCTGATCCAGAATAAACACGTTTACTGTCACGTTACTGCTCAGAGACGGAGATCCAGAGTCTGTGGCAAGAACTTGGAATTTAAATGTTTTCAACGTTTCAAAGTCAAAACTCTTTAGCGCATAAATCTCTCCATTTTCAGAGTTAATATTAATAAATGATGTATATTTATTTTCATCTCTGGAGTCTCTCCAAATGTTATAGTTTATGACAGCATTTCCATCTAAATCACGATCAGCAGCTGACACAGAAAATAAAGATTTGCCGGGGACATTATTTTCCAACACATAAAATGAATAAGGAGAAGAGCTGAACTCTGGACTGTTGTCATTTACATCTGACACCTGAACAGTTATAGTTTTTAAAGAAGACAGAGGTGGCTGCCCAGCATCTTTGGCTTCTAATGTGATGTCATACCGAGGTACAGTTTCTCTGTCAAGAGATGAGGCTGTAACCAGCGAGTAAATGTTATCTTGGGATGATGGTGTTAACCTAAAAGGTAAATCCTCAGTTATGTAGCACAACACTTTCCCATTTACACCAGAATCCAAATCACTGACGCTTATTAAAGCAACTGTGGTTCCTACTTTAGAGTTTTCAGGAACTGCACTGGAAAAAGACGTAACTTCAATCTCAGGTGCATTGTCATTTACATCAAGGATTTTAATGGTTATACTTTTATCTGATGCGAGACGATAATTATCTGGTCCTTTGTCTGATGCCTGGATATCGATTTCATAATTATTAATCTCTTCATAATCTATAGGGCCAATAACCGTAATTTCCCCAGTATTAGAATTTAAATCAAAAAGTGTTAATAGCCCGCTGTCTATATCATTTCCAAATGTATAAAAGATTTCTCCATTTGAACCGTCATCCATGTCAGTAGCATTAACTTGTAAAACAATTGTGCCTACGGGGACGTTTTCCCTTAGCGTTACAGAGTAAACATCTTGTGTGAATACTGGCATATTGTCATTAACATCTAAAACGTCCACTATTATCTCCATAGTCCCGGTCTTCGAGGGTCGCCCTCCGTCGAGCGCAGTAAGGAGCAGCTTGTGTCTGCTGGTTGTTTCTCTATCTAAGGCTTTTTGAAGAACTAGAAATGGCATTTTTCGATCCTCTCCGCGGTCTTTAATCTCAATCCGGAAATTATCATTATGACTGAGCTTGTATTGTTGAACGGAGTTCGTTGCGCTATCGGGATCTCGTGCCGCCTGTAACTGATAGCGCGCTCCAGGTAAGGCAGATTCCGATATTTCCAATCGTTTCTCTTTCTCCGGGAATGTCGGTGCATGGTCATTCACGTCCACAATTTCAACAGAGACGTAATGAATCTCTAGCGGGTTTTCAAGGGCGATTTTTAAATTGATGACGCAGGCGCTGATTCGCTCGCACACAGTCTCTCTGTCTATTTTGCCGTTTACGTTTAACATCCCATCAATCTGATTTACCGTGAACAGCGAGTCGTCGGAGGTTGTAACGATCCTGAATCCCCTCTCCTTTAACGATTGAAGGTCCAGACCTAAATCCTTCGCGAGGTTTCCGACTACAGCTCCGTCTTTTTGCTCCTCGGTAAGGGAATACCGTATTTGAGAGCGGACTCCTTTCCAAAATAATATTAAAAATGCCATACATACAAGCCCGAGGCGCCATGGCGCACGCACTCTTTGTTCCATTTTGTTAGAAATTACACCGGCGTTTGCTAAGTTAGTAAATGTATTCCACTCGCAATAGATTTGGATCCATATCAGTGATGAATAGATCGTAAAATTCCTGGTTTATGTGAAATAATCCGTACGATATGAGGCAGGTAGCTCTTGGTGGACGAGATGTAATGTCTACGAAGATCATAACCAACTGATGGAGCGCGCAAACGAAACTGCTGAGACGATGCTGCGCGAGGGCTGTATTTTTGGTGCGCACTGACACCGTGCGAGTTTAGAGTTTACTGCAGACGAGCCCGGAGGACTAATAATCATTTGTTAGACAACACATATTGTTAAAAAACCAATGAGACAAATGAACACAAAATAAAATGTTAGACAACACATTGACTATAAGAGATAACTTTAGACAAAGTTATGTTTTTCAATGTCTTAAAACCTTTTACTGCTCAGGTAGATAACTGGCAATAAAACCTATGTAAAGCATTTAAGAACATAAATTATTATTATTATTACTTTTTTCCAAAAGTAAAACTTTAAATAAACACACACACACACACACACACACACACACACACACACACACACACACACACACACACAAACACACAAACACCCCCACACATATATAAAATGGATGAATTGGACTAGACTGTGAAGAATAAGCAGCTATAAAGTATCCAGCAAACATTGGAACTGGGGCAGTCATCCAATAAATCCCTGCAGCAAGACAGCTTATAAAGTTCACTGAAAGAATGGCCAGAATGTGCAGAGCTATACCCTAAACAAGGGATAGACACTTGGAAAAAAGCATTCAAATGAGATTTCTTACTTTCTTGTTGTTTCTACACTACCCCCATACCTTCATCTGTAGTAACTGACAGTATTTAACTTAACAATTATACAAAAATGTGGAAAACAGAAATAATTAAAGTGAGTATGTGTGGAAAAGAGGAGACTGGCCATTGAGCTGGTGTTTACACAAACAACGGTTACTTGCTGCGTAAAGCAACAAATCTTCACAAAATCATCATCTTCACCTTACACACACTCCAATCCTTGGCATAACAGTTATTCAACATGAAACACTAACAGGTTTCCCATTTTTCACTAAACTCACATACACATGGATCTACTGTCCCCTCCAGGTCTAAGGGAATCAAAAGCTCATTGTCCAGTTCAGTGTCAACAAAACTATTCAAGTTATCTAAACACAAATAAAAGACATCGACTTCTGTATATAAATATACTGCACACAGTAAAGTAAAATAAATCAACATGTTAAAAATAATGGTGCAAATGCTTATTTAAAATAGATAAACTGAATGAGCAGCAAAGATAGACTGTCAAAAGTCATATGTAAAATAATAGTTATATGCACAAACGTATGAAATAAACAGACTCCATCACAATTAAGAGCATGAACCAAATAATTGTTGTCAATTCCTCTATATATTTTAATTGAATTACACATTATCAAACCTTGTACTCTTACCTCTCCAGAATCTCCCCTCCTGCGATCTGGTATCACTAGAGTATTCCTATTACTGCCAGGTGCTAGAGTTGAGCCGATACTCATTCTGGGTCCAACTAACATGTACCGTTTATCTCCAGATCTGTACTGAATGCTGTGACACAGAGTCCCGTCGTAATTCACATCTTGTAAATACTTGGACGAATAGTCTGTAGATTTAGAGCACTGCATTACGATCAACACGATGATGCTGATGATAAAAAGCACCGACACAGAGCCCAATGTGATGATCAAATAAAATGTCACGTTGTTTTCCTCCTCGTCTTTTACTGCGTTTTTAACATCAGAAGCTGCAAAAGCCTCTTTGGGCTCCACAACTTTGACAATCACAGTCGCTGTTGCTGACAGAGAAACGTTTCCATTGTCTTTCACCAGTATGACCAGTTTATGCTGGGCCTCGTCTGTTTCTGTGAATGAACGAAGGGTTCTTATCTGTCCTGTATAGCGATCCAAACTAAAGAGACTGTGATCACTAACTTCCTGAAGTGAAAATAATAACCAGCCGTTGTATCCTATATCTGCATCATAGGCTCTGACTTTAGTCACCAGATGACCTGCGTTCACATTGCGAGGAATCTCCTCCACACCCTCAGCAGAACCGTTTGCACTGACTGGATATAAGATCACTGGAACATTGTCGTTCTGATCCAGAATAAACACGTTTACTGTCACGTTACTGCTCAGAGACGGAGATCCAGAGTCTGTAGCGAGCACTTGAAATTGAAATGTTTTCAACATTTCAAAGTCAAAACTCTTTAGTGCATAAATCTCCCCATTTTCTGCGTTAATATTAATATAAGATGTATAAGGGTTTTCTACGCCACTGTCCCTCCGTATCTGATAACTAACAACGCCACTTTCACCAGCATCTTTATCAGAAGCTGACACAGAAAATAAAGATTTGCCGGGGGAGTTATTCTCCATTACATAAAATGCATAAGGAGAAAAACTGAACTTTGGATTGTTGTCATTAACATCTGACACTTGAACAGTTATAGTTTTAACAGAAGACAAAGGTGGCTGCCCAGCATCTTTGGCTACTAATGTGACTTCATAGTGAGATACTGTCTCTCTGTCAAGAGTTGACATTGTCACTAAAGAATATGTATTATCTTGTGATGAAGGCATTAATTTAAAAGGTATGTCCTCAGATATTGAACATGAAACTCTGCCATTCATTTCAGAATCTAAATCAGATACACTTATTAAAGCTACTGTTGTGCCAGGTTTGGAGTCCTCAGGAACAGTTTTTGAAAATGATGTCACTTCTACTTGAGGGGCATTGTCATTTACATCAGATATTTTTATAGTTATACTTTTATCTGTTGTTAGAGGAACCATCCCTTTGTCAGAAGCTTGAATATCTATCTGATATTTATCTTTAGTCTCAAAATCCAAAAGACCTGTCACAACAATTTCGCCTGTGGTTGGATTAACATCAAAAAGTTTACGTAATTTGTAATTGACGTTATGTCCTAATGAATAAACTACGTGTCCGTTCTGACCTTCGTCAGAATCAGTTGCGTTTACCCTTAATATTGTTGTACCTATAGGGGTGTTTTCATTTAGAATTACGCTATAAGTCTCTTTAGTAAAAACAGGTGCATTGTCATTTATATCTAACACATCTATCTTTATCTCCATTGTTCCAGACTTTGGCGGTCTGCCTCCATCTAAAGCAGTTAATTGCAATTGTATATTTTTAGTAATCTCTCGATCAAGAGGCTTTTGCAATGTCAATACGGGGACTTTGCCGTCTTCATCTCGATCTATAATTTCAATACGGAAATAATCGGTGTGGCTTAATTTATAAATCTGAACTGAGTTACTTCCACTATCTGGATCGCGCGCTGCCTGAAGCTGGAAACGCGCGCCAGGAAGAACTGTTTCACTGATTTCTAAACGCTTTTCCTGCTCTGGAAAACTAGGAGCGTTATCATTCACGTCTATTATATCAACAGTCACGTAATGTATCTCTAGTGGATTTTCTAAAGCGATTTTCAGATTGATTAAACACGGGGTGATTCTCTCGCACACCGCCTCTCTGTCTATTTTACCGTTCACATATAACACACCGTCATTCTGGTTGACGCTGAACAATGACTCGCCTGATGAAGAGACGATGCGAAATCCTCGTTCCTTTAAGGTTCTGTGATCAATACCCAAATCCTTCGCAATATTTCCCACAACAGCTCCGTCCTTCTGCTCTTCTGAGATCGAGTAGCGTATTTGCGCCCAAACTGTTTCACCGCAAAAAAGCGAAAGAGCAATGAAAATGATTTTCAAACGCCACTCAAGCCATTTGTCGAACCTCCTTTGTCCCATTTTGTGATAGATTCGTTCCAAAACAATTTACCAACAGCTCTTTAAATATTATTCGAATAGCCACATGAAAAACAACCAAATTATTTACACTCCATATGATAATGGAACTCGAGGTACAAAAGCACCAAACAGGACGCACCACTGAAAAAATGAAGCAATGTTCGAGTATAAGTGACGAAAGAGCAGGGGAGTGACCGTATTTTTTGGCGCTGTGAGTCACAGGTTTACACTGACACCTTGCGATCTTCCACTTTCATTGCAATGATATTCCTAATTAAAATACTGTTATCTTTATATAGTCAACTATTTCTTGATAAATTGTAAAGATAAACAAAAGCAAACACAATTACAATGTTGTGTAATGCGGACTACAATGCAAATTTAAAACCAGCACCAAGGACAGCGACCCTGTTGCTCTCGTGCGCTTCAAATAAATATTTGATGTCAATACTGTACAAACTTGGTCTTTTGAGCTCAGCAAGCGGATTTAAAACAAATAACATTAAATATTTTAAACATAAAATGCTAGGAAAAACAGACACATACATAGTTATATATTCTGATTATTTTATGCATGAACAAAAAACATTACAAACAATAAACATCCTTTCATACCATAAAGATTATACAAAAACAACTTCCGTCGTTTTCTTACCTCTCCAGAATCTCTTCTACTGCGATCTGGTATCACTAGAGTATTCCTATTACTGCCAGGTGCTAGAGTTGAGCCGATACTCATTCTGGGTCCAACTAACATGTACCGTTTATCTCCAGATCTGTACTGAATGCTGTGACACAGAGTCCCGTCATAATTCACATCTTGTAAATACTTGGACGAATAGTCTGTAGATTTAGAGCACTGCATTACGATCAACACGATGATACTGATGATAAAAAGCACCGACACAGAGCCCAATGTGATGATCAAATAAAATGTCACGTTGTTTTCCTCCTCGTCTTTTACTGCGTTTTTAACATCAGAAGCTGCAAAAGCCTCTTTGGGCTCCACAACTTTGACAATCACAGTCGCTGTTGCTGACAGAGAAACGTTTCCATTGTCTTTCACCAGTATGACCAGTTTATGCTGGGCCTCGTCTGTTTCTGTGAATGAGCGAAGGGTTCTTATCTGTCCTGTATAGCGATCCAAACTAAAGAGACTGTGATCACTAACTTCCTGAAGTGAAAATAATAACCAGCCGTTGTATCCTATATCTGCATCATAGGCTCTGACTTTAGTCACCAGATGACCTGCGTTCACATTGCGAGGAATCTCCTCCACACCCTCAGCAGAACCGTTTGCACTGACTGGATATAAGATCACTGGAACATTGTCGTTCTGATCCAGAATAAACACGTTTACTGTCACGTTACTGCTCAGAGACGGAGATCCAGAGTCTGTGGCAAGCACTTGGAATTGAAATGTTTTCAACATTTCAAAGTCAAAACTCTTTAGCGCATAAATCTCTCCATTTTCTGCGTTAATATTAATATAAGATGTATAAGGGTTTTCTACGCCACTGTCCCTCCATATCTGATAACTAACAACGCCACTTTCACCAGCATCTTTATCAGAAGCTGACACAGAAAATAAAGATTTGCCGGGGGAGTTATTCTCCATTACATAAAATGCATAAGGAGAAAAACTGAACTTTGGATTGTTGTCATTAACATCTGACACTTGAACAGTTATAGTTTTAACAGAAGACAAAGGTGGCTGCCCAGCATCTTTGGCTACTAATGTGACTTCATAGTGAGATACTGTCTCTCTGTCAAGAGTTGACATTGTCACTAAAGAATATGTATTATCTTGTGATGAAGGCATTAATTTAAAAGGTATGTCCTCAGATATTGAACATGAAACTCTGCCATTCATTTCAGAATCTAAATCAGATACACTTATTAAAGCTACTGTTGTGCCAGGTTTGGAGTCCTCAGGAACAGTTTTTGAAAATGATGTCACTTCTACTTGAGGGGCATTGTCATTTACATCAGATATTTTTATAGTTATACTTTTATCTGTTGTTAGAGGAACCATCCCTTTGTCAGAAGCTTGAATATCTATCTCATATACATCTTTTAATTCAAAATCCAAAAGACCTGTCACAACAATATCTCCAGTAATTGGGTTAACATCAAATACATCATTTACGTTTTGTCCTACTGAATAAACTACTTCTCCGTTCTGACCTTCGTCTGAATCAGTTGCGTTTACCCTTAATATTGTTGTACCTATAGGGGTGTTTTTTCATTTAGAATTACGCTGTAAGTCTTTTTTAGTAAAAACAGGTG
The DNA here is from genome assembly GCA_026939265.1 of Oreonectes daqikongensis. Taxonomy (NCBI): domain Eukaryota; kingdom Metazoa; phylum Chordata; class Actinopteri; order Cypriniformes; family Nemacheilidae; genus Oreonectes; species Oreonectes daqikongensis. Next base: position 127,094 of record JAOTQM010000598.1, on the reverse strand, counting down.
CATTGTCATTTATATCTAACACATCTATCTTTATCTCCATTGTTCCAGACTTTGGCGTTTGGCTCCATCTAAAGCAGTTAATTGCAATTCTATACGTTTCGTAATTTCTCGATCAAGAGGCTTTTGTAAAATCAAAAAGGGAACTTTGCCGTCTCGGTCACGGTCTTTAACATCAATACGGAAATAATCGGTGTTGCTCAATTTATAAATCTGAACTGAGTTCTTCCACTATCTGGATCGCGCGCTGCCTGAAGCTGGAAACGCGCACCAGGAAGAACCGATTCTCCAATCTCTAAACGCTTTTCCTGCTCTGAAAACTAGGAGCGTTAATCATTCACGTCTATTATATCAACGTAATGTATCTCTAGTGGATTTTCTAAAGCGATTTCAGATTGATTAAACACGGGTGATTCTCTCGCACACCGCCTCTCTGTCTATTTTACCGTTCACATTACAAACACCGTCATTCTGATTGACGCTGAACAATGACTCGCCTATGAAGAGACGATGCGAAATCCTCGTTCCTTTAAGGTTCTGTGTATCAATACCAAATCCTTCGCAATATTTCCCCACAACAGCTCCGTCCTTCTGCTCTTCTGAGATCGAGTAGCGTATTTGCGCCCAAACTGTTTGTAAATACTTGGACGAATAGTCTGTAGATTTAGAGCACTGCATTACGATCAACACGATGATACTGATGATAAAAAGCACCGACACAGAGCCCAATGTGATGATCAAATAAAATGTCACGTTGTTTTCCTCCTCGTCTTTTACTGCGTTTTTAACATCAGAAGCTGCAAAAGCCTCTTTGGGCTCCACAACTTTGACAATCACAGTCGCTGTTGCTGACAGAAGAAACGTTTCCATTGTCTTTCACCAGTATGACCAGTTTTGCTGGGCCTCGTCTGTTTCTGTGAATGAGCGAAGGGTTCTTATCTGTCCTGTATAGCGATCCAAACTAAAGAGACTGTGATCACTAACTTCCTGAAGTGAAAATAATAACCAGCCGTTGTATCCTATATCTGCATCATAGGCTCTGACTTTAGTCACCAGATGACCTGCGTTCACATTGCGAGGAATCTCCTCCACACCCTCAGCAGAACCGTTTGTGCACTGACTGGATATAAGATCACTGGAACATTGTCGTTCTGATCCAGAATAAACACGTTTACTGTCACGTTACTGCTCAGAGACGGAGATCCAGAGTCTCTAGCGAGCACTTGAAAACTGAACATTTTAACAGTTTCAAAGTCAAAACTCTTCAGCGCATAATCTCTCCATTTCTGGGTTAATATTAATAAAGGATTTATATTTGTTTTCCTCGCTACCGTCTCTCCCATATTTGATAGATGATTACAGCATTTTCATTTGAGTCTTTGTCAGAAGCAGAAACAGAAAATACAGATTTTCCTGGGACATTATTTCCATGACATAAAACGCATAAGGTGAAAAAGAGAATTCTGGCCTGTTGTCATTTACATCTGATATCAGGACCGTTATAGTTTTAACAGACGACAATGATGGCTGACCCGCGTCTACTGCAAATAATGTGATGTCATATTGAAATTTCGCCTCCCTGTCAAGAAGTGTTGATGTAACTATGAGTAAATATTGTCCTGTGATGACGACATAAGCTTGAACGGTATACCATCAGATATTGAACATGAAATTTTGCCATTGAGGCCAGAGTCTACATCAGAAATGCTTATCAAAGCCACAGTTGTTCCAGGTTTGGAATCTTCTGGAATTGCACTCGAAAACGACGTCACTTCAATTTCTGGGGCATTGTCATTCACATCGGCAATGTTAATTAATATACTTTTATCCGCCGTAAGTGGAACAATGCCTTTGGTCAGACGCTTCTATGTCTATCTCATATTTATCTTTGACTTCAAAATCCAGAAGACCTTTCACATAATTTCACCAGTCACTGAATTAACTTCAAAAAGTTTGCGTAATTATTATTGACATTACTTCCCAAAGAATAAACTACCTCCCCGTTTTGACCCTCGTCTGAATCAGTGGCGTTAACCTGCAAAACTGTAGTGCCTACAGGTGCGTTTTCATTTAACGTAACCGTGTAAGTCTCTTTCGTAAAAATGGGCACATTATCATTTATATCCAGCACATGGATCAGTATTTCTATTGAGCCAGATTTAGAAGGTCCCCTCCATCTAAAGCAGTTAAATCTAATCTCATGTTTTCAGTCACTTCTCTGTCAAGCGGCTTGTGTAAAATTAAAATCGGAATTTTACCATCTTCCCTGTCTTTTATTTCCAGACGAAAATGTTCGTTTTGGCTAAGTTTGTAAGTCTGAAGCGAATGGTTCCAGTGTCAGGATCACGGGCTGCCTGTAGCGGGTAACGCGCTCCTGGCATAGCAGATTTCCCAAATGTCTAGCCGTTTTTCGTTCTCGGGAAACACAGGACTGTGGTCGTTAATGTCTAATATTTCTACAGCCACGTAATGTATCTCTAGTGGATTTTCTAAAGCGATTTCAGATTGATTAAACACGGGGTGATTCTCTCGCACACCGCCTCTCTGTCTATTTTACCGTTCACATATAACACACGTCATTCTGATTGACGCTGAACAATGACTCGCCTGATGAAGAGACGATGCGAATCCTCGTTCCTTTAAGGTTCTGTGATCAATACCCAATCCTTCGCAATATTTCCAACAACAGACCCGTCTTTCTGCCCTCAGAAACGGAATATCGTACATGTCAGAACTGCTCTGCAGAACAAAAGCGAGACCAGTAACGAAAGCGAGTTTCGCATCCATCTGCAATCGACGTGACCGTCCTCTTTGTTCCATGTCTCATATCTCATATGTCACAAACACTTTCAAATCGACTTCACTGTCCATCTAATTATTGTATGATCCCATCATTAATTTATGACAAGTAAGCCGGACAACGCAAAAACGCTGAACAGAGAAGCCCATCAGCACAAGAGGTGAATACGAGAAAACCACACGAATATACCAAGAGAGCGGAAAAAACTGAGGCCAGACTTTGACGTCATGGACCTTTCTCTAGGTTTACACTGACATCTAGCGATCTAAATGCTTGTTGCCCTGTAAAGTACAATAATATCTTATTGCCATAAATCTGTGATTATGTTCATGTAAGTGTATTATTTAACTCATCGCTTAATTATTCAATTTTCATACACACAGAGAAAGAGATGTTGAAAACTCTTTAATACATGAAGCAAGATGTTAAAGTTTATTATTGATCTTAATATTTAGAGACCTCGACTAACCGAAGATGCCAATTCTAACTTTTTACCCTGCGTCCAATATCAATCTTTTTCAACTTAATGAAACACATATTCTTTACACAAAGGAAAGACAAAACAAATGTATACAAATTTGTACCTGTCCACTATGAAAAACACACACTGAATGATTGTTTACAATGTTTGTCTATTATTGCTAATGGAATTTGACATTATTAAAACATGTTTCTCTTACCTCTCCAGAATCTCTCCTCCTGCGATCTGGTATCACTAGAGTATTCCTATTACTGCCAGGTGCTAGAGTTGAGCCGATACTCATTCTGGGTCCAACTAACATGTACCGTTTATCTCCAGATCTGTACTGAATGCTGTGACACAGAGTCCCGTCGTAATTCACATCTTGTAAATACTTGGACGAATAGTCTGTAGATTAGAGCACTGCATTACGATCAACACGATGATACTGATGATAAAAAGCACCGACACAGAGCCCAATGTGATGATCAAATAAAATGTCACGTTGTTTTCCTCCTCGTCTTTTACTGCGTTTTTAACATCAGAAGCTGCAAAAGCCTCTTTGGGCTCCACAACTTTGACAATCACAGTCGCTGTTGCTGACAGAGAAACGTTCCATTGTCTTTCACACCAGTATGACCAGTTTATGCTGGGCCTCGTCTGTTTCTCTGTGAATGAGCGAAGGGTTCTTATCTGTCCTGTATAGCGATCCAAACTAAAGAGACTGTGATCACTAACTTCCTGAAGTGAAAATAATAACCAGCCGTTGTATCCTATATCTGCATCATAGGCTCTGACTTTAGTCACCAGATGACCTGCGTTCACATTGCGAGGAATCTCCTCCACACCCTCAGCAGAACCGTTTGCACTGACTGGATATAAGATCACTGGAACATTGTCGTTCTGATCCAGAATAAACACATTTACTGTTACGTTACTGCTCAGAGACGGAGATCCAGAGTCTGTAGCGAGCACTTGGAAATGGAAAGACTTGACTGTTTCAAAATCAAAACTTTTTAAAGCATGTATATGTCCACTGTCAGGGTCAATTTGGAAAAAAGATGCCATATTGCTTCGCGTCCCGTCACCACGAACAATAGAATAACTAATAATTGCGTTTTCATTCAAGTCTTTATCAGAAGCGCTTACAGAAAATATGGAATTACCTGGGACGTTATTTTCTCGTAAATAAAGTTCTAAAGGATTCTGGGAGAACTCTGGCACATTGTCATTTACATCTGACACCTGTTTATCAGAGTTTTATGGCTGGATAAAGGAGGATAACCTAAGTCGGATGCGGTTATAGTTACATCATAATAGGAAACCAGTTCACGATCTAATATGTTTTTTGTTACTAACGAGTACATGTTATCTTGGACTGACGGTTTTAACTCGAATGGCACGCTATCTGACAGACTGCAAATTACTTTTCCATTGATACCAGAATCTTTATCAATTATACTAATAAATGATATGACTGTGCCTGGTTTGGAGTCCTCTGAAACCACGTTGGACAAGGCGAGGTGACATCTATTTGTGGTTGGTTATCATTAACGTCTATAATTTTTATGACAACTCTACAGTCAACTGTACGCGGAGGTTGTCCTCTATCCGTGGCTTGGACATTTAATCTGTACACGTCATTTTCCTCATAATCGACATTTCCTTTAACAGTAATTTTGCCAGTTACGCTATCCAAATTAAAAAATATTATTTGCGGAATTTTTAGAGGATTTCATAAGAGAATATTCAACCTCTCCGTTTATACCACTATCAGCATCGCTTGCGTTAACGAAAACAACTACTGTTCCTACAGGCGCATTTTCATTAAGTGTTACTGTATATGTTTCCATGCTGAATACAGGACTGTTGTCATTTATATCCTGTATAGCGATTGTGATATTCAAAGAACCCGATTTTGGAGGACTCCCACCATCTAACGCAGTCAGAACTAAAATATGTTTGGCATACTGCTCTCTGTCTAACGGCTTTTGAATGACAAGGAATATGATTTTGTCGTCATCTTCGCCGTCTTTTAACTGCAACTGAAAAAAATCGTTTTGTTGCAGTTTATAAGAACGAACTGAATTAATTCCAGCATCCAGGTCACGGGCTGTCGGTACTGCAAATCGCGCACCAGGATGCGTATTTTCCGGTATTTCTAAATATAAATGATTTTCTGGAAATGTAGGATAGTGATCATTAACATCGGTAACTTCGACAACAATGTAATGTATTTCAAGAGGATTCTCAACAACAAGTTTTAGGTTTATCAAGCATGCACTATTGCCGTCGCATATCTCCTCTCTGTCGATTTTCTTATGCACATTCAGCAGGCCATTGTTCTGATTTACCTGGAAAAGAGCGTCATTAGATCCAGACACAATACGAAGTCGCCTGTCCGTCAATGTACTGATATCAAGACCTACGTCCTTTGCAATATTTCCCACAACAAATCCTTCCTTTACTTCCTCTGGAATAGAATATTTTATCTGCGCTGAAACCGACACACCGAAGCACATCAGAAAAGCGAAAGAAAGAGCGGTCCACCAGCACTCCCATCTTCGTCTTTGTCCTTCAGCTCCCATTGCGATTAAGCAAACTGACAAGTATAGCTTATATCAGAGTGCTAGACTCGTAAACCATATATGATGTATTATGCGCTTTGGATGTACAAGAGCAACAGACTAAAAAACGTATAATTTCAGTGCCTTTTAAAATCGCACGAGCACACCCCTGGAATATTGTGATGAAAAAAGTGTCACACAACGTCATAGCAGTAGGAGGGCTATAACTCAAACCATTTCACTGTGCAACACTGACACCGTGTGATTTCACTCCCTCAGTAACTTCCTATCACATGGTTATCATAAGCAGATTGTAGCCCGTAGCCCAATTTTACATGTCACCAAAACGCAATTGTGCCTATTATCTCAGTAAGATTTAAACAAATATTATTGCATGATCACTATATAGCTAAGGGACAACTGAACACCAGCAAACATATTAGCGATTATTTACACTTAACTGAAGTCGCTAGGTTTTTTTGTACAATTAGGAATAGGAAATATGCAAATAATTATGCAGAAATGCTTACCTCTCCAGAATCTCTCCTCCTGCGATCTGGTATCACTAGAGTATTCCTATTACTGCCAGGTGCAAGAGTAGAGCCGATACTCATTCTGGGTCCAACTAACATGTACCGTTTATCTCCAGATCTGTACTGAATGCTGTGACACAGAGTCCCGTCGTAATTCACATCTTGTAAATACTTGGACGAATAGTCTGTAGATTTAGAGCACTGCATTACGATCAACACGATGATACTGATGATAAAAAGCACCGACACAGAGCCCAATGTGATGATCAAATAAAATGTCACGTTGTTTTCCTCCTCGTCTTTTACTGCGTTTTTAACATCAGAAGCTGCAAAAGCCTCTTTGGGCTCCACAACTTTGACAATCACAGTCGCTGTTGCTGACAGAGAAACGTTTCCATTGTCTTTCACCAGTATGACCAGTTTATGCTGGGCCTCGTCTGTTTCTGTGAATGAGCGAAGGGTTCTTATCTGTCCTGTATAGCGATCCAAACTAAAGAGACTGTGATCACTAACTTCCTGAAGTGAAAATAATAACCAGCCGTTGTATCCTATATCTGCATCATAGGCTCTGACTTTAGTCACCAGATGACCTGCGTTCACATTGCGAGGAATCTCCTCCACACCCTCAGCAGAACCGTTTGCACTGACTGGATATAAGATCACTGGAACATTGTCGTTCTGATCCAGAATAAACACATTTACTGTCACGTTACTGCTCAGAGACGGAGATCCAGAGTCTGTAGCGAGCACTTGAAAATTGAACATTTTAACAGTTTCAAAGTCAAAACTCTTCAGCGCATAAATCTCTCCATTTTCCGAGTTAATACTGACGAAAGACGTAAACTTGTTTTCCTCACCACCGTCTCTCCGTATTTGATAGGTTATTACAGCATTTTCGTTCGAGTCTTTATCAGAAGCAGACACAGAAATAAAGATTTTCCCGGGACGTTATTTTCAACGACATAAAACGCATACGGTGAAACTGAGAATTCTGGCCTGTTGTCATTTACATCTGATATCAGGACCGTTATAGTTTTAACAGATGACAGTGATGGCTGACCCGCGTCTCTTGCAAGTAATATGATGTCATACTTTAACTTCATTTCCCGGTCTAAAGGTGACGTAGAAACTAAAGAATATGTACTTTGTTGCGACGAAGGCATTAGTTTAAAAGGCATGTCATCTCCTACAGAACAGAGGACTTTGCCATTGAGCCCAGAGTCTAAATCCGAGACGCTTATTAAAGCTACTGTAGTACCTGGTCTAGAATCCTCTGGAATGGTGTTTGAAAATGATGTCACCTCTATTTCAGGTGCATTGTCATTTACGTCAACAATTTTTATGGTAACGCTTTTATCTGTAGTCATTGGAATCAGGCCCTTATCAGATGCCTGTATGTCGATCTCATAGCTGTCTTTGACCTCATAATCTAAAAGTCCTTGAACTGTAATCTCACCGCTTATTGGATTAATATCAAAAAGCTTTCGTTCATTGTCATTTACATTTTTGCCAAATGAATAAACGATCTCACCATTTGCGCCCTCGTCAGAATCTGTAGCGTTAACTTCTATGACAATTGTACCTACAGGTGCATTTTCATTCAGCATAACAGAATAAACATCTTTCGTGAAAACAGGAACGTTGTCGTTGATATCTAACACATTAATTATTATTTCCATTGTCCCTGATTTTACAGGCTTTCCTCCATCGACGGCCGTTAATTGCAAATTAATAATTCGTGTCATTTCTCGGTCTAGAGGCTTTTGTAATATCAGAATAGGAATTTTACCGTGTTGTCCACGATCCTTGACTTCGAGACGAAAATGGTCACTGTGGCTTAGTTTATAATGGTTAACAGAATTACTACCACTATCGTAATCGCGCGCTGCCTGCAGCTGAAACCGTGCACCGGGCAGGGCAGATTCTCCAATCTCTAAATCCATATGGCTCTCAGGAAAACTCGGAGCGTGATCGTTGATATCCAGAATCTCAATGGTCACATAGTGGATCTCGAGTGGATTTTCTAAAGCTATTTTCATATTGATTAAACACGGGGTGATTCTCTCGCACACCGCCTCTCTGTCTATTTTACCGTTAACATATAACACACCGTCATTCTGATTGACGCTGAACAATGACTCGCCTGATGAAGAGACGATGCGAAATCCTCGTTCCTTTAAGGTTCTCTGATCTATGCCTAAATCCTTTGCGATATTTCCCACTGCTGCTCCGTCCTGCTGTTCCTCGGAGATGGAGTACTGAATCTGTGCCCGTGCCACTACATGAAACACAAACAATGCAGCTATGAATGTGAATTTCGTCCGCTTCTTCAGCCATTGCGCGTAACTCCTTTGTTCCATTTTGCAAATAATACAGAGCAGCTTCGCAGCAATTACTCCACTACGGTATATATATTCGGCGAAAGATGTATGGCATTGAGCCTCTAAATAATGGCATATATTTGTGGAAAAAATAACAGCCTGGCAGCAAAAGCCAGAGTCCTGTAGCACTACTGCAAACCACGAACAAACGAGCAAAATGAGACCAAGCAACAGCGCTATTTGACGTCATAAGCCAAACACTTGGTTTACACTGACATCTGGCGATGTCACAGTTTTAGTGCAAGACATTATACTGCTCAGTAGAAGTAATACACAGACAACTAAGTAATAAAACACAAAAATTATTCGACAATCGATGCAACTAGTTAAATAATTCAAATTAAATACCCAAAGCTGACAGCACCCAACTACATCTTAGAATTCACACACTCAATTTATTAATTTATTCCAGTAACATGCTTCAAAAAATGTTCACCACCTCACTTAAACTCGTGGATATCAAACGTCATAATGCTATATCTCCATTTACTCGTTATATAATAAGTATTTTTACATGATGTATCTATGCCTTTTACAATCCAACACGTTCTTGAAAGCTTGAACTAATTCAGCACTGCTGGTGTGAACAGGTCCGTTACAGCCCACTTACTAAACGTCAAATGTTTAAGCACCACATAATATGCAGATGTTACCCCTTTACAAATAAACAAACCACATATCAACACGTCTAAATATTTTTAACTTCTGGCAGTTCATCAATATTTATTGTGATAACACAGTACGAGTAAAAATGCAAATGTTGATCATAAATAACCAAAATAACAAATTGACAGGTCAAAAACAATGATTAGTCTTACCTCTCCAGAATCTCTCCCCCTCCGATCTGGTATCACTAGAGTATTCCTATTACTGCCAGGGGCTAGAGTTGAGCCGATACTCATTCTGGGCCCAACTAACATGTACCGTTTATCTCCAGATCTGTACTGAATGCTGTGACACAGAGTCCCGTCGTAATTCACATCTTGCAAATACTTGGATGAATAGTCTGTAGATGTAGAGCACTGCATTACGATCAACACGATGATGCTGATGATAAAAAGCACCGACACAGAGCCCAATGTGATGATCAAATAAAATGTCACGTTGTTTTCCTCCTCGTCTTTTACTGCGTTTTTAACATCAGAAGCTGCTGCAAAAGCCTCTTTGGGCTCCACAACTTTGACAATCACAGTCGCTGTTGCTGACAGAGAAACGTTTCCATTGTCTTTCACCAGTATGACCAGTTTATGCTGGGCCTCGTCTGTTTCTGTGAATGAGCGAAGGGTTCTTATCTGTCCTGTATAGCGATCCAAACTAAAGAGACTGTGATCACTAACTTCCTGAAGTGAAAATAATAACCAGCCGTTGTATCCTATATCTGCATCATAGGCTCTGACTTTAGTCACCAGATGACCTGCGTTCACATTGCGAGGAATCTCCTCCACACCCTCAGCAGAACCGTTTGCACTGACTGGATATAAGATCACTGGAACATTGTCGTTCTGATCCAGAATAAACACATTTACTGTTACGTTACTGCTCAGAGATGGAGATCCAGAGTCTGTAGCGAGCACATTGAATTGAAACGTTTTAATAGTTTCGAAATCAAAACTTGTAAGCGAGTTAATAACTCCTGTTTCTGAGTTTATATTCAAGAATGATGTTATGTCATTCTGTGCACCTCCACCTCTAATAATCTGGTACGATATAACCGCGTTTTCATTAACGTCTTGATCATGAGCTCTCACGGCAAATATCGAGCTTCCTGGAACATTATTTTCGAATAAATAAAGCTCAAGAAAACTGCTTGAGAACTCTGGTTTGTTATCATTCACATCTGCTACTTGGATGCTAAACGTTTTGAAAGACAACAAAGGGGGTTGGCCGAGATCGGTGGCCGTGATTGTGATGTCAAAATTGGGCTGGATTTCACGATCTAAATGTCCCTTTGTCACTAACGAGTACATATTTTCCTGAAAAGATGGTTTCAATTCGAAATGAACGCTTTCAGAAAGACTACACACGACCTTACCATTGACGCCAGAATCTTTATCTAAGACACTTATCAAAGCAACAACCGTTCCAGGTTTAGCATCCTCAGTAACAATATTAGATAACGATGTCAGCTCCATTTCAGGACTATTATCGTTTATATCTTGTATTTTTATTATAACTCGACCTTGTGCAGATAAAGGAGGCTGACCTTTATCTGACGCCTGAACATCAAGTTTGTAAACGTCTGTATCCTCAAAGTCTACTTCGCCTTTAACCGTAATTTCGCCTGTTACGCGGTTTAGTTCAAATATATCATAAACTTTGCGTTTAGAGTTTGACCTAGAGAATATTCAACCTCACTGTTCGAGCCCTCATCGGTGTCGGTTGCCTTTATTTTAATGAATGTTGTTCCAATCGGAACATTTTCTGGTAAAGTGACAGAATATGTATCTTGACTAAAAACAGGACGATTATCATTAATGTCCAGCACAGTAACAGTGATATTAAGCGTTCCTGATTTTGAAGGGCTTCCACCATCGACAGCCGTCACAACGAGCATATGGTCTGCCTTTTTCTCACGATCAAGGGGTTTTCTTAAAACTAAAAACGGGACTTTTTCTTCATCACTGGTTTTGATGTCAATCTCGAAATTTTCATCTTGACTTAATTTATACAAACGAACAGAATATGGTGTTGAATCTTGGTCGCGCGCTGCGTGCAACTGGAAGCTGGTTCCTATAGGGGTGTGTTCTGCAATCTCAAAATGCTGATTCTGCTCAGAAAAATTGGGATGGTTGTCGTTTATATCTGTTATTTCTATGGCAACATAGTGAATTTCTAAAGGATTTTCAACTGCAGTTTTCAGATTTATTAAGCATGTACTAATGCCGTCGCAGATCGCCTCTCGGTCAATTTTTTTATGAATAAATAATTCGCCGTTATTCTGATTTACCTGGAAAAATGCGTCTTTAGAACCAGACACGACACGGAACCGCCTGTCCACCAAAGTGCTCACGTGAAGTCCCAAATCCTTAGCTATATTTCCCACAACGGAACCCTCTTTCATTTCTTCTGGAATTGTGTATCTTATCTGAGCAGAAATGTGTCCAAGGCACATCAACAAAGAAAAACACAAAGCAATCCAACAGTACTCGCATCCGCGCCTTTGTCCATCCATCCTTATCGATATCAAAACAGCATAAATCGGGTGTTGCTTGTTTTCAAATGTTACATTCTATGTAGGCAGACCTTTCTTAAAATAACATTAAAAAATGCTACTCGTATTAATCCGCATCTCGCGATGCATCACAGTGGAACTGAACGGAACAGGCATGCGCAGCACATATAGGTGGGCAGGACCAAACCTCCACTGCAAATCCTTATGTAACACTGACACCACACGGTACAAAAGCAGAAGCAATTCTAAAATGTCACACACATTTGATGAAAAGCTGAGGGAAAAACTTTGAAATGCCGATCAAATCATCACATTTTACAACATGAGACGAAATAAATATGCTTCTCGCGGTCAACAATCACACAGTGCTAAAAATAAAAATAATTTTACAATAGACTGATAAGATATCATTAACTGCTACAAAATAAAACAGTCAACTAAACAAACAAGATATGTTTTATGCTTATATTTAGGAAGCAAAACCTAACTTAAATTTAACCAGCACAAAACTGCAGTTCACATTTTCTGACGCTAACATGACAGAGAACATTACAAATTTCCTTTAATGAAAAAGGTACCAGGTTGAGGCACAGGTGGAAAAAGGAGGTTTTTAAAATGTTTTTAAATGCGCTTACCTCTCCAGATTCTCTCCTCCTCCGATCTGGTATCACTAGAGTATTCCTATTACTTCCAGGTGCTAGAGTTGAGCCGATACTCATTCTGGGTCCAACTAACATGTACCGTTTATCTCCAGATCTGTACTGAATGCTGTGACACAGAGTCCCGTCGTAATTCACATCTTGTAAATACTTGGACGAATAGTCTGTAGATTTAGAGCACTGCATTACGATCAACACGATGATGCTGATGATAAAAAGCACCGACACAGAGCCCAATGTGATGATCAAATAAAATGTCACGTTGTTTTCCTCCTCGTCTTTTACTGTGTTTTTAACATCAGAAGCTGCAAAAGCCTCTTTGGGCTCCACAACTTTGACAATCACAGTCGCTGTTGCTGACAGAGAAACGTTTCCATTGTCTTTCACCAGTATGACCAGTTTATGCTGGGCCTCGTCTGTTTCTGTGAATGAGCGAAGGGTTCTTATCTGTCCTGTATAGCGATCCAAACTAAAGAGACTGTGATCACTAACTTCCTGAAGTGAAAATAATAACCAGCCGTTGTATCCTATATCTGCATCATAGGCTCTGACTTTAGTCACCAGATGACCTGCGTTCACATTGCGAGGAATCTCCTCCACACCCTCAGCAGAACCGTTTGCACTGACTGGATATAAGATCACTGGAACATTGTCGTTCTGATCCAGAATAAACACGTTTACTGTCACGTTACTGCTCAGAGACGGAGATCCAGAGTCTGTAGCGATCACTTGAAACTGAAACTTTTTTACAGTTTCAAAGTCAAAACTTTTAAGCGCACTAATTACACCTGTTTCAGAATTTATATTGAGAAATGAAGTCATGTCGCGTTGTGTCTGATCACCTCTTATAATATCATATGCAATAACGGCATTTTCATTTAGATCTTTGTCTAACGCGCTCACGGAAAATACCGACGCACCCGGCATGTTATTTTCCACTAAATAGAGTTCGAGGGGGGTTTTGATAAACTCTGGTTTATTGTCATTAACATCAGCCACCTGCACAGTAATAGTTTTATAGGAAGACAGAGGAGGCTGGCCTAGATCTGTGGCTTTAATTGTGATTTCATAATCCGAGACAAATTCCCTGTCCAAGCACTCTTTGGTTATTAAAGAATACATATTTTCCTGAACTGATGGTTTTAACTCGAAAGGAACATTGTCTGAAACACTACACACAACTTTACCATTAAGACCAGCGTCTTTATCTGACACGCTGATGAGAGATATTACAGCTCCCGGTTTTGAATCCTCAGGAATTACATTTGAAAGTGAGGTCACGTCTATCTCGGGATTATTATCATTCTCGTCTGTGATCTTTATAATGACTCTGCAATCAGTTGTCATCGGCGGTTGGCCCTTATCTGTGGCTTGGACGGTCAATCTATGTATTTCGTTCTCCTCAAAATCAATCGGCTCTTTGATCTGAATTTCACCCGTGACACTATCTAGTCTAAATATTTCATGCACCTTTCGTCTACTAGTTTTACCAAGTGAGTAGATAACCTCACCGTTTAACCCTTTATCCGAATCAGTAGCGTTGACTCGTGCTATAACTGTGCCTATAGGTGTGTTTTCTGGTAGGGTAACTGAATATAAATCTTTACTACATACCGGGCGGTTGTCGTTTGAATCAAGGACATTAATAGTAATGTTTAAAGTGCCTGATTTCGGGGGACTGCCTCCATCCACAGCTGTCAACACAAGTCTGTGCTCTGAGTGCTGCTCTCTGTCTAACGGTTTAAGCAAAACTAAAATTGGATTTTTTTCTTCTTCGTCGCCGTCTCTCATTTCCAGGTCAAAATGATTATTCTTTGCCAGTTTATATAAGCGAATAGAATTACTTCCAGTATCAGGATCTCTTGCACTTTGGAGTTCAAAACGTGCACCTGCGACAGTGCTTTCAGACATATTAAAATGCTGTTCTTTCTCGGGAAAACGCGGATTGTGGTCATTCACGTCTGTTATTTCTACTCCGACATAATGTATTTCAAGTGGATTTTCAACTGCGATTTTCAAATTTATCAAGCACACGCTATTTCCGTCACACGACTCCTCTCTGTCGATTTTCTTATAGACATACAATTCGCCATTGTTCTGATTTACCTGAAAAAAAGCATCTTTAGATCCAGAGACGATGCGGAACCGTCTGTCTACCAATGTATTCGCATCCAGACCCAAATCCTTAGCAATATTTCCCACGACATATCCCTCGTTAACCTCCTCCGGAATGGAGTATCTTATTTGGGTTGAAACCTGCTGACCGAGGCTCAGCAGCGAAGACAAACACAAAGCAATCCACCAGTACTTCCATCTGCGCCTTTGTCCCTCGTCTTCCATCGTTAAAGATTTCTTTAAAACGGTTGAACGTAAATTATATGAGTAACTTAGTCATTCATGGCAGCGTGCATTCATAGTAATCTAATCTCAATTAAGAAATGAGAAATGTATTTACAGCATCACTATCCTGCTTGCTGTGATATTAGCTACAGCTCTTATGCCAGTGCAAACGAACGAACAGCCATACGCAGCACATTTCAGGGGAAGGGCCAAACCTTTACTCCATATCATAATGCAACACTGACACCCTATGGCACAATCACGCAAATATGAACTTTGTAATACAGATCACTTAAAACATCGGTCAAAAAGCAGCCGTAATTCATGTACCTAGAACTCTTAATAAAAAACACTTCAGCACCATGGACAACGAATGTTTTGCTATACAAGCTAACGAGCAGCTTTAATAAAGTCCTAGGCAACAATTGGTGCACCATTAAATAAAACAAGCGTTTAGTATCAAACTTTGAAATTATCAAGTAAAACAACTCACCACTGTGATATAAGGTGTTAAATTTAATAAAAATTTGTGAAACAAAATATATTTCATCTTACCTCCCCCGAATCTCTCCTCCTGCGATCTGGTATCACTAGAGTATTCCTATTACTGCCAGGTGCTAGAGTTGAGCCGATACTCATTCTGGGTCCAACTAACATGTACCGTTTATCTCCAGATCTGTACTGAATGCTGTGACACAGAGTCCCGTCGTAATTCACATCTTGTAAATACTTGGACGAATAGTCTGTAGATTTAGAGCACTGCATTACGATCAACACGATGATGCTGATGATAAAAAGCACCGACACAGAGCCCAATGTGATGATCAAATAAAATGTCACGTTGTTATCCTCCTCGTCTTTTACTGCGTTTTTAACATCAGAAGCTGCAAAAGCCTCTTTGGGCTCCACAACTTTGACAATCACAGTCGCTGTTGCTGACAGAGAAACGTTTCCATTGTCTTTCACCAGTATGACCAGTTTATGCTGGGCCTCGTCTGTTTCTGTGAATGAGCGAAGGGTTCTTATCTGTCCTGTATAGCGATCCAAACTAAAGAGACTGTGATCACTAACTTCCTGAAGTGAAAATAATAACCAGCCGTTGTATCCTATATCTGCGTCATAGGCTCTGACTTTAGTCACCAGATGACCTGCGTTCACATTGCGAGGAATCTCCTCCACACCCTCAGCAGAACCGTTTGCACTGACTGGATATAAGATCACTGGAACATTGTCGTTCTGATCCAGAATAAACACTTTCACTGTCACGTTACTGCTCAGAGACGGAGATCCAGAGTCTCTAGCGAGCACATGAAACTGGAATGTTTTAATGGTTTCGAAATCAAAACTTTTAAGCGCACTAATTACGCCCGTTTCAGAATTTATGTTCAAGAATGAAGCCATATCATTCTGTGTACCGTCATTTCTAACTATTTGATAAGAAATTAAAGCATTATCATTCATATCTTTGTCAAATGCGGTTACGGAGAATATAGAAGCACCTGGAACGTTGTTTTCCAGCAAATAAAGTTCGAGAGGATTAAGAATAAAATCCGGATTGTTGTCATTAACGTCTGAAACTTGTACAGTAAGCGTCTTAAACGAAGTTAAAGGGGGTTGACCTAGGTCTGTAGCGATTATTGTGATTTCATACTGAGACGTCGCTTCTCTGTCTAAGGGGGTTTTGGACACTAAGGAATACATATTGTCTTGAACAGATGGCTTCAATTCAAATGGTACATTAGCAGATAATGTGCATACAACTTTGCCGTTTGCAGCAGAATCTTTATCTGACACACTAATTAACGATATGACAGTTCCTGGTTTTGAATCTTCGGGAATAACGTTGGACAAGGATGTAATCTCGATTTCAGGGGCGTTATCGTTCACGTCTAATATTTTGACTATAACTCTACAGTCGACTGTCATTGGCGGGGTCCCTTTATCAGAAGCGAAGATATCTAGTCTGTAAACCTCGACGTCCTCAAAGTCAATTTTATCCTTAACTCGAATTTCCCCAGAGACACTGTCCAACACAAAAATGTCATTTACTTTACTGTTTAGATTCCCATCAAGCGTATATCGCACTTCACCGTTTAAGCCCTCATCAATGTCCGTAGCATTAACTTTTATCACAACAGTATCGATTGGCACGTTTTCTTGTAAATTAACGGTGTAAACCTCTTGACTAAATAAAGGGCGGTTATCATTAATATCCAGAACCGTGACGGTTATATTTAATATTCCTGACCGATGTGGACTTCCACCGTCA
Organism: Oreonectes daqikongensis; assembly: GCA_026939265.1. NCBI lineage: Eukaryota > Metazoa > Chordata > Actinopteri > Cypriniformes > Nemacheilidae > Oreonectes > Oreonectes daqikongensis. Next base: position 109,916 of record JAOTQM010000598.1, on the reverse strand, counting down.
ACAGCTGTTAATATTAATTTATGTTCTGCTTGACTTTCTCTATCCAGTGGCCTTCTTAAAAGCAGAAATGGATTTTTTTCGTCACCCCTGTCCCTTATTTCCAAATCAAAATGTTCGTTTTGGCTCAATTTATATGAACGCACAGAATTTACACCAATGTCAGGATCACGCGCAGCTTGCAGCTGGAAGCGCGCTCCTGGCTGGGTGCTCTCTGCAATTTCGACTTTTTGTTTTTTCTCTGGAAATCTAGGAGCATGATCGTTCACATCAGTGACATCAACGGCTACATAATGGACCTCCAAAGGATCTTCAATTACTGTTTTAATGTTCACAATACAGGCCGTATTTCCATCACAACGCTCCTCTCTGTCGATTCGTTTATAGACATACAAAACGCCATTGTTCGGGTTTACCTGGAAAAGCGTATCCTCAGATCCAGAAACAATACGAAAACGTCTGTCCACTAACGTGTTGACATCAAGACCCAAATCCTTAGCGATATTTCCCACAACAAATCCCTCTTTTGATTCTTCCGGAATCGTGTATCTTATCTGAGCTGAAACCTGCAGTCCAAAGATCAGCAGCAAACAGAAATACAGAGCAATCCACGAATACTGCCATCCGCGCCTTTGTTCTTCGGATCCCATACTAAACAATTCAGTAATGCAGTTCTGCATGCAGAATGTCAGGATAAACTTCAACCTACGAGTCTAATCTTCCATCTCTACAAACACAATTCCTATAACAACACAAAATAGGTTAATTTAATACCAGAGCTGTAGTGCTAAGCTGTTTCGTGTTCACCCTCTGCACAGTGAAAAACACACATGCGCGTCGGTTATACGTGGGCAGTACAAAACCTCCTTCACTCGATGTTACACTGACATCGTCCGGTGAAACGTTATATAGAATTGTTTTAAAATGTCTACTTATCAATGTCAACAACAACTGACTTGGAAAGATATTTTAAAGCCACAAAATATACTAAGACAAATCATTATATATAGCCAAATAATTATATAGCCATATGCCATGTTACATATTGCAAAGTACCACGTTAATTGTACATGGTTATTTAATAAGTTGAAATATGTAAATAAGTATGCAATGAAATTCGCGTATAATAGCATTGAGTTTTTTTCTGCTTTCAAGGTTCATAAATGAACCTATAGTAAAGCGAGAGAGATTTCAGCACCACTGACAGCGGTAAACAGAAAGCACAGTATAAACTATTTAACTTGAATGCAAAACAAACAATGTTATTAGAAAACAAAATAAAATATGCTTTTCGGAGTTTACATGATGACAACAAGACCTTTAATTCAACCATAAGCACAAAACTGCAGTTGAAAATAAACGTAGGCTAAGCACATTTTCAGACGCTAAATTTTAAACGATGACAGGAAAAAGTGACCAAGTATAAAAAATATTTTCTTTAAGTGCGCTTACCTCTCCAGAATCTCTCCTCCTGCGATCTGGTATCACTAGAGTATTCCTATTACTGCCAGGTGCTAGAGTTGAGCCGATACTCATTCTGGGTCCAACTAACATGTACCGTTTATCTCCAGATCTGTACTGAATGCTGTGACACAGAGTCCCGTCATAATTCACATCTTGTAAATACTTGGACGAATAGTCTGTAGATTTAGAGCACTGCATTACGATCAAAACGATGATACTGATGATAAAAAGCACTGACACAGAGCCCAATGTGATGATCAAATAAAATGTCACGTTGTTTTCCTCCTCGTCTTTTACTGCGTTTTTAACATCAGAAGCTGCAAAAGCCTCTTTGGGCTCCACAACTTTGACAATCACAGTCGCTGTTGCTGACAGAGAAACGTTTCCATTGTCTTTCACCAGTATGACCAGTTTATGCTGGGCCTCGTCTGTTTCTGTGAATGAACGAAGGGTTCTTATCTGTCCTGTATAGCGATCCAAACTAAAGAGACTGTGATCACTAACTTCCTGAAGTGAAAATAATAACCAGCCGTTGTATCCTATATCTGCATCATAGGCTCTGACTTTAGTCACCAGATGACCTGCGTTCACATTGCGAGGAATCTCCTCCACACCCTCAGCAGAACCGTTTGCACTGACTGGATATAAGATCACTGGAACATTGTCGTTCTGATCCAGAATAAACACTTTCACTGTCACGTTACTGCTCAGAGACGGAGATCCAGAGTCTGTAGCGAGCACTTGAAACTGAAATGTTTTCAATGTTTCAAAGTCAAAACTTTTCAGCGAATAGATAACACCAGTTTCCGAGTTTATGTTCAAGAAAGACGATATATCATTCTGCGTTCTATGTTCTCTGACTATGTTATATGAGATTATGGCATTTTCCGCCGTGTCTCTATCAGATGCGCTCACAGAAATTATGGACGAACCGGCAGCATTATTTTCTATTAAGTAAAGCTCTAACGGGTTTATAACAAATTCTGGAGCATTATCATTTACATCAGAAATCCGAACACTTAGCGTGGTCGATGCAGTCAAAGACGGCTGTCCTAAATCAGAGGCAGTTATTGTAATATCATACAGTGAATTAGTTTCTCTATCTAACCGTTCTTTTGTTATCAAAGAGTACATGTTGTCTTTAAATGAAGGTTTCAACTCAAACGGAACATTTTTGTTTAACTGACAAATGACTTTCCCGTTAATTCCGGCGTCTTTATCAGTGACACTGACGAGAGAAATAACAGTTCCTGGTTTTGAATCTTCAGGAATGTTCTTTGAAAGTGATGTAATTTCAATTTCTGGCCTGTTGTCATTTATATCAATTATCTTAATAATAACTCTGCAGTTTGCAGACATTGGTGGATGTCCTTTATCTGAGGCCCGAATATCAAGCTTATAAACCTCCGCATATTCAAAATCCACTTCACCCTTTACACGTATTTCACCTGTGACATAATTGAGCTCAAAAACGTCATGCACTTTGCCATTTAATGTTGCAAAACTGTATTCGATTTCGCTGTTTGGGCCCTCATCAATATCAGTTGCATTTACTCGAATTACTAAAGTGCCTGCCACGGAATTTTCAGGCAGTTCAACAGAATATGTCTCTCTACTAAATACAGGGCGATTGTCATTAATATCCAAAACGTTAACAGTTACGTTAAGAACACCAGATCTCGGAGGTGTTCCTCCGTCTACTGCTGTTAAAAGCAGCTTGTATGTCGTTGTAATCTCCCGATCAACGGATTTCTTTAGAACCAAAAAAGGCAATTTATCCTCATCACTCTCTCTAACTTTAATTTCAAAATGATCATTAGGGCTTAATTTGTAAAAACGAACCGAATTTGTCATAGAATCCGGATCTCTGGCAGCATGTAACTGATAATCAGAGCCAGGCAGCGTATTTTCAAATATGCTCAGGCGTTGCTCTTTTTCAGGAAAGACAGGAAAATTATCGTTTACATCTGATATTTCTACCTCTACGTAATGTATCTCCAAAGGATTTTCGACGACGGTTTTTAAATTGACCATGCAAATACCACTGTTGACACACAAAGACTCTCTGTCGATTTTCTTATGCACGTACAACACGCCATTTTCCTGATTTATCTGAAAGAGCTCCTCTTTAGATCCAGACACGATTCGAAACTGTCGGTCAACTAAGCCACTTACTTCAAGACCCAAATCCTTAGCAATATTTCCCACAGAAAATCCTTCCTTCACTTCTTCGGGAATAGAATATCTTATTTGAGCTGAAGTCTGTTGTCCGAAGCCCAGAAGCAAAGAGAAACACAGAGCAATCCAGCAGTACTCCCAACTGCGCCTTTGTCCTGCGGCTTCCATGGCAAGCCACTAAACGGATTTCCGGTAAAACAAAAAATTCATAAATAACATCGGTGTTTAGATGTTGTAGTATATTTAATTTTGGCACACCAGCCAAAGGTTACTAAGCACCAGGCGTCCAGTGTGTTTGGTATCGTTCTTCAGCTCGCATTTCCCTGTGAATGTGAGGAACAATACCGCGCAATTTTGCGTCATCATCAGAGGATGGTTCTCGAAAATCATAAAGCAACACTGACCCCAAGCGGTCACTAAAAATGCAGAACAGCTTATAAAAGCCCCTATACCATACCAAACTTACAAGAATTACTCCCCTGGAAAATAAATGTAATTTGGCATAAAATTGTAAAACGCTTGAAATATTTCTACAAAACAAAGTGTAAATATGGGAAAAACCATTGTCTAATGAATGAGTAACGCAATTTCAATCCTCCATTTGTATGTACTGTACATGTGGCAGAATTGACAATAAAGCTGACTTTGACTTTGACAAAACTAATTCAGCACTGCAGTAGCGGACAGCGCCCGAACTCACAAAATTTTTTAAAATTAAACTCAAAGCACCATAAAAGGCTTTACACTGCACACAAAAAACTAAAGCCACGCATCAAACCGTTTAATTATTTATTTTTGCTGTATTAACTATTTTTTATATTATAAAAAATATGTTTTAAATATTTCAATTTAAGAAATCGTGGATTACAAAAAAAGAAATCAGACAATCCACAGAGGTGAAGGAATTATCAGTCTTACCTCTCCAGAATCTCTCCTCCTGCGATCTGGTATCACTAGAGTATTCCTATTACTGCCAGGTGCAAGAGTAGAGCCGATACTCATTCTGGGTCCAACTAACATGTACCGTTTATCTCCAGATCTGTACTGAATGCTGTGACACAGAGTCCCGTCGTAATTCACATCTTGTAAATACTTGGACGAATAGTCTGTAGATTTAGAGCACTGCATTACGATCAACACGATGATGCTGATGATAAAAAGCACCGACACAGAGCCCAATGTGATGATCAAATAAAATGTCACGTTGTTTTCCTCCTCGTCTTTTACTGCGTTTTTAACATCAGAAGCTGCAAAAGCCTCTTTGGGCTCCACAACTTTGACAATCACAGTCGCTGTTGCTGACAGAGAAACGTTTCCATTGTCTTTCACCAGTATGACCAGTTTATGCTGGGCCTCGTCTGTTTCTGTGAATGAGCGAAGGGTTCTTATCTGTCCTGTATAGCGATCCAAACTAAAGAGACTGTGATCACTAACTTCCTGAAGTGAAAATAATAACCAGCCGTTGTATCCTATATCTGCATCATAGGCTCTGACTTTAGTCACCAGATGACCTGCGTTCACATTGCGAGGAATCTCCTCCACACCCTCAGCAGAACCGTTTGCACTGACTGGATATAAGATCACTGGAACATTGTCGTTCTGATCCAGAATAAACACGTTTACTGTCACGTTACTGCTCAGAGACGGAGATCCAGAGTCTGTAGCGAGCACGTAAAACTGAAACTTTTTTACAGTTTCAAAGTCAAAACTTTTAAGCGCACTAATTACGCCTGTTTCAGAATTTATATTAAGAAATGAAGCCATGTCATTTTGAGTCTGATCGCTTCTTATAATCTGATACGTAATAATTGCATTTTCATTTATGTCTTTGTCAGTAGCGCTCACAGAGAACACGGACGCACCGGACGGATTATTTTCAAAAAGGTAAATTTCAAGAGGACTGTTTGAAAATTGCGGCGTGTTATCATTTACATCGGACACTTCAATGCTAAGAGTGTTTGACGCTGAAAGAGCAGGGTTGCCCAAATCAGTTGCTGTTATCGTGATGTCATAATGAGACGCAAACTCCCGGTCCAAACTCTTTTTTGTTACTAGAGAGTACATGTTCTGCTGAACATAAGGCTTTAATTCAAACGGTACATCCCCTAACAAATTACAAACAACCTTGCCGTTTATTCCTGAATCTTTGTCCGTAATGCTAATGAGAGAAATTACTGTCCCGGGCTTTGCGTCTTCAGAAACAATATTAGAAAGCGACGTTACTTCAATCTCAGGTTCATTATCATTGACATCTATAATCTTAATAATTAGTCTGCAGTCAATATTCATTGGAGGGCGGCCCTTATCAGAAACCTTAATGTTTAGACTATACATTTCATTTTCTTCGAAATCAATTTTGCCTTTGACGCCTATTTCACCTGTGACCTTGTCCAACTCAAAAATATCGTGTACTTTACGCAATACGTTTCTTCCGTACGTGTATTCAACTTCTCCATTAACGCCCTCGTCTGGGTCAGTTGCATTAACATACGTAACCACAAAGCCGGGCGACGTGTTTTCTTTTAACAAAACAGTGAAAGTGTCTCTGATGCACACCGGACGGTTGTCGTTAACATCAAGGACGGTGATTATTATATTCAAAGTGCCAGATTTTGGTGGGTTTCCACCATCTATGGCAGTCAACGTTAACACGTGTTTCTCCTGACTCTCTCTATCTAACGTTTTCTGTAAGAGCAGAAAAGGACTTTTGTCCCCGTACTCGCTGTCTTTTATCTCTATGTCGAAGAATTCGTTTTGATTTAGCTTATATGATCGAATTGAATTCATGCCAACATCCAAATCTCGCGCAGTTGGAAGATCGAAGCGAGCACCCTTTACCGTGTTTTCTGCCATTTCAATGTGCAGGTCTTTTTCCGGAAAAGAAGGAGAATGGTCGTTTACATCTGTTATTTCAACCTCAACATAATGAACCTCAAGTGGATTTTCAACGGCAATTTTTAGGTTTAGCAAACATGCGCCATTGCCATCACATATCTTTTCTCGGTCGATTTTCTCATCAACATACAACGCGCCATTGTTCTGATTTACCTGGAAAAGGGTGTCCATAGATCCAGAAACAATACGGAACCGTCTGTGCTTTAACGAACCGACATCAAGACCGAGATCTTTTGCAATATTCCCCACAACGGATCCCTCTTTAACTTCCTCTGGAACAGAATATCTTATTTGAGCTGAAACCTGCGGCTCAAACCACAGCAGCAACGAGAAACACAAAGAAATCCAACAGTACTCCCGTCTGCGCCTTTGTCCGCCGTCTTCCATCATAAGCGGTATTCCAGAACCAAACATATATTATTAACTAGACATAAGATAAATCACAGTGTATCTACACTAGGCTGAATGTTCTGTATTGTACCGTCAGCACACCGAACGACTTACAATATCCACGCAGACGCACTCGGATGCAAAAAACAGTACAGCACTGCGCATGCCAACATCTAGGGCAGAGCTAAATCTGTCCAATATAGCATAGAGTAATACTGACACCGAGTGGTCTATTGGGTGTTTCTCGTAGAATGGTCTTACAAATCTTACATATCTAAACAATAATTTGTTAATTATGACAAATTCTGAATTACAACTTGAAAGTCTATAGCCTATGCACAACAATAAAATACATTTATAATAAATAAAACCTATTTATATGGCAAAAATAATAATGTTGTGATAATTTATCATAGGGATGTCAGAATTCAAAAAACCAATTCAATAAACTTACGCTCGAATGAAACACGCATGTGCATCAAATAAGAATACCAAAGTTGTATTTCAAAATTATTTCTTACCTCTCCAGAATCTCTCCTCCTGCGATCTGGTATCACTAGAGTATTCCTATTACTGCCAGGTGCAAGAGTAGAGCCGATACTCATTCTGGGTCCAACTAACATGTACCGTTTATCTCCAGATCTGTACTGAATGCTGTGACACAGAGTCCCGTCGTAATTCACATCTTGTAAATACTTGGACGAAGAGTCTGTAGATTTAGAGCACTGCATTACGATCAACACGATGATACTGATGATAAAAAGCACCGACACAGAGCCCAATGTGATGATCAAATAAAATGTCACGTTGTTTTCCTCCTCGTCTTTTACTGCGTTTTTAACATCAGAAGCTGCAAAAGCCTCTTTGGGCTCCACAACTTTGACAATCACAGTCGCTGTTGCTGACAGAGAAACGTTTCCATTGTCTTTCACCAGTATGACCAGTTTATGCTGGGCCTCGTCTGTTTCTGTGAATGAGCGAAGGGTTCTTATCTGTCCTGTATAGCGATCCAAACTAAAGAGACTGTGATCACTAACTTCCTGAAGTGAAAATAATAACCAGCCGTTGTATCCTATATCTGCATCATAGGCTCTGACTTTAGTCACCAGATGACCTGCGTTCACATTGCGAGGAATCTCCTCCACACCCTCAGCAGAACCGTTTGCACTGACTGGATATAAGATCACTGGAACATTGTCGTTCTGATCCAGAATAAACACGTTTACTGTCACGTTACTGCTCAGAGACGGAGATCCAGAGTCTGTAGCGAGCACATGAAACTGGAACTTTTTTAGAGTTTCAAAATCAAAAGTCTTAAGTGCGTAAATGACGCCGGTCTCAGAATTAATGTTTAGAGCAGATGCCATATCATTCTGCGCCCCTCCACCTCTAATAATCTGGTATGATATCGCAGCATTTTCATTAATATCTTTGTCGAAGGCACTGACAAAAAATATGGACGCGCCTGGTGCATTGTTTTCAGGTAAGTAAAGCTCTAGAGGATTCGCAAAAAAATCTGGCATGTTGTCATTTACATCCGACACCTGTACAAGCATAGTTTTAAAGGCGGAAAGAGGCGGGTTACCTAAATCTGTTGCCATGATTTTTATATCATATTCGGACATTCGCTCTCGATCTAAGCGTTCTTTCGTTACAAGAGAATACATATTATCCTGAACGGACTGTTTTAACTCAAATGGTACATTGTCAGAGAGGCTACACACTACTTTGCCATTAATCCCAGAGTCTTTATCACCAACGCTTATGAGAGAAATAACCGTTCCGATTTTTGCATCCTCTGAAACAACATTTAAAAGCGATGTTACTTGTATTTCTGGTTTATTGTCATTCACATCTTCCACTTTAATGATAATCTGACAGTCGGTGTTAAGAGGAGGAATGCCCTTATCTGAGGCTCTTATCATTAAACTGTATATTTCATTTTCTTCAAAGTCAATCAAGCCTTTAACAAATATTTCACCAGTCGTTCGATCTAACTGAAATATCTCACGTATTTTAGGTTTCATGTTTCTACCGTATGTATATTCCACTTCCCCATTCAGTCCACTATCTGCATCGCTTGCATTTATTATTGTTACTACGGTGTCGATAATGGCATTTTCCCGCAGAGTTATAGTAAAGGTGTCACTACTGCATACTGGACGGTTGTCGTTTACATCCAAAACAAGGACAGTGACATTGAGAACGCCTGATTTGGGAGGATTTCCACCGTCTATTGCTGTCAGTAGTAACCTGTGTATTTCAGTAGTTTCCCTATCTAGTGATTTTTGTAGTACTAAAAAGGGATTTTTATCTCCGTACACACTATCTTTGATTTCTAAATCAAAATGCGCGTTTTTACTCAGCTGGTAAAAACGGACTGAATTAACACCTGCGTCTAAATCTCTAGCAGTTTGAAGCTCAAATCGTGTTCCAGTTACTGTGTTTTCCGAAACCTCTAAATAGAAATCCTTTTCGTGGAAGGACGGGGAGTGGTCATTCACATCTGTTATTTCAATTTCCACATAATGTACCTCGAGTGGATGTTCGATAACGGTTTTTAAATTGATCAAGCAGGCGCCGTTTCCCTCACATATATTCTCTCTGTCGATATGCCTATCCACAAACAACATGCCATTGTGTTGGTTTACCTGAAAAAATGCGTCATTTGATCCAGAAACAATACGAAACCGTCTGTCCACCAAAGTACTGACATCAAGACCCAAATCCTTAGCAATATTTCCCACGACAGAACCCTCTTTCACCTCCTCTGGAACAGAATATCGTATCTGAGCTGAAACATGATGGTCGACGAATAGAACCATAGAAATGCACAAAGCTGTCCACCGGTACTCCCATCTGCTGCTTTGTCCCCGAGGTTCCATTGCCGTCGATTACCACACTGCAAATTCAAAGATCAATACTTGGCGGGTTATCATAAACTACAATAATATTTTACATTAGACACATCATGGGAAAATATATCTATAGTCACTATTGATAGCACAGCCGACTATGAATGTGAGGAACAATACAGTCAGATTCGCGTCATCAAAGGCAGGACTTAACAGCTCAAATCCTAGAGCAACAGTGACATCAGGCGGTTCAAAGAAAAAGTCAGCAAAACCATCATTTAGCTTTTCTATTATGTGCAAAACAATCTATATAGGAAACGAACAAACAGTACATATTGCATCATAATCGTACGAATAATACCAGAAAGTGCATTTAGGCAAGGCACATAATAAAAAACTAAAAAAAGCAATGCAACTCCCTATCGTGAAGACGCAAGCAATATCAGCACCACTGCAACGGACAGCTCATTTTCCAGCGTCGCCAACCACATTACTGCAACAACTTATCTCTCACAGTTTAGGCTTATCCCCAGTCCACACTAATCCAGAAGCATACTTTTAAATCAATACAAAGATTCCAAGACTTAAAAAATACCTTCAACATGGTAAACGTAAATGAACAAATGTGACTACATATTCCACATTTATTAACGCAATACAAATGACAGATCTATATCAATATAAATAAACAGTGATCTTGTATTGTCAGAAATATCTTTTGCAAAGCTGTTCGAATTAAATCACAAAAACGCTGGATTAAAACGCACATACATTTGTTTTAGAAAAATTGGAATTTATTAGCTATTCTTACCTCTCCAGAATCTCTCCTCCTCCGATCTGGTATCACTAGAGTATTCCTATTACTGCCAGGTGCAAGAGTAGAGCCGATACTCATTCTGGGTCCAACTAACATGTACCGTTTATCTCCAGATCTGTACTGAATGCTGTGACACAGAGTCCCGTCATAATTCACATCTTGTAAATACTTGGACGAATAGTCTGTAGATTTAGAGCACTGCATTACGATCAACACGATGATACTGATGATAAAAAGCACCGACACAGAGCCCAATGTGACGATCAAATAAAATGTCACGTTGTTTTCCTCCTCGTCTTTTACTGCGTTTTTAACATCAGAAGATGCAAAAGCCTCGTTGGGCTCCACAACTTTGACAATCACAGTCGCTGTTGCTGACAGAGAAACGTTTCCATTGTCTTTCACCAGTATGACCAGTTTATGCTGGGCCTCGTCTGTTTCTGTGAATGAGCGAAGGGTTCTTATCTGTCCTGTATAGCGATCCAAACTAAAGAGACTGTGATCACTAACTTCCTGAAGTGAAAATAATAACCAGCCGTTGTATCCTATATCTGCATCATAGGCTCTGACTTTAGTCACCAGATGACCTGCGTTCACATTGCGAGGAATCTCCTCCACACCCTCAGCAGAACCGTTTGCACTGACTGGATATAAGATCACTGGAACATTGTCGTTCTGATCCAGAATAAACACTTTCACTGTGACGTTACTGCTCAGAGACGGAGATCCTGAATCCTTTGCAAGAATTTGGAACTGGAACTTTCGCGTGACTTCAAAGTCAAAACGGTTTAAGGCGTAAATAACCCCTGTTTCAGAGTTAATGTTCAGGAATGAAGACATATCATTTTGCGCACCTTCTCCTCTTATTATATTATAGGTAATCATCGCGTTTTCATTCAAATCTTTATCTGATGCAATCACAGAAAATATGGAGACACCAGGTGCGTTATTTTCAACTATATATAGTTCAAGGGGATCTTGAGAAAATACCGGATTGTTGTCATTTACGTCAGATACCTGCACGCTCAGAGACTTAAGGGCGGATAAAGGAGGCTGTCCTAAATCAGTGACTATAATTGTGATGTCGTAATGAGAATGAAGTTCGCGGTCTAATCTTTCCTTCGTGACCAGGGAATAAATATTTTCTTGAACGGACGGTTTCAGCTCAAATGGCACATTATCAGAAAGAGTTGCAACTATTTTCCCGTTGATACCTGAATCTTTATCGCTGATACTGACTAGTGAAATTACAGTTCCAGGTTTGGAATCCTCGGAAACTACACTAGACAGAGACGTGAGGTCTATTTCAGGAGCGTTGTCATTTATATCAATTATTTTAATAATAACGACGGATTCCGCTGCCAGTGGAGGCTGGCCTTTATCAGATGCCTGTACGTCTAACTTGTACACCTCTGTTTCCTCAAAGTCCAGTTTACCTTTAATTTGTATTTCCCCTGTTGCACTGTCCAGTTTAAACAGACTTTGCGCTTTACGCTTAATATTTCTCCCAAATGCGTATTCAACAAAGCCGTTTGAACCCTCGTCTAAGTCGGTTGCGTTAAGCCTTATTAGTACGGTTCCTTCTGCAGCATTTTCTTTTATCGTTACAGAATAAGTGTCTTCGCTGAACACGGGGCGATTGTCATTAATATCAAGAACTGTTACAATAATATTAAGAGTTCCTGATCGTGGTGGATTTCCACCATCAATTGCAGTTAGTATTAATCTATGCTCTGCGGTGTTTTCACGGTCCAGTGCTTTCTTTAAAAGTAAAAACGGTATTTTCTCTTCGTCCCTGTCCTTTGTCTCAACTTCGAAATGCTCGTTTTGACTGAGTTTGTATGAACGGACATTATTAGCTTTCGTATCAGCATCTCGCGCAGCCTGTATCTGAAAACGTGTCCCTGTGGGTGTGTGTTCCGCAATTTCAAAATGCTGCTCGTCCTCAGAAAATGTTGGGGGGTTGTCATTAACGTCTGTTATCTCAACTCCGACGTAATGTATTTCTAAAGGCTCTTCCACTACCATTTTAAGGTTAATCGAGCATGCGCCATTTCCATCACACAGTTCCTCTCTATCAATTTTCCCATGAACAAATAAGACGCCATTGTTTTGATTTACCTGAAAAAAAGCGTCCTTTGTTCCAGACACAATACGGAACCTTCTGTTTACTAAGGTACTGACGTCAAGACCCAAATCCTTAGCGATGTGTCCGACAACGGATCCCTCCTTTAATTCCTCTGAAATAGTGTATCTTAACTGAGCGCAAACCTGCGTCCCGAAGCTCAGCAGCAAAGAAAAACACAAAGCAATCCAACAGTACTCCCATCTGCGTCTTTGTCTTCTGGCCTCCATGACAAACGATTACAGCTGTTCCGATGCAAAAAATATATCGTCTACAACCAACAATAAAATGTATGAAGTTTCTGCATCATGCAAAAGATTTAAATGAAACCGTATCACACTAGAACATGCCTTTTCAGATCGTACAGCCTAGTGTCTACACATAGCCTACTTAGATGAGAACAATTTAGCACAGCGCATGTCAAAATCTAGGGCAGGGCTACATCTATCCAACAAACCATAGAGTAATACTGACACCGAGTGGTCTGTTGGGTATTTCTTGAGATAAATGATGATAAAATTCTTAAAAAACAGTGAAAAAACAAATACCAAGGTATCGTTGTACTTGCAAAATGAACATTTGCTGAAATAGATCATCAGGCTAATTACAGAAGAGTAAAAATCATTATTTTAAACAGAAAACCAGAACGTATGAAATCTATATGAACAACAATGAAATTTATTCATTTTTATAAATGTATTTTATACTAATATAAAAAACGTTAAAATACTCATGTGGCCAAAAATAATAATGCTGTACTAAATTGGCACTATTCAACAAAATAAAAATAAAAATCTAAAAGCGCTCCCTCTAGTACAAAATAAAATTAAACGTCATCATTACAAAAGCGATATTTCAAAATGAATTCTTACCTCTCCAGAATCTCTCCTCCTGCGATCTGGTATCACTAGAGTATTCCTATTACTGCCAGGTGCTAGAGTAGAACCGATACTCATTCTGGGTCCAACTAACATGTACCGTTTATCTCCAGATCTGTACTGAATGCTGTGACACAGAGTCCCGTCGTAATTCACATCTTGTAAATACTTGGACGAATAGTCTGTAGATTTAGAGCACTGCATTACGATCAACACGATGATACTGATGATAAAAAGCACCGACACAGAGCCCAATGTGATGATCAAATAAAATGTCACGTTGTTTTCCTCCTCGTCTTTTACTGCGTTTTTAACATCAGAAGCTGCAAAAGCCTCTTTGGGCTCCACAACTTTGACAATCACAGTCGCTGTTGCTGACAGAGAAACGTTTCCATTGTCTTTCACCAGTATGACCAGTTTATGCTGGGCCTCGTCTGTTTCTGTGAATGAGCGAAGGGTTCTTATCTGTCCTGTATAGCGATCCAAACTAAAGAGACTGTGATCACTAACTTCCTGAAGTGAAAATAATAACCAGCCGTTGTATCCTATATCTGCATCATAGGCTCTGACTTTAGTCACCAGATGACCTGCGTTCACATTGCGAGGAATCTCCTCCACACCCTCAGCAGAACCGTTTGCACTGACTGGATATAAGATTACTGGAACATTGTCATTCTGATCCAGAATAAACACGTTTACTGTCACATTGTTACTAAGAGGGGGGCTTCCAGAGTCTGATGCAACGATTTGAAACTGGAAAGTTTTGGCAGCCTCAAAATCAAAACTTTTCAATGCATAAATAATTCCCGTTTCTGAATTAATATTTAAAAAAGATGTGACGTCACCTTGATTTAGGTTATATATTATTGCGGCGTTCTCGTTTAAATCTTTGTCAAGCGCAGTAACAGAGAATATAGAAGCACCAGGGATGTTGTTTTCAGGTAAATATAGCTCAAAAACATTCTGGCTAAACTTTGGGAAGTTATCGTTCACATCAGAGACTTGTATATTTAATGTTTTAGACTCGGAAAGAGGGGGCTGTCCTAAATCAGTGGCTGCTACAGTGATTTCGTACATTGATGTTTCTTCTCTGTCTAAACGTCCCTTTGTCACTAGAGAATACATATTATCTTTAAATGATGGTTTCAACTCAAAGGGCACATTTTTGGGCAATGTGCAAATTACTCTGCCGTTGACACCAGAGTCCTTGTCAGAAACACTGATTAAAGCTACAGCTGTTCCAGGACTTGCATTTTCAGATATGACACTTGAAAGTGACGTTATCTCAATTTCAGGACGGTTATCATTAACATCTACAACCTTAATGCTGAGTTCTGCTTCAGCTATTAGCGGAGGCTGGCCTTTGTCCGACGCTTGGACATCTAATTTAAACACATCAGTTTCCTCAAAGTCTATGGTCCCTCTAACCTCTAACTCACCCGTAACCTTGTTAAGCATAAAGAGATCGTGAACTCTTCCATCCACATTTTCGCCTAAAGAGTATTCAATTTCACCGTTCAATCCATCGTCTAAATCAGTTGCGTTAATTGTAATTACGACAGTGCCCAAAAGCGCATTTTCCTGGAGTGTTGCGGAATACGAGTCTCGACTAAATGTGGGCCGATTATCATTTATATCAAGGACAATAACGGTGATGTTAAGAGTCCCTGATTTAGGTGGATTTCCTCCGTCTGTAGCTGTCAGCGTGAGCCTATGTTTGCTCTGCCTCTCTCTGTCCAGAGCTTTTTTTAAAACTATAAACGGTATTTTCGATTCGTGCCTTTCTCTAACGTCAATATCAAATAATTCATTCTGACTTAATTTATAATATCTAACAGCATTCGTTCCCAGATCAGGGTCTCGAGCTGTCTGCACTTGAAAACGCGTACCCAAAGGCGTATGCTCAGCGATTTCAAATTGCTGCTCAGATCTCGGGAAAATAGGTGGATTATCATTTACATCCATTATTTCCACTTCTATGTAATGCACCTCTAATGGGTTTTCAACAACGCTTTTCAAACTTATTGAACAAATAGTGTTTCCATCGCAAAGCTGCTCCCGATCGATTCTCTTATTGACATACAATTCGCCATTGTTCTGATTTACCTGGAAAAGAGCATCATCAGATCCAGAAACTATACGGAACCGTCGGTGCCCCAAATTACTGATATCCAGATTCAAATCCTTTGCAATATTTCCAACAACAGATCCTTCTTTCACTTCCTCTGGAACATTGTATTTTATTTGCGCAGTGACCAGCTTTCCGAAGCGTAACAACAAACAGAGAGTAATCCGCCAACACAGTCTTCTCTTCCATTGTCCTCCGGTCTCCATTGCAAAAAATGACATTTAAATTATACGTCAAGAAATAGTCTTAGAAATAGATTCTCATGAATCATGAGCTCTTCCTTTTCTCAGGTACATTATGCAGTAATGGTTTAGAAAATGAGGTACGAGACAGTTAACAACCAGGCTGCTTCAAACGCACGGTACACTGTTCTCTGTGTCTGCACAAAACAGCATTTCTCATTGTAGCTGATAGGGGAGGGTCTGCAACTGAACTCTATTCTAGAGTAACACTGACACCATGTGGAGTGGATTCGTTCAAGCAAAGAAAGCTTTTGAAAGCAGCGAGACGACATAAACGTTCAAGAATATTTACATTTTCTCAACGCGCCCTGCAATGTCAGAGCAGAGAGTCACTGACTTAATTCCTTTCCAAAAATAATCAATGAGAAACAATCACAATATAATGCAAAACTGTACAAAATAACTGTCAAAAAAATGTAGGCTAAATAATAAATTAAACGAATCCATTCTCAAAACCTTTATTATTTCAGCACTACAGCAGCGGACAGCTCCTTTACAACTCACCGCTTTATCACACCTCCTATTAAGCGAATCTAAATCAACGTATCTAAAGGCTGAAATACTGACTTATAAAATCTGAACAGATTTGAAAAAAATAGACATCATACACTTGCAGAATTTTTGAACGTTTGCATAGAAAACAATACGTGATAAAATCGACATACTGGCGCAGACTTTCTACAACAACTCCAGACAAAAATCGGAGCAAAAGTCTTGTAGTGTATTTCAGCCTTTAACGTTAATTTTTCACGTTTGACTGTTGACCAACATTTAATGATATAAATAGTATACGACTGAAATTTAAATAATGCAGAAAGCAATAAGAGAAAGCAATCTTACCTCCCCCGAATCTCTCCTCCTGCGATCTGGTATCACTAGAGTATTCCTATTACTGCCAGGTGCTAGAGTTGAGCCGATACTCATTCTGGGTCCAACTAACATGTACCGTTTATCTCCAGATCTGTACTGAATGCTGTGACACAGAGTCCCGTCGTAATTCACATCTTGTAAATACTTGGACGAATAGTCTGTAGATTTAGAGCACTGCATTACGATCAACACGATGATACTGATGATAAAAAGCACCGACACAGAGCCCAATGTGATGATCAAATAAAATGTCACGTTGTTTTCCTCCTCGTCTTTTACTGCGTTTTTAACATCAGAAGCTGCAAAAGCCTCTTTGGGCTCCACAACTTTGACAATCACAGTCGCTGTTGCTGACAGAGAAACGTTTCCATTGTCTTTCACCAGTATGACCAGTTTATGCTGGGCCTCGTCTGTTTCTGTGAATGAGCGAAGGGTTCTTATCTGTCCTGTATAGCGATCCAAACTAAAGAGACTGTGATCACTAACTTCCTGAAGTGAAAATAATAACCAGCCGTTGTATCCTATATCTGCATCATAGGCTCTGACTTTAGTCACCAGATGACCTGCGTTCACATTGCGAGGAATCTCCTCCACACCCTCAGCAGAACCGTTTGCACTGACTGGATATAAGATCACTGGAACATTGTCATTCTGATCCAGAATAAACACGTTTACTGTCACGTTACTGCTCAGAGACGGAGATCCAGAGTCTGTAGCGAGGACGTAAAACTTAAACGTTTTGGCACTTTCAAAATCAAAGCTTTTAAGCGCATAAATTGTCCCTGTGTCAGAATTAACATTAAGGAAAGATGTTATGTCACTTTGTGTCCCATTACCTTTAATAATCTGATATGAAATTATGGCGTTTTCATTTAAATCTTTGTCCAAAGCATTCAGCGTAAGAATAGGCGCACCCGCAGCATTGTTTTCATTTAAATATATTTCGATGGGATGTTGTGCAAATTCAGGCGCGTTATCATTAACGTCTGACACCTGTACGTTTAAAGTTTTAATAGAGGACAGTGGAGGTTGGCCCAGGTCGTTAGCTGTTATTGTAATCTCATAATGTGATATGGATTCACGGTCCAGGTGCCCTTTAGTTACCAATGAGTACATGTTTTCCTGAACCGATGGTTTTAATTCAAACGGAACGTTTTCAGAGAGAGAACACACAACTTTACCATTAACACCAGTATCTCTGTCAGTAACACTAATCAATGAGATTACAGTACCAGGTTTGGAATTTTCACTGACAACATTTGATAGTGACATCACATCAATGCTCGGCTTATTATCATTTATGTCAAGTATCTTTATTATTACTCTACAGTCGGTGGTCAAAGGGGGCTGTCCATTATCAGAAGCCTGTATATCCAACTTAAAAACATTATTTTTTTCAAAGTCTATCTCTCCGATTACACGAATCTCCCCAGTCAAGCTATCCAGGCTAAATACATTAAACATGGTTTGCTTGTTTTCCCCTCCAAAGATGTAAGACACTTCACCGTTTGGACCGTAATCAGAATCACTTGCCATAATTTTCATGACTGGTGTTCCAATTTGCACGTTTTCACGTAGAGTTGAAGAATAAACATCTTGACTAAACACAGGGCGGTTATCATTTACGTCAAGAACGAGAACTGTAATGTTCAATACACCTGATCTCTGCGGACTGCCTCCATCTATTGCTGTTAAAGTTAAATTGTGTTCTGCCTTGTGCTCACGGTCAAGAGGTTTTTGCAAAACCAAAAAAGGCAGTTTATCTTCTCCCCTGTCCCTTATTTCTAGATCAAAATGTTCGTTTTGACTTAATTTATACAAGCGTACAGAATTGGCTCCGATATCAGGGTCATACGCGGCTTGCAGCTGAAAACGCGTTCCTTGAAGAGCGGTTTCGGCTATTTCTAATCGCTTTTCTTTTTCGGTAAATGTAGGAGAATGGTCATTTACATCAGTTATCTCGACGCCAACATAATGGATCTCGAGTGGTTTTTCCACCACAATTTTTAGGTTAATCAAACACGGGCCATTACTATCACAAAGCATTTCTCTGTCAATTTTTCTATGAACATACAAGACGCCATTGTTCTGATTTACCGCGAAGAGTGCTTCATCTGATCCAGACACGAGACGGAACCGTCTGTCCAATAAAGTACTGACATCAAGTCCCAAATCCTTAGCAATATTTCCAACAACAGATCCTTCTTTCACTTCTTCTGGAACAGAGTATCTTATCTGGGCTGAAACCCGGTGCTCGATTTTCAGCAGCAAAGAAAAACAGACAGCTATCCACCAGTGCTCCCATCCGCGCCTTTGTCCTCCAGCTTCCATTGCGAACGAAGTGCTTCTAACAATAAATTCAGCAACCTGGCCAGTTTACACACAAATACTAATAAAATGCATCCATCCTGACGCAACAGAAGTCGATTATTAAATAGCAATAGCTATCGTCCTTCAGTTCAGTGTATCGTCTTCAAACTAAAATCATACTCCCCTTAGCGCAGAATGATTTGCCCGATGCATCAGAACATGGGGGCAGGGTAAATATATGCTTTCCCTGTACAACACTGACACCACAAGGTTTCTTTTGAACGTCACAAATATGCAAAACATCTTTACAACAAGAGCAAAATATAGCCTAAGCCATAATGTAGGCTATACGTACCATTTTCAATAAATATCTTAAAAAAATACAATCGCTTACAAAATATCAAATTCGTGCATTTCCTCTTATGAAGTGCGTAATTTTTAAACAGACAACAGCAACAACAACCTCCATAACTAATAAAATATTCTACAATAACGCTGCTGCTTCACATGTGCAGGTAGGAAGATTTCAGAACTATTCATGTGGACAGCGCCACTCGGATACAAAAAACCTGTTGCTTAAACATCTGTTGCTTGAGCGCAATGAGCAACTGTTGTCACTTGTCAGACGAATTTTAGACCTCACACATAAGCTATATATAAATAATTACAGAGACAAATAAAATACAAACACAGAGGAAAAACAATTAAACTTAAAAAGTTGTGCTTACCTCTCCAGAATCTTTCCTACTGCGATCTGGTATCACTAGAGTATTCCTATTACTGCCAGGTGCAAGAGTTGAGCCGATACTCATTCTGGGTCCAACTAACATGTACCGTTTATCTCCAGATCTGTACTGAATGCTGTGACACAGAGTCCCGTCGTAATTCACATCTTGCAAATACTTGGATGAATAGTCTGTAGATTTAGAGCACTGCATTACGATCAACACGATGATGCTGATGATAAAAAGCACCGACACAGAGCCCAATGTGATGATCAAATAAAATGTCACGTTGTTTTCCTCCTCGTCTTTTACTGCGTTTTTAATATCAGAAGATGCAAAAGCCTCTTTGGGCTCCACAACTTTGACAATCACAGTCGCTGTTGCTGACAGAGAAACGTTTCCATTGTCTTTCACCAGTATGACCAGTTTATGCTGGGCCTCGTCTGTTTCTGTGAATGAGCGAAGGGTTCTTATCTGTCCTGTATAGCGATCCAAACTAAAGAGACTGTGATCACTAACTTCCTGAAGTGAAAATAATAACCAGCCGTTGTATCCTATATCTGCATCATAGGCTCTGACTTTAGTCACCAGATGACCTGCGTTCACATTGCGAGGAATCTCCTCCACACCCTCAGCAGAACCGTTTGCACTGACTGGATATAAAATCACTGGAACATTGTCGTTCTGATCCAGAATAAACACGTTTACTGTCACGTTACTGCTCAGAGACGGAGATCCAGAGTCTGTAGCGAGCACATGAAACTGGAATGTTTTTAAAGTTTCAAAGTCAAAACTTTTAAGAGCATACACCTGTCCATTGTCTGAATTTACATTAAGGAAAGAAGCCATGTGACTTTTTGTCCCTTCCTCTCTAATAATCTGATACGTAATCGCCGCATTTTCGTTAAGGTCTTTGTCAAAGGCGCTTACGGAGAATATAGATGCGCCTGGTGGGTTGTTTTCCATTATATATAGTTCTAAGGGATTTTGAGTAAATTCTGGCACGTTATCGTTCACGTCTAATATATGCACCTTCAGTGTTTTTATTGAGGACAGAGGAGGCTGACCGAGATCTGTGGCTGTTATCGTGACATCATATTGAGACACGAGCTCTCTATCTAACTTTGCATTCGTCACAAGAGAGTACATATTTTCCTTAAACGACGGCTTTAATTCAAAAGGCACATTATCAGATATCTTACAAACAACTTTGCCATTAGCCCCCGAGTCTTTATCAGTAATGCCAATAAGCGAAATGACCGTCCCTGGCTTAGAATTTTCAGGAACTATGTCAGACAAAGAGGTAACTTCTACCTCAGGACTATTATCATTTTTGTCAATTATTTTGATGACAATTCTACATGTGCTTGTCTTTGGTGGTTGGCCTTTATCTGATGCCATAACACCAAACCTATAAACATCAGTTTTCTCAAAATCCAAATTGCTCTTTACCCTGATTACTCCAGCACTGTCTAATTCAAAGGTCTCGTGAACCAGTTTTTCGATATTTTTAACAAATGAATAAACTACTTCGCCATTCTGACCTTCATCTAAATCGGTGGCATTTACTTTAATGACAAGAGTACCGACTGGGGCGTTTTCTTCCAGCGCTACAGAATAAAGCTCTTGACTGAATTTTGGCCTGTTGTCATTGTCATCTAGCACTGTGATATTAATGATAATACTCCCTGATCGCGGTGGATTTCCACCGTCTACGGCCGTCACTATGAGACTGTGATTGATCTGACGCTCTCTATCAAGTAATTTACGTAATTTTAAGACGGGGACTTTTTTCTCCTCCCCATTTTCGCGAAGCTCAAGTTCAAAATACTCGGTTTGGCTCAGTTTATAAAGCCGAACAGAATTCATGCCATAATCAGGGTCTTGCGCCTCCTGCAACTGAAAGTCCTCGCCAGGTAGCGTCGATTCTGCTATTTCTAATACCAATTCTTTATCAGAAAACGTAGGTGCGTGGTCATTTACGTCGGTTACATCAACTTCTACATAATGTATTTCAAGTGGATTTTCAACAACAGTTTTTAAACTTATTAAGCAAGCGACCTGCCCATCGCACAGCTCCTCTCTGTCGATATGCTTATCCACATAAAGCACGCCATTGTTCTGATTTACCTTAAAAAGCGCTTCGTTTGAACCAGAAACGATACGAAATCGTCTGTCTATCAATGTACTGACATCAAGACCCAAATCCTTAGCAATATTTCCCACAACAGATCCCTTTTTTACCTCCTCTGGAATCGTGTATCTTATCTGAGCAGAAACCTGAAGTCCGAGGCACAGAAGCAGAGAGAAATAAAGAGCAATCCACCAGTACTTCCATGCGCGCCTTTGTCCTCCAGCATCCATTATAAAAAAAAACCTTCTAGTTTTTCAAGTACTAAACGCGTCTAGACAGAATTGGAGAACATCCTTGGCTAGAATCTCTAATACAATTCTCTTGTATTTAAACGTGCTTGTTATCGTATGTCTCTGAACAGTCCGTGCGCTTTATTGTGGGTTTATACCAGCCTGACGCAAACGGGGAGGGCCGTAATCCAAACAGTTTCCTTGTGTAATACTGACACCACGAGGTCTACAACAGCATGTGACAATGTAAAAAGCTATCAAATAAGAAACAAATGTTTAATTTGTTTAATATCTTCTAGCACATATGGCTTTATTATTCAAACGTTAATATAATAAGTTAATACAATCTTTATTGAGCCACGATGAAACAGAGCTACAAACTATAGCATGACCTGTAATACTTCTAATCTAAAAGATCCACAAGAACACATTTCAGCACCAATGACCTGGATAGCTCCACAGAAAATGAATGCCAACACTAAACAGCACTATGGCGAAACACTAAAGGGATACATATATGGCCTACATGAAAAGAAACGAGATATAAGCGTACAAGTTTTATCTTATACAATCTGTCCATGTTTTTTAAACTAGGCCTACTACACGATGTCATGTAAATAAAAAGTAAATTGCAGCGACCTCAACAGTTTTTCGTCCTCAAGATATTTCAAAAATATCATATGACTTGAGACTTGCTTGACAAATATTAATAAAAGACTTGACTTGACTTTAAAATTCATGACTTGAGACTTAACTCGGACTTGAGTTAAATAACTCGAAATAACTTTTGATAGAAACCATTATACTTAAATTGTTTGTTGTTTTTCATGGTCTTCTGCAGGATATTGAAACACCTTAATACTTTTCATGCTTTTATGTTGACTATAATAAAGTAAAATAACGAATTCATTGTGATCAACAACAACACTGTAAAAAAAATCTGACCTCAACTTTAGTTGACAAGTTGCCCACAAATTTTACAGTTATCACAGCAATAGTCTGTTCCTTAAATTTACAGAACTTTAACTAAGACAAGGGAAAAATGCAGATGCCATTTAAAAATGCTTAGTTGATAAGATCTGACAGTTTTATCAGTGAAACCAACACACAGCCCTGAACAAATAAATATATTCATGTCAAGATTGGCATACAATAATCGATTTATACAATACAAACAATAATTTATATCTCGACTAGTGCTGTAACTTATAAAAAGGCAGGCATATGTCATTAAAATTTCCTTTGGCATGGCAGCCCACATGAATAAAAATAAATAACCAGCTGTAGCCTACCTCATGCTGCAAACTCTGACACTTTGGCATCATAAATCACAATCGTATGCGGTCGTCAACAACGTCATCGTAAACCTGAAAGTGAAGATAAAATCCAATGCAAATCCAATTTCTAAGTGTAAAGAATCCTTTACTCCAAACTAGCCTATATGATGTGACTTAGCAATAGTCCTAACTTACATTAAACAAAAAAGGCCAACCGGAAGCAGAGATCAAACTCATGAGGTAAAACGCTGTATATTTTGTATGAATGTAAATCAGATAATAGTGATGTGACGTTTGATACCGATGCTTTCAAGCTTGTATCATAAAAATCCGAAGCATCTAAACAGTGAAGCAAAGTACCGGAGCTTGATTTGTTTTGCCATAACCACGTGATCAGTGACGTCCGAAGCTTCGTTTTAGACCCAATGATGTGACTACTTTGTATTCTGATTCAAACTTGTCAATAGGGTCACATGTGAAAAAATATCCCAAATGGCAGCAAAGGTAGTAAATTAGAAAGAAATAGACTAGCCTCGCACTGTTGTGAATACGTCCTGTTCTTTAAGAGAAATCTTTAGATTGTTTTTAGATAAAAGTCCCCAGTTCACAATTGCGTCACAGTTATACAATAATTGTATTGTATTTTGTCAGGTATATACCTACATGAGCCTACATCAACACTAACACATGAAACACTGTTTTTTTTATTGATGTGAAGTGACGAATAACATGAAACATTACAAATGTAAATGGACACAAAAGCAGCTTTTCCACCATTTGACCACAAGATGGCGCTAGTGTGCATCGTTTTGACGTAGGGAAAAGCCTCAACGCTTCGCAAGCTTCATTTCACCATCAGATAATAAACAGTTGAGAATTTCTAAATTAATCCTTTTTTCGTTGAGAAATTACAAGAAGGCCACGACACGTCATCTATGGCGACTGAAAGACATTATTCGTGCTCTGATTCAAATGCAGCACCCAACACAGACATACTTTTTAAAAATGTATGTTTTATTTATTGTCGTTGTGTTTTAATGAATTAATGTCTGTAAAAATAACTTTTCAAACTTCTCACAATTAAACAGCCTTTCATTAAAAACTACAAAATAAAAGCATACGCAACCTGATGCTGATGATAACCAGAACAAGATTTTTACTTGCAAAGGTCAGTTTGTTAGATCATGTCATTGCATTTGATTTCAGCAAATATTTAAATATAAAAAATATTTAAATCATTTATTTAAAATATTTATTTATTATTTGAGCTACAGCAATATTTTTAATGGTAATATTTCTTTAAAATGTGCCTATATATGAGGTCTAGATTTTTATAAATCTGACATATCTAACTCTCATTTTTTTCTAAATCTTTTCTTGCCTTTTTATACACGAAAGCACAACATAATGAGGTTGTGTAGGCTATATATTGTGCTCATTTTTATTTTGCTTTTTAATTTGTACTTTGACGTGTCAGACGTTTTACTGGTCCTTCATTGTCCGTGAAATTTCTCTTTATCATGTTTCAAACTAATAAGGCAGTGATATACACTAAATGTGATCTAGTGTCTGATTATATGGTGAGCAGTGACACCTTGTGGTTCAGTTGCAGATCACGTGATGAACTCGGCCCCGCCCGCCTCTCTTAGTCTCTGTTCCCCCTCCCATCACATCCTCCTTTGTTTGAGTACTCCCAGATTTTTCCTGGTCTGTGAGATCTGAATCCTGAAAGGACCATTAATGACACCAGGGGGCAGAGTGAAAGTGTCCCGATTCCCATACATCAAGCATATTTTATATTTTGTTGCAATAAAAAGATGCAGGCTTTACTGCACAATATATATGTAGGTCATATATGTAAATCACTGCATTTTAATATACATCTCATCAGCATTGCCCATGTCATATTGTTTTTAATAAACGCACTCAACTATTGATATAAGTGTCTGCATTGAGAATTACTATCCAGTGGAACACAAAGACTCACAGCGGCAATATGAGAAGCCCGGATGTGGTGAGTTTCTTGTCTGTGCATCAGATTACAAGCTGCATCACGCACCCCCTCCCTGCCAGCAGCCCGGTGCCATGGCAACAGACCTTCAGAGAGGTGGGTCTCTGTCTCTAGAGGAAGGGGACACGATTCAGCCAAATATACCAGTGACAAAAGAAACCTCAGTAACAGCAGTCTAAGGTTAAATTAATCATCCCAATGTTGGTATGTGTTTATAATTTCTATAAATCATTTTCTTCAGCACCATTTGGTTGCCAAAGGAGACAGGCTCCCGTTGCCTAGAAACCAGCAGTCATCTGCTTCCATGTGGCTGCGCTTAATGTCATCAGTGTTTCAGAAAGGCAGAGATGTTGTGATGTTGACACTGTTGTGGTTTATGAGAGATTCGGTAATGGGCTATAGCGCTAATGTGTGAGGACCTGCATGGTAAAATGCTGACAGAGTTTAGCTGAAGCTGCGTGTGCGTGTGCTGCAGCAGTTTAGATGGGCGCTGCAGTCTCTGCTGC
Source organism: Oreonectes daqikongensis (assembly GCA_026939265.1). NCBI lineage: Eukaryota > Metazoa > Chordata > Actinopteri > Cypriniformes > Nemacheilidae > Oreonectes > Oreonectes daqikongensis. Next base: position 83,884 of record JAOTQM010000598.1, on the reverse strand, counting down.
AAGCCTGGGAAAGAGAAATCTGGGTCAAGAGGCAAAAAAAAGATTCAATTCCTCCCTGTGTTCCGATACACGTCATTTTGACAGAAGCAGGCAGTAATCCAGTCGGGATTTTCTCAGAATGTACAGGTTCATGAATTAGTTTGTGGTTGAATATTGTGCAAGCGTAAAATATAATAAGAAATGACACTGATCAACCCTAAGACCTGATTGTATCTGCTTCACATTATGTGCAGAGGTGACCTCATCATTACCCCTCACCCACCCAAACAAAATCACACTCAGACACAACTGAAAATCATGCAAAGGATTGCGTTTGTCTCAGATACGATCTAGATAGGACTTCTATACCAATAAAAAGCAAGAATATTTATACAAACAATTGTTTTAATGTTTAATCCACTACATCTGTGCATAACAGACTGATTGTTGCACACATGTTGGCAAATCATTGAAAAGCTAAAAACATATTACATCTCATCACATGGAAAATAAGAAAACACCCAGGTTTTGCTAATAATGCAGTACAAATATGAGCAGATAATGATGAGCACAGAGGGTTTGGTGAGTTTCACCCAAGCAGATCACATATTCAGCTGTTTAAGAGAATAATATAACACAGAGAATTATAATGAATTCTGTGCATTGGAAACCTAATGGAAAAGAGGAAAACATCCCTCTCAGAACTCTTAATAAAAAATGAATAACGCTTCTTTGGACAGATGGGAACTAAAGCACATGACAAGTCATTCGTTCCTTTATGAATTATCACTATATATAGGCAGCCTATTTTAAAGTAAAAAAGCTTTTTGGTAAATGAATCCTATCAGTGATAGTGACTTACTTTTAACAGTGAGCAGTGGGCCCTCCCTCATGATCTCTAACATGTAGTAACAAATACACATTCCAGCAGCAATCCAGCTCTCTTACATTCTAAGGTCACATGTTACATTTGTAACATTTGTACATTTAAAGATGTCTAATTTAAGTAAACAAATACTGAAATTGTTAGATTTGTAGGCAGACATGTCAGTCTCTGCGTTGACTCCATGACAAGTGTGACCTTATGACCTCTGTGCTGCCTGTGGAAGCTGTCAAACCCTAAGAAAGTTGTGATGAATACTTTTTTATAAATCATATTTCAGAAAGGCAGTCAAATAACAATAACATAATGTTCATTTAAAAAACATGTATATCCATTTATTGCACCACTGTAATAGCCAGAGAAAAAAAATATTTAATGCAGCAATTTGAGTTAGTACTATTGTTAACACCAGACATACCGTAGAAAATAAAACAAAAACTGCAGAATGCAATGTACTTAATATTTTTTGATAAACTATATCTTTTTTTTTACAGTGGTAAAGCATTACCAAGTGCATTAAACTATCACATTCCATAATATCAGATGAAAACCATTTAAACTATAATACATACATAAAATAAACTTTAGCACTTCCAATCTCTCTTCCTGCTTTATAGCAAAATCATCCACAGAACCTTCCATAAAACACACATCTGAATTAAATATGACTTGTCAGTAAAACCTTTCAGATGGATTTTCTACAGCGCCTGTGAGTAAAACTGCAGGCCTTTTTGAAGAGAGACTTCTTAAATATAATGAAAGCTGAAAAATCACTTTGGCTGTTTGTTAAACTGAACAGCATATTTTTAACTTTTATGTCATCATCATTCAAAAGAATGATGCTTCTTTTTCTTTTTACAAAAGTCAAAGATAAGAAGCACACTGATGAATATACAAAAAAAATGTGTTTATCTCAGTGGATCTGTTTAGATCTTAGAGAGAAGACAAAAGGGTATAAAAAAATGGCCACTCAGGATTATGACACAAACCTCTGCAAATCACCAAGCTGCGTTTCTGAAGATTTTATAGCCTCGACTAAACTCAAAATGTAATGATGAAAGCTAATTTTCTCAGAAGAGCTCACAACAATTCTCCATGTAATGGCATCATTTTTCAAAGAGAATAGAAATACTGATACAAACAGCACCACAGACATATTACAACACTACGGACAAGAGCAGAGAATTTATACAGCACCACAACCTAATTGTTGTGATCTATTAAGTATATACTGGATAATACTTGATCCAAGCTAACACACAAAAGAACTGCTTTATACATCCATTACAGGAAATGATTTTCAGGTCCGAACTCGCTTCAAACTGTCATCGTCCACTTTGTGCTTGTGCAATTTCACTTAATGTTCATTTCACTTAACTCCAGTTCCACTTTCAATTCTCTCGGTGTCAATAAATGTAAGAATAATCTGAAGTTGAGCAGTATCATGCGAACACAGGCATTCAGATTTGACAGAAAGGTTTCTTTGATTAAGAAAGAAGCTGATGTGTTTGCATTTCTGGGATATATATGTATTATAAAAGCAAAAAAGCTCACTTTTAGGGATTGGGTTATAAGTGGCTTTATAGAAAACAGAAACTCCAAATGTCCCATTTTTTAACCCATTGTGTGTGTTTGCTTACTGGCCCAATCCAAGTCCAATTCTGGCCGGTGAGGTATTGATGATTTATTTGTATCCACAGGCAAAAAAAGTGTTATTCCTCCAGGTTCTTAGGGTAAGGAATGCTGCCAAACACTGGGATGAAGATGCAAGTCGTCGAGGGTCATTTTCATCTCGATTGGATGGTGCAGGTGAGCAGACGGGCAGGTTGATATGGGTCCTCAGGTCGAACTGCTACTGGTGGTAGTGGATGCCTGTCAACAAAAAAGAAAAGTGGACAGTTAGACGCAGGAATTAAGACATTCTTCTATTCGTGATAAGCCATCTGAACACGTCTCATGCAACCTGTCACTCAAATAAAAGGCTTCAGGCAAGACACAGGTGGGACCTTGGTTTGATTGACAGGTGGCGGGGGGTGATCTATGAGAACCATGCTCGGATATTTGGGTGGGGTTGATGGAGTGATGAAAGGGCAACGAATGGGTGGGTGTTGTAATTTGTTTCCCATCACTTCAAATCATTTGTGGGGGGAGTCGAACAGAATGTAAACTGGAAACCCACCAGTCAATTTACCAACCATTCAAACACACAAGCTCAAACATAGACAGACCGTCCAACAAACAGGCTGAAGAGATAAACATTCAGTACACATCCATCATCAAAACCCACATCATGCAGTAGAGCCATATTTTCTAAAAAAACGTTTCATTGAAATAGTTCATCAATTTACTGGCCCTTAAGTTGTTTTTAACAAGACTTTTTGACTGAGAAGAAATGTCAGGCAGAATGCCCAGAGAACTCTCAAATCATAAAAAAAATAAATTAATGTAAAGGATTAAAAGGATGACTTTTTTGAGGTTAAGAGTATCAGTTCACATTCACTTTTACTCTATGAATATAATAAATGTAAAACTATTGATTCAAGTTTTACAATGACGTAAGGGCAGTAAATGATGACAATATTTGGAGAACTGATTTAGTTATTCATCTGGGCAGATTAATATGAGCAACAATCAAACCCCCAGCTGCTGTCAATCAAACCACAGACATTGTTATAGTCTTGTTTCTGCTGGTCACAGGTGTCTACGAAGGTTTGTGAGGCTGCAGACCATAAGCAGTTAAAGTGGAAAAAAAGATCAATTTTTTACTAAAACTGCAAACTTTAAATCGGCTTGTACTGCAATGTTGCTATCTCATATAGCTGTATGCCTAAGGGGTTTAAAAAGCCTTTAGGAAAAAAACTGATTTGGATTTAGTTGTATAAATTGGGTCCTTAGCTCCTCCTACAACAGGACCAAACTACTGACATAAAACACCAACCACACAAAGAAACACAGAATCACACATATTTCAGTAAAGATGAAAAGGCGCTTGGATCAGGCGCTCCAGAAATCGAAAGAATGGTGAAGTCAAGTCTGCATACCTCCAGCGCGAGAAGGGACCTCGTTCATTTTGAGTACTTTGAAAATGGAAACAAAAACAGAAGACATACAGTTTAATGTTTAGCTTATGACATAATAATTTCTTACAAACTGAACCATGACATGGGACTGAATAGAGAATTTGTCAACAAAACATGATTTTAATCTTATCGCATAATTACACCACACTAGTCTGGTTCTGGTTAGTTTTTGCATGTTGTCATGTGTGAATGAAGATCAAAAGTAAATAATCAAGTCACAAATAAGATGATGAAACATATTTCATAGTGTTCTTCTTTAGTATTATGTCTGAAATATCACTGAAACAAGAAACCTGCAGAAACAAAAGAGTCATGTCAAAAGATGACAAATGCAAAATATACTCATAAATTAGATTGTCACTCCCTGGGAAGCAGAGAAGACAACCAGAAAAGGATAAACTATTAAAAAGACAATTTAAAAAAGTTTTGTCTCTCTCGTTGCATCTGTCAACGACTCACCTGTTTTTCATGTGACACTCTGACCATTGACTACATATAAATTAAATGCTAAAACAAAACATAACATGTCACATTCAACCCCCCCAGATATAAATGATGAAAAACATAATATCTGACTAGTAAATTGGTATCGATAAAATTACTTTGGAGTAATTTATAGCTCGTGCCTGTGAAGTGAAATCACACTCAATGAGATTCACACCGATATGGAACTGAAGGCAGAGACTCCACAGTGAATCTGAACACTTTAACCACACAAATGCCTGAATGCAGAGACCAAAACATCAAAGCAAACATACATATAGGTTTTAAATGAGAAATTAAGAAGAAAAAATTGTTTTAAATAAATGACACTTGCTTTGATGTTCCCTTCTCTATATCTGAATGTCATATTTAATGTTGCATTAGAGTGGTTTCCGTGTTCATATAGTTGTTGGGTAAATGTCTTTTAAAGGTTAATAAATGTATTTATATTAAAAATCATATACATTTTTAGCCAACAGTGACATTTGCAACAGTAAGATTTAGCATTAAAAAGGTTTGTGAACACACACACACACACACACACACACACACAAGATCTCTCATGGCAGCTGCTTCATCCAGATGAAAACTGGAAATAGATGAACAAGGTAAAACAGAGAGTACATGATGCTGTAGAATCATAAAAAAAGGGCAAATATACACAACATAGAATAGGTGTTCACAGAAATCATTAGTTCTGACCCGGTCATATTATAATAATAATTTTTTTTTAAATAACAGCAGTGAGGTAGAACGTTGCATTGAAAAAGAGTTCTCCAACGAGGAGAAAAAAACAAGCACACAGACAAACACACTGTAAAAAAGACCCATAAATGCGGCAAAGTAGCGAAGTACAGAAATGAACATATGATAAAAGTAAGTTCAACATATGTGAAATATGTAAGTGGAAGTTGAAAATTAGGAAGAACTTACCATTGCATGAGTCATTTAAAATCTAAAACCATGCTAATCAAAACCAGCACTGAGGTTTGACTTCTTCAAAGGTCAACTTTACCTGGACTACATGTTACATCCTGAGCCTACCTGTAGCGTAGATGCAGCAGAGTCACTAGTTTCAGTCACTCCGGTGCTCCTCGGTAAACTGGACACGATGTATCTTGAACCCTTTGGCACAGGCTGTCTAACCACCAGTTTTCCTTTCCTCGTCTCCGCTAGAAATAAACTGTACCAGTAAGCATCGTTGGACACTAGAGTGGAATCCGCGATGGTAGAGTTCCTCTCACTGATAACACTGTTCCTGCTGGGAGGAGCCGCTTTGCTGGGCTTTGGTTTCTGACACTTGAGAACGATGGTGACCAATATGGTGATAAGTAATAGAAATGATACCGAGCCCAGTCCGATCACCAGATACAGATTTAAATCTGAGAAGATGTCATATTCCAAAGGCACCTCAGTCATGTCAGCATAGGTTTTAAGGGCGGTCTCCACTGTGGAAAGTTTAATGGTGACTGTAGCAGAGAGCGCGGGCTCTCCGTTGTCTTTGGCGATCACCACCAGCCGCTGGTGACGCGAGTCTCTGTAACTGAACATTCTCATGGTCCGAATCTCTCCGTTGTACTGATCCAAGCTGAATAATGTAGCGTCGGTGTTCTGGAGAAACTGGTACGTGATTCTTGAATTGTGCACTGAATCAGAGTCTATAGCGATGACTTTGGCTATCAGAGTTCCTTTATCGGTGGATCTCGGGATCTTTTCCTCGACCACAGAGCCGTGCGCGCGCCATGGAGACACTATAACAGGAGTGTTGTCGTTTTGATCCATAATAATAATGTGAACGGTCACGTTACTGCTGAGTGGAGGGACACCAGAGTCTCGGGCCTCGATGTGGAAAAGAAACTCTTTCTCGATCTCATAATCAAACGTCTTTAGCGCGTAAAGATTGCCGTTCTCTGGGTTAATGGAGAACAACATTGACATGGAGATGTTCACTATTTCCTTTTCTATTATAAAATAAACTAGATATTGATTTTCATGGAGATCTGGGTCTATAGCAGTTAAAGAGCTCAGTAAAGCTCCAGGTGGGTTGTTCTCCATAACAGGTATCGTGTAGAATATCTGAGGAAACTGAGGAACATTGTCGTTCACGTCCAGTAGCTCTACAGTTATAGTTTCATTATCAGATAACGGCGGGTTGCCTCTGTCAGTCACAGTAATAGTGATGTCATATTCTGGCATTTTTTCACGGTCTAACGGCTCTGAAACGATTAACTCATAATAATTATCAGATGATTCTTTAAGCGCAAAAGGTAAATGATCAGAAATATTAATATCTACCTGTCCATTTTCTCCTGAATCTTTATCACTCACACTAACTACTGCAATGACTGTATTTACGGGTATATCCTCTTTCACTGGACTAGACAATGATTTGATAGAAATTTCAGGATGATTGTCATTCATATCTGTGACTAAAATCTTTACTTTACACTTTCCAGAGAGACTATTGACTCCTTTATCTGTTGCTATAATTTCCATGTCATAAATCCTGAAATCCTCGTAATTTATATTTCTTTTACTCTGATCTCTCCAATGTCGAGATTCAGACTAAATGTTTGCTGTGTTTTCTCTGAAGTATAGAGACTATATGAGTAAATAATTTCGGAATTTGAGCCTTCATCTTTATCTGTTGCATTTAATTTTACGACGAGACTCCTATAGGCGCATTTTCCATTAGATTTATAGTATAACTGTCTTTATCGAATTGAGGGGCGTTGTCATTTGTGTCCAGTACGCGCACAATAATGCTAGCTGTGCCAGAGCGCGCAGGGACCCCTCCATCCACAGCAGTGAGTATCAGATTATGTAAAGCTTGTTCTTCACGATCTAATGATTTTTTCAGTATTAAGTCAGCGAATTTTGACCCATCTCTCCCTGTCTGTACTTCAATATCAAAATTTGCGCTCTCACTCAAGTGATAACTTTTTATTGAATTTGAACCAATATCTGGATCGACTGCGTTACTCATAGAAAACCTCTCACCAACAGATGTAGATTCAGAAACGTCCAAATTTATCGTATCCCTACGAAAATAAGGCGCGTTGTCATTCATATCTATTATTTCCAATTCAATGTTGAATATACGGACCGGATTCTCCAGTATGACTTCCATTTTTAAATAACAAACTGTTTTAGAAATGCAGAGATATTCTCTGTCAATCCGCTCTAAGATAAACAGGTCACCAGTGTCTTTGTTTACATCCAAATATTTCTTATTTGCCAGAATGTCCAACCTGATTTTGCGTCTTCCCAGCGTTTGCACGTCGACTCCTAAATCAGCAGCCAGATTAGCCACCACAGATCCGACCTCCATTTCCTCCGGAATAGAATAATGAGTTACAGAAGACGCTGTATAAACGACTGCCGAAACCAGAACAAACGTAGCTATGTACTTCATCCTGGGCTGCGCCTCCATTCCTGCGGTGAACCGTAGTTACAAGTCCAAAACACAATGATCAAAAATAATTATATGATCAGCAAGGAAGACGAATTATCAAAACGTTGGTATATTTTTAGCTTTGTTTTACAGACGTGTTAGATCACTATTCAAAGATAAAAGTAACCAGTTGAAATTGCGTGCGCGCAAGCAGTGTAATGAACGCCGGTGAACGAGAACTAACATGACGACAAAAATAAATAAATAAATAAAGTAAGAAAAGGCCTGTTTTGCTGGTGCACAGCGACACGTTGCGCATTTTGTGAAGAATGACTAACTGGACAAAGATAATATTTCATAAAATGGAATTAATTCTTACCCTGAATTTAAGAATGCGTCATCTGACAAAAAAAACATACTGAGAAACACATAATATAAAGTAGTCTCTTAAAAAAATAAACAGGAATGATATGCAAACGTATTTAAATCAATCCAAGTTACCTGTAAAGTAGACGCAGCAGAGTCGCTAGTTTCAGTCACTCCGGTGCTCCTCGGTAAACTGGACACGATGTATCTCGCTCCCTTTGGCACAGGCTGTCTAACCACCAGCTTTCCTTTCCTCGTCTCCGCTAGAAATAAACTGTACCAGTAAGCATCGTTGGACACCAGAGTAGAATCCGCGATGGTAGAGTTCCTCTCACTGATAACACTGTTCCTGCTGGGAGGAGCCGCTTTGCTGGGCTTTGGTTTCTGACACTTGAGAACGATGGTAACCAATATTGTGATAAGTAATAGAAATGACACAGAGCCCAGTCCGATCACCAGATACAGATTTAAATCTGAGAAGATGTCATATTCCAAAGGCACCTCAGTCATGTCAGCATAGGTTTTAAGGGCGGTCTCCACTGTGGAAAGTTTGATGGTGACTGTAGCAGAGAGCGCGGGCTCTCCGTTGTCTTTGGCGATCACCACCAGCCGCTGGTGACGCGAGTCTCTGTAACTGAACATTCTCATGGTCCGAATCTCTCCGTTGTACTGATCCAAGCTGAATAATGTAGCGTCGGTGTTCTGGAGAAACTGGTACGTAATTCTTGAATTGTGCACTGAATCAGAGTCTATAGCAATGACTTTGGCTATCAGAGTTCCTTTATCGGTGGATCTCGGGATCTTTTCCTCGACCACAGAGCCGTGCGCGCGCCATGGAGACACTATAACGGGAGTGTTGTCGTTTTGATCCATAATAATAATGTGAACGGTCACGTTACTGCTGAGTGGAGGGACACCAGAGTCTCGGGCCTCGATGTGGAAAAGAAACTCTTTCTCGATCTCATAATCAAACGTCTTTAGCGCGTAAAGATTGCCGTTCTCTGGGTTAATGGAGAACAACATGGACATGGAGATGTTCACTATTTCTTTTTCTATTATAAAATAAACTAGATATTGATTTTCATGGAGATCTGGGTCTATAGCAGTTAAAGAGCTCAGTAAAGCTCCAGGTGGGTTATTCTCCATAACAGGTATCGTATAGAATATCTGAGGAAACTGAGGAACATTGTCGTTCACGTCCAGTAGCTCTACAGTTATAGTTTCATTATCAGATAACGGCGGGTTGCCTCTGTCAGTCACAGTAATAGTGATGTCATATTCTGGCATTTTTTCACGGTCTAACGGTTCTGAAACTATTAACTCGTAATAATTATCAGATGATTCTTTAAGCGCAAAAGGTAAATGATCAGAAATATTAATATCTACCTGTCCATTTTCTCCTGAATCTTTATCACTCACACTAACAACTGCAATGACTGTATTTACAGGTATATCCTCTTTCACTGGACTAGACAATGATTTGATAGAAATTTCAGGATGATTGTCATTCATATCTGTGACTAAAATCTTTACTTTACACTTTCCAGAGAGACTATTGACTCCTTTATCTGTTGCTATAATTTCCATGTCATAAATCCTGAAATCCTCGTAATTTATCATTTCTTTCACTCTGATCTCTCCATTTCCAGGATTCAGACTAAATGTTTGCTGCGTTTTCTCTGAAGTATAGAGACTATATGAATAAATAATTTCGGAATTTGAGCCTTCATCTTTATCTGTTGCATTTAATTTTACGAAAAGACTTCCAATTGGCGCGTTTTCCATTAGATTTATAGTATAACTGTCTTTATCGAATTGAGGGGCGTTGTCATTTGTGTCCAGTACGCGCACAATAATGCTAGCTGTGCCAGAGCGCGCAGGGACCCCTCCATCCACAGCAGTGAGTATCAGATTATGTAAAGCTTGTTTCTCTCTGTCTAAAGCCTTTTTCAAAATTAAATCAGCAAATTTTGATCCATCCCTTCCTGTTTGTATTTCAATGTCAAACTGTTCACTTTCACTTAAGTAATACGTTTTAATAGAATTCGAGCCAATATCAGGGTCAACAGCATTACTGAGTGAAAATCTCTCTCCGGCCGCTGTAGATTCTGAAATATCCAGATGGATAGTATCCCTTCGAAAACGGGGTGCATTATCATTTATATCCACAATTTCGATTTCAATGTTAAATATGCGCACGGGATTCTCGAGAATAACTTCCATTTTAATAAAACATGTTGTTGCCGTTTTAGAAATACAGAGAAATTCTCTATCCATCTTTTCTAAAATAAAGAGCTCCCCAGTGTCTTTGTTGACATCGAGATATTTTTTGTTAGATAAGATATCAAGTCGCATTTTTCGCCTACTCAGTGTTTGCACGTCCAGTCCCAAATCTGACGCTAAATTCGCGACAACAGATCCTTCCTCCATTTCTTCTGGGATCGAATAATGTGTAACAGCGCACGTCATGTCCAAAGCAATCGAAAAAATCAGTATCCATACATACCTCCATGCCTGTGGTCTTTCGTATCTCTCCATTCTGTAACGCTTTAAGACAAATGTATCACTCATAATCCTTAAACACGCAATGAAACGAATAAGGGACTCAACAAAGCTCCTACTGTTGCGCGCGTCTTTGTGCGATTCCTCCCCATGAAACTCTGTCATGGCGTCACTGATATGACAAAAATCATTAAGTTAGAGAACAGCGACACTGTGTGAGTTTAATATGTACATGCACAACTTGAAAGTAAATGAAATTTTCTAGGTTTATTCCTGTATATTATTAGTTAAAGCTACGTTTTTTGCTAAACGTTTTGTTTTTTGTTAATTACGCGCAGCCAAAAAAAATACTTTAACATCAAAATGGAAAATAGTAAGAAAAGAAAAACGTTTTTTAAAAATGAAGGTGCTGGGATAAAGAAAGCGAAATATGATAATAAGAATGCTATTTGTCTATCTGGTAACCCTCGTTATTTGTACAATAGGCTATAATATTTTGACGCACTATGCTCATAAAATGTGGAATAAAGGTGTGAGTTATTTCAACTCAGTTAAAATATTGACAAGAACTCTATTACCTGTAAAGTAGACGCAGCAGAGTCGCTAGTTTCAGTCACTCCGGTGCTCCTCGGTAAACTAGACACGATGTATCTTGAACCCTTTGGCACAGGCTGTCTAACCACCAGCTTTCCTTTCCTCGTCTCCGCTAGAAATAAACTGTACCAGTACGCATCGTTGGACACCAGAGTGGAATCCGCGATGGTAGAGTTCCTCTCACTGATAACACTGTTCCTGCTGGGAGGAGCCGCTTTGCTGGGCTTTGGTTTCTGACACTTGAGAACGATGGTGACCAATATGGTGATAAGTAACAGAAATGACACAGAGCCCAGTCCGATCACCAGATACAGGTTTAAATCTGAGAAGATGTCATATTCCAAAGGCACCTCAGTCATGTCAGCATAGGTTTTAAGGGCGGTCTCCACTGTGGAAAGTTTAATGGTGACTGTAGCAGAGAGCGCGGGCTCTCCGTTGTCTTTGGCGATCACCACCAGCCGCTGGTGACGCGAGTCTCTGTAACTGAACATTCTCATGGTCCGAATCTCTCCGTTGTACTGATCCAAGCTGAATAATGTAGCGTCGGTGTTCTGGAGAAACTGGTACGTAATTCTTGAATTGTGCACTGAATCAGAGTCTATAGCAATGACTTTGGCTATCAGAGTTCCTTTATCGGTGGATCTCGGGATCTTTTCCTCGACCACAGAGCCGTGCGCGCGCCATGGAGACACTATAGCGGGAGTGTTGTCGTTTTGATCCATAATAATAATGTGAACGGTCACGTTACTGCTGAGTGGAGGGACACCAGAGTCTCGGGCCTCGATGTGGAAAAGAAACTCTTTCTCGATCTCATAATCAAACGTCTTTAGCGCGTAAAGATTGCCGTTCTCTGGGTTAATGGAGAACAACATGGACATGGAGATGTTCACTATTTCTTTTTCTATTATAAAATAAACTAGATATTGATTTTCATGGAGATCTGGGTCTATAGCAGTTAAAGAGCTCAGTAAAGCTCCAGGTGGGTTATTCTCCATAACAGGTATCGTGTAGAATATCTGAGGAAACTGAGGAACATTGTCGTTCACGTCCAGTAGCTCTACAGTTATAGTTTCATTATCAGATAACGGCGGGTTGCCTCTGTCAGTCACAGTAATAGTGATGTCATATTCTGGCATTTTTTCACGGTCTAACGGCTCTGAAACGATTAACTCATAATAATTATCAGATGATTCTTTAAGCGCAAAAGGTAAATGATCAGAAATATTAATATCTACCTGTCCATTTTCTCCTGAATCTTTATCACTCACACTAACAACTGCAATGACTGTATTTACAGGTATATCCTCTTTCACTGGACTAGACAATGATTTGATAGAAATTTCAGGATGATTGTCATTCATATCTGTGACTAAAATCTTTACTTTACACTTTCCAGAGAGACTATTGACTCCTTTATCTGTTGCTATAATTTCCATGTCATAAATCCTGAAATCCTCGTAATTTATTATTTCTTTTACTCTGATCTCTCCAATGTCGAGATTTAGACTAAATGTTTGCTGTGTTTTCTCTGAAGTATAGAGACTATATGAGTAAATAATTTCGGAATTTGATCCTTCATCTTTATCTGTTGCATTTAATTTTACGACGAGACTTCCTATAGGCGCATTTTCCATTAGATTTATAGTATAACTGTCTTTATCGAATTGAGGGGCGTTGTCATTTGTGTCCAGTACGCGCACAATAATGCTAGCTGTGCCAGAGCGCGCAGGGACCCCTCCATCCACAGCAGTGAGTATCAGATTATGTAAAGCTTGTTCTTCTCGGTCTAAAGACTTTTTAAGTATCAAGTCAGCAAACTTAGATCCGTCTCGTCCTGTCTGAATCTCAATGTTAAAATTATCGCTTTCACTTAGATAATATGTCTTTACGGAATTTGAACCTGTGTCAGGATCTACAGCGTTAGTGAGAGAAAATCTCTCCCCTACTGCAGTTGCTTCTGATATATCTAGATGCATCGTATTTCGTCGAAAACGCGGCGCGTTATCATTTATATCTATTATTTCCAGTTCAATATTAAACATTCGAATCGGATTCTCTAAAGTTGCATCCACTTTAAGCACACATGTTGTGGCAGATTTTGATGTGCATAAATTCTCTCTATCGATCCTTTCCGAAATGTACAGCTCCCCTGTCTCTTTGTTAACGTCAAGATATTTTTTATTAGCCACGACATCCAGTCGCATTTTACGTTTACTAAGACTTTTCAAATCCAGCCCCAAATCAGACACTAAATTTGCAACCACAGATCCTACGTCCATTTCTTCGGGAATAGTATAATGCGTAACAGCAAATACTGCCTGAAGGAAAGCCCCAGCAAATATGAAAACCGAGACGTACCTTGTCAAAAGCAGGTCTTTTTGCGCCATAGTTTTGAATACGTTGCGAATGCTTTTCCAAGTGCGTCCAAAATGTTTTTAAATCAAGAAATCGTTCACTTCTATGTAAAAATGAAAAACAGAAATGGACAAACGGTTTAGAGGGAGGACAGCCCTGCCTGAAAGATTGCAATGTTGTCGTCAGATTCGGAAACTGTAATGACGACAAGGAACATGTGACTGGATATGTGAATGTGCGTTTTCTTGGTGGACAGCGACTCTTTGCGCACAGGACTGAGGAGTGCAGAAACAACGAGTGTAAAAGAAAAAGCACTGTATTGAAATACTCATGCGTTGGAAAAGGTTGAGTGCAATATGTCCAAATATATCAAAATAATGCCAAACAGTTTTACAGTTATTAATTAAAACATCAAGACAAGCAAAACGAAATACTCCACATTGAGTCACGTAAAAAATCTCATGAATAAAAACGAGAGAAAAATGCAAAGCATGGATGTACTTCAATTATTGGAGAACATGTATTTAAAAACGGTTTTGAAGAAAAGCGAGAAAATTAACGAACTATATCCTGACTTCTACGTTAGTTCATTTTTTTAATCAAAACAATTGTTATTCTTATTTAAGTTCGTCCAAAGTTTCATCTAAAAACATTTTGTATTCCAAAAAAAATCTAAAGCCAGAATTATGTTTCATTTTCGTGTTTTGGCCTGTCTTACCTGTAAAGTAGACGCAGCAGAGTCGCTAGTTTCAGTCACTCCGGTGCTCCTCGGTAAACTGGACACGATGTATCTCGCTCCCTTTGGCACAGGCTGTCTAACCACCAGTTTTCCTTTCCTCGTCTCCGCTAGAAATAAACTGTACCAGTACGCATCGTTGGACACCAGAGTGGAATCCGCGATGGTAGAGTTCCTCTCACTGATAACACTGTTCCTGCTGGGAGGAGCCGCTTTGCTGGGCTTTGGTTTCTGACACTTGAGAACGATGGTGACCAATATGGTGATAAGTAACAGAAATGACACAGAGCCCAGTCCGATCACGAGATACAGATTTAAATCTGAGAAGATGTCATATTCCAAAGGCACCTCAGTCATGTCAGCATAGGTTTTAAGGGCGGTCTCCACTGTGGAAAGTTTGATGGTGACTGTAGCAGAGAGCGCGGGCTCTCCGTTGTCTTTGGCGATCACCACCAGCCGCTGGTGACGCGAGTCTCTGTAACTGAACATTCTCATGGTCCGAATCTCTCCGTTGTACTGATCCAAGCTGAATAATGTAGCGTCGGTGTTCTGGAGAAACTGGTACGTGATTCTTGAATTGTGCACTGAATCAGAGTCTATAGCAATGACTTTGGCTATCAGAGTTCCTTTATCGGTGGATCTCGGGATCTTTTCCTCGACCACAGAGCCGTGCGCGCGCCATGGAGACACTATAACAGGAGTGTTGTCGTTTTGATCCATAATAATAATGTGAACGGTCACGTTACTGCTGAGTGGAGGGACACCAGAGTCTCGGGCCTCGATGTGGAAAAGAAACTCTTTCTCGATCTCATAATCAAACGTCTTTAGCGCGTAAAGATTGCCGTTCTCTGGGTTAATGGAGAACAACATGGACATGGAGATGTTCACTATTTCTTTTTCTATTATAAAATAAACTAGATATTGATTTTCATGGAGATCTGGGTCTATAGCAGTTAAAGAGCTCAGTAAAGCTCCAGGTGGGTTATTCTCCATAACAGGTATCGTATAGAATATCTGAGGAAACTGAGGAACATTGTCGTTCACGTCCAGTAGCTCTACAGTTATAGTTTCATTATCAGATAACGGCGGGTTGCCTCTGTCAGTCACAGTAATAGTGATGTCATATTCTGGCATTTTTTCACGGTCTAACGGTTCTGAAACTATTAACTCATAATAATTATCAGATGATTCTTTAAGCGCAAAAGGTAAATGATCAGAAATATTAATATCTACCTGTCCATTTTCTCCTGAATCTTTATCACTCACACTAACAACTGCAATGACTGTATTTACAGGTATATCCTCTTTCACTGGACTAGACAATGATTTGATAGAAATTTCAGGATGATTGTCATTTATGTCAGTGATTATAACAGATAATTTACACTGACCGGATAATGGATTGATGCCTCTATCGGTTGCTATTACTTCCATATCATAAATTCGAAAATCCTCATAATTAACCGTCTCTTTTACTCTTATTTCGCCATTGTCGGAATTTAAGCTAAATGCTTTCTGTGTTTTCTCGGATGTATACAGACTATAGGAGTACGCAAGGGCAGCATTAGATCCCGCATCTATATCCAGTGCATTTAATTTAACGACCAAACTTCCTATAGGAGAGTTTTCCCTTAAATTAATGGTGTAGCTCTCCTGATCAAATTTAGGGGCGTTGTCGTTTGCATCCAGAACGCGCACAATGATACTGGCTGTACCTGAACGCTGAGGGACTCCGCCATCCACTGCGGTTAGCAGAAGATTGTGAACTGCTTGTCTTTCACGGTCCAAAGCCCTTTTTAAAATAAGGTCAGCAAATTTGGAACCGTCCCTCCCAGACTGAATTTCAATATCAAAGTGCTCGTTTTTGCTAAGATAATAAGTCTTAACCGAGTTAGAGCCAACATCAGAATCAACTGCATTGCTGACAGAAAATCTTTCACCCACGGGTGTGGACTCGATGATATCTAAATTAACAGTGTCTCGTCTAAACTGAGGATTATTATCATTAATGTCGGTGATTTCTAACTCTATATAAAATATTCGCACAGGGTTGTCCAAAATAACTTCCAGTTTTAAAAAGCATGTTGTGCTCGTTTTTAAAGGACAAAGATGTTCACGATCAATCTTTTCTTGTATATAGAGATCGCCCCTGTCTTTATTTATGGCGAGATATTTTTTGTTAGCAATAACATCTAATCGGACATTTCGCTGAATGAATGTCTGCACGTCGAGCCCTAAATCTGTGGCCAAATTCGCCACGACAGATCCCACTTCCAACTCCTCTGGAATAGAATAATGAGTAACAGCCAGTGCCGATTGAGAAACCGTAGACAACAGAAGAAAGAGCCAGACATACCTTCTCCATGACTGAGTGTTCAAATTAGAATCCATTGTCTAAGCAAAGCGTTATGATAAAATACGGCGCAGTTCATGCAATTTAAATGTTCGACTAGACTCCAAAGTTAGACAAAATAAGAACTGATGGTGAAGAATAAACTAGAAAGGATGAGAAGAAAAACAGAGGCACACAAAACGACGGTTCATCTCACAAAGACCAACCGATGTGGTGACGTGAAATTGCACTGGCAAGAAGAGACCATTTGTGGGACTACAGCGACACTTCGCGTACACAGATTGAGGTGCCTCCAAAATGCGCAAGTTAAATGCAAAAAAATATGGATCAACACTGACCGACAGTGCCAACATGTTAAGAATCGTTTAAGGTAACAACCCAGAGCGTAATCAGAGAGAGAGTTTTCATATACAACAAACATTCGATAATCTTTAGAACATTTTATACAGTGACTTTGTTTATGAAACACACATACAAAGTGGAACAATTCCAGCACCACAGTACTGGACAGCGACCTTTGGATCGTCTTCTCGAAATCGAGAGTACCAAAATGTTAAGTATCGTTTAAGCTATGAATACTTTATACGCCATCAAGCAATATACATAAGACAAGGAATAATAAAAACATAACAAAATTATTTTTAGAATGTGATTTTACCTGTAACGTAGACGCAGCAGAGTCACTAGTTTCAGTCACTCCGGTGCTCCTCGGTAAACTGGACACGATGTATCTCGCTCCCTTTGGCACAGGCTGTCTAACTACCAGCTTTCCTTTCCTCGTCTCCGCTAGAAATAAACTGTACCAGTAAGCATCGTTGGACACCAGAGTGGAATCCGCGATGGTAGAGTTCCTCTCACTGATAACACTGTTCCTGCTGGGAGGAGCCGCTTTGCTGGGCTTTGGTTTCTGACACTTGAGAACGATGGTGACCAATATGGTGATAAGTAACAGAAATGACACAGAGCCCAGTCCGATCACCAGATACAGATTTAAATCTGAGAAGATGTCATATTCCAAAGGCACCTCAGTCATGTCAGCATAGGTTTTAAGGGCGGTCTCCACTGTGGAAAGTTTGATGGTGACTGTAGCAGAGAGCGCGGGCTCTCCGTTGTCTTTGGCGATCACCACCAGCCGCTGGTGACGCGAGTCTCTGTAACTGAACATTCTCATGGTCCGAATCTCTCCGTTGTACTGATCCAAGCTGAATAATGTAGCGTCGGTGTTCTGGAGAAACTGGTACGTGATTCTTGAATTGTGCACTGAATCAGAGTCTATAGCAATGACTTTGGCTATCAGAGTTCCTTTATCGGTGGATCTCGGGATCTTTTCCTCGACCACAGAGCCGTGCGCGCGCCATGGAGACACTATAACAGGAGTGTTGTCGTTTTGATCCATAATAATAATGTGAACGGTCACGTTACTGCTGAGTGGAGGGACACCAGAGTCTCGGGCCTCGATGTGGAAAAGAAACTCTTTCTCGATCTCATAATCAAACGTCTTTAGCGCGTAAAGATTGCCGTTCTCTGGGTTAATGGAGAACAACATGGACATGGAGATGTTCACTATTTCTTTTTCTATTATAAAATAAACTAGATATTGATTTTCATGGAGATCTGGGTCTATAGCAGTTAAAGAGCTCAGTAAAGCTCCAGGTGGGTTATTCTCCATAACAGGTATCGTGTAGAACATCTGAGGAAACTGAGGAACATTGTCGTTGACGTCCAGTAGCTCTACAGTTATAGTTTCATTATCAGATAACGGCGGGTTGCCTCTGTCAGTCACAGTAATAGTGATGTCATATTCTGGCATTTTTTCACGGTCTAACGGCTCTGAAACTATTAACTCATAATAATTATCAGATGATTCTTTAAGCGCAAAAGGTAAATGATTAGAAATATTAATATCTACCTGTCCATTTTCTCCTGAATCTTTATCACTCACACTAACAACTGCAATGACTGTATTTACGGGTATATCCTCTTTCACTGGACTAGACAATGATTTGATAGAAATTTCAGGATGATTGTCATTCATATCTGTGACTAAAATCTTTACTTTACACTTTCCAGAGAGACTATTGACTCCTTTATCTGTTGCTATAATTTCCATGTCATAAATCCTGAAATCCTCGTAATTTATCATTTCTTTCACTTTTATCTCTCCATTTCCAGGATTCAGACTAAATGTTTGTTGCGTTTTCTCTGAAGTATAGAGACTATATGAATAAATAATTTCGGAATTTGATCCTTCATCTTCATCTGTTGCATTTAATGTTACGACGAGACCTCCTATAGGAGCGTTTTCCATTAGATTTATAGTATAACTGTCTTTATCGAATTGAGGGGCGTTGTCATTTGTGTCCAGTACGCGCACAATAATGCTAGCTGTGCCAGAGCGCGCAGGGACCCCTCCATCCACAGCAGTGAGTATCAGATTATAAACCGTTTGCTCCTCGCGATCCAATGCTTTCATCAGAATTAATTCAGCAAATTTAGATCCATCCCTGCCAGTTTGTATTTCGATGCTAAAGTGAGAATTATCACTCAAGTAATACGAATTTATTGAATTGCTCCCGAAATCTGGATCAAAAGCGTTGTTCAAAGAAAATCTCTCCCCTCCTGGAGTAGACTCTGAAATATCCAAATGCATTGTGTCTCTCCTAAAATGTGGCGCATTATCATTGATATCAATTATCTCTATTTCAATGTTAAACATTCGTATGGGGTTTTCTAGCGTTGCATCTATCTTCAGAAAGCATGTCAATTTAGAATTGCAGAGGTGTTCTCTGTCAATTTTTTCTACAACATAGAGTTCCCCTGATTCTTTGTTAATATCAAGATATTTCTTGGAAGCAATCGTATCCAAACGTATCTTCCTTCTATTTAACGTTTTAACATCCAGCCCGAGATCAGCTGCCAAATTTGCAACCACGGATCCTTCCTCCATCTCCTCAGGAATAGAATAGTGAGTTACTGTATTTACGGTTTTAAGCGATCCGGAGAGAAGAAGAAAAACCCAAACGTACCTTAAATTCCGGCTCTGGGCTCTCACATTCATATTACACTCCATTGTTCGTTATCACTGTTTTCTGATTTTTTCAGACACACAATTCGAAAGATAAAAATACATTAAAAATATACTCCTTGTAATAAGGTACATATGAAAATGAAAACCATTCTCCGTCAAATGAAAGGACGTGCGGTACAGCAAATGCTCTCTGCAGCGTTGTCTGCACAATGCATTGTCATGGCGTCTACTGATATATGGTTAGATTTATTTTAATGGTGAACAGCGACTCTCTGCGTATAAAGAGGAGGACTGCACATTGCCCACAACATGAACACAAAACAATAAAATAAGCAAAGTCCACGTTAAATGTGTGTTCACATTGCAGTAAGAGGCTGTTTAAACAAAATACATTTCAAAGAAACTCTGCAAGTACTTGGAGGAGTGAAACAATAATCTGATTTAAAGCCTAAATGACATACAAATTTTAACCACACTCCACTTTCTTTGTGCAAAATTGTGTTTTTATAGTATTTTAGTCACTAACGAAACTAACAAAATACTATCAAATTTAGTAACAAAAATATCTGATCTTACCTGTAGCGTAGACGCAGCAGAGTCACTAGTTTCAGTCACTCCGGTGCTCCTCGGTAAACTGGACACGATGTATCTTGAACCCTTTGGCACAGGCTGTCTAACCACCAGCTTTCCTTTCCTCGTCTCCGCTAGAAATAAACTGTACCAGTAAGCATCGTTGGACACCAGAGTGGAATCCGCGATGGTAGAGTTCCTCTCACTGATAACACTGTTCCTGCTGGGAGGAGCCGCTTTGCTGGGCTTTGGTTTCTGACACTTGAGAACGATGGTGACCAATATGGTGATAAGTAACAGAAATGACACAGAGCCCAGTCCGATCACCAGATACAGATTTAAATCTGAGAAGATGTCATATTCCAAAGGCACCTCAGTCATGTCAGCATAGGTTTTAAGGGCGGTCTCCACTGTGGAAAGTTTAATGGTGACTGTAGCAGAGAGCGCGGGCTCTCCGTTGTCTTTGGCGATCACCACCAGCCGCTGGTGACGCGAGTCTCTGTAACTGAACATTCTCATGGTCCGAATCTCTCCGTTGTACTGATCCAAGCTGAATAATGTAGCGTCGGTGTTCTGGAGAAACTGGTACGTGATTCTTGAATTGTGCACTGAATCAGAGTCTATAGCAATGACTTTGGCTATCAGAGTTCCTTTATCGGTGGATCTCGGGATCTTTTCCTCGACCACAGAGCCGTGCGCGCGCCATGGAGACACTATAACAGGAGTGTTGTCGTTTTGATCCATAATAATAATGTGAACGGTCACGTTACTGCTGAGTGGAGGGACACCAGAGTCTCGGGCCTCGATGTGGAAAAGAAACTCTTTCTCGATCTCATAATCAAACGTCTTTAGCGCGTAAAGATTGCCGTTCTCTGGGTTAATGGAGAACAACATGGAAATGGAGGTGTTCGCGATTTCTTTTTCTATTATAAAATAAACTAGATATTGATTTTCATGGAGATCTGGGTCTATAGCAGTTAAAGAGCTCAGTAAAGCTCCAGGTGGGTTATTCTCCATAACAGGTATCGTGTAGAATATCTGAGGAAACCGTGGCGCGTTATCATTGACATCCAGTAAATGCACCATTATGGTTTCATTATCAGATAAGGGAGGATTCCCTCTGTCAGTCACAACTAACGTAATTTCGTATTCTGGGACCATTTCACGATCTAAAGGTTTGGACACCAATAACTCGTAGAGATAATCCGATGATTTATTTAAAACAAACGGTAACTGCATGTTCATTGTAAGGTTCACGTTACCGTTATCCCCCGTGTCTCTGTCACTAACAGCCACCAGAGCTATAACAGAGCCGACTGGGATGTTTTCTTCCACAGTATTTTTAAGTGATTTTATTGCTATTTCAGGATAGTTATCATTCATATCATTGACATACACAGTCACTCTACATTGTCCTGCGAGTGGAACAGGGCCGTTGTCTTTAGCCTCAACGAACATCTCAAATATTTTCATATCTTCATAATCAATGGTGCCCTTAACAGCTATATCGCCAGTGTTTGCATTCAAAGAGAACATCTCCTGCGTTTTCTCAGAAGTATAAAGGGTAAATGAATATGTAAGTTCTGCGTTCGAGCCCTCATCAGCATCCGTGGCGTTTAATTTAATAACAAGAGAGCCAGAAGGAGAATTTTCACTTATGTTCAGAGAATAAACTGCTTGTTCGAATAGAGGGGCGTTGTCATTTGTGTCCTGAACGCGCACAATAATACTAGCAGTGCCAGAGCGCGCAGGGACTCCGCCATCAATGGCCGTAAGTATGAGATTATGAACGGCTTTCTCTTCCCTGTCTAGTGCCTTCATGAGGACCAAATCGACATATTTCGTTCCATCACTCCCAGAATGAATATCAACATTAAAATGATCGTTTTCACTTAGTTTATATGTCTTAACGGTATTAGCACCAACGTCCGGGTCGAAGGCGTTGGGCAAAGAGAATCTCTCCCCCGGTGATGCGGACTCTGAGACATCCAATTCAATTTTATCTCGTCGAAAATGAGGAGCATTGTCGTTAATGTCTGTGATGCCCAATTCAATATTAAATATTCGCAGTGGGCTTTCAATTATTAAGTCCAATTTTAGAAAGCACGTGGTTTTTGTAGTACACAAAGATTCCCTGTCGATTTTTTCAGCAATAGTCAGGTCACCAGTCTTTTTATTAACATCAAGATATTTGTTGTTATGGAAAATATCAAGTTTTACCTCTCGTTGTGCTAGTCCACTAATATCCAGTCCCAAATCAGCGGCCAGATTCGCAACGACTGACCCGCGCTCCATCTCCTCTGGTATGGAATAGCGCGTCACACACCAAGCCATGTCCAAAAGCACAAAGAAATACGGCATCCATCGAATAACCGCCTTCATCGTGGATATCCTGAAGAACACAGAAAATCGCTAAAAAACAATCAGTCAAATATGTATCCTTATCCTTGTATGTTCCACAAAACGTCTAATCAGATTCCTTTTTTAAAAGAGCCAATAACCATTTAAACGTGCGTCCGCAGAAGGGATGCTGCTCTCAACACTCAGTACTGTGGCACATGATAACGACCCTTTAAATGGACTCTGTATCATTTAGTGGCCAACAGCGACATGCTGAGGCGGTAACTAACCAGAGCATAATTAGAATGGGAGTTTTCATATACAACAAACATTCCATAATCTTTAGAACATTTTATACAGTGACTTTGTTTATGAGACACAAAAAACATACAAAGTGGAACAATTTCAGCACCACAATACCGGACAGCGACAATTGAATCGTCTTCTTCAAATCGCTGTCCAAGACGGTGGTGCTGAAGACACACGCACGCGCGCGCGCGCACACACACACACGCACGCACGCACGCACGCACGCACGCTCGTTTGCTTTCTCAGTCGCTCTCTCCCCGTATGTGTTTCTTTTCTTTCTTTGTGGTGAAGTCACTAAGTAAAATCAGAGCTTTAATGAATTGCTTAGTTGCACACATTTACACATTGTGACTGTGAATAGGGAAGGTCATAAAAGGTTTCAGTACTACTTAGCACTATTTTTTATTTTAAAGTAGCCTAATGACATTTCTAATCCATTATTAAAAATATTACAGGTTTATGGTTTGTTTGAAAAATGTGGAAACTTGTCTTTACATGAAGATTGAAATATTTAGACCTGCAGTAAATTGACAGATGTATAAAGTGTACTAAACACATTAGCTTCTGTTCACACAGAACCCTGTTATCTACCTTTACAATTCTGTAAAAAATTCTCTCTCTCTCTCGCTCTCTCTCTCTCAGGAGCTAGGAGCCGGTGTCAACCAGATGATTTTTCTGCATGGAGAATCGGACTTGCATTAAGACTGGAAAAAGTGCAATTTGAAAAACAAAGACAAAACTGAGTAACAGTCTATCACAAAATAGGAACTGTCCCCTTTAACCTTTAACCTCAGGTACCAATAATCCCAAATAGCTGAGAAATAAAAAATGCACCCAATGTATCTGGACTCTGACATTCTCCAGTAAGTCACTTCAGTCAAGTGTGACATGCTTTAGATATAAGCAGATTCTGTCAGATTTATTAACCTTAATCCATTTGAACATGCACTACCTCTCTTGGATCAGATTTAAATACATTGGAAGATGCAATAAGAATAGGAATAAAATATCAATAAGAATAATTTATTTATATAATATTAATTTAAATAATTAATTTAATTTCTAATTAAAAATAACATGTCTGTTTTATTTGTTTATGTTTATGTATAAAGCAATAATAATTGAATGTTTGTGCAAGTTGATGTGGTGCAGGCGACCTCTAGTGGCGTTTTCTGAACTGATTTTCTCTTTAGAATTCTACTAGTGTGGAATAAAACCCTAGATAACTGTCTCTTAGATCACATATTCTTTGTTTAAAATGTGAAAAATAAAACATATGAAACAGTATGACAGTTATTGTTTATTATGAGCTATATAGGCCTATACACACACACACGCACGCACGCGCACACACACACACACACACACACACACACACACACACACACACACACACACACACACACAGTTGGGTCTGTATATATGCGAGGACAAAACAAAGGACATTGTAAATTGTTACAGTGAAACATGTCAATGTACGCTACAACTTTAGTTCAACATTAATACACTCTGTATACTTACACATGTAAATGTAATTAGGAAAGGATTTAAAACAAAGAGTATTAAAAAGTTATAAAAGTATTATACAACAGAAGATGAACTTTTTCCTTTTTAAAATGAACTTTCGTTGAGTAGCTGAATTTAATGCTCAGAGAAAAAGGGGCATTATGATACAGCTAAAAAATGAAATATGAGGTTAAACATCATAAGACAACAGTGCCAAGTAACATTAAAACATACAAAGTTAAGATGTCAGAATGTCTCTGCAATTCAGTACAGGACAGAAAAAAACTGACAAAAAACACATCACTAGTCATTAGACAAATTTACTTAAACAAAACCACAAAATCAGGCTCACTGTGACCTCAAGAATGAAGTTACATAGTAACATCAGTAAGAAATCCAATGTCATTCACCACAGTCCATGGGCACCAAACATAATTAAGATGACATCACATTAAAAATAAAAATATTAACACAGTTTACAATTACAAGTTTCATTTGTTATCCTTATATTAGCAGAAAATAACATCAACTAATATTAATAAACGGTATAGAAGTATTGCTGCTACTTTCATTAACTTATGTTGAATCTTACTGTAAAGTGTTGCCATAAAAATACGCAATACATTTACACGGATTCCATCCAATCAGTTAAGCCCAAGCGGCGAACGTCACGTCCCCTCATTAATATTCATGACCAAAGTTTACTACATCCGTTCAAAGGCAGATATCATTGTTTGAATGTGACACTGAGCTCGATCTGTAGTCTGGATGGGAACGTGTTTAAATTGCTCATCTCCTCACCTCCGGTTCACGGGCCCTCGGAGAGATGAACTTCGATTTAGAAAAGTGTGTTAGCGCCACGGAGACCGTTTCTTCATTAGCGTTTGTAATCTGAAAAGACACGCGGCAAACCTAATTACCCCCCTTAACCGGGCGATACTCATCTATTGACATTCTCAACTCATTTCCCGGGAAATGAAAATGGAAAGGGCACGGGAGAGATTGCGTCCAGGTGTGGCATTTTCAGAAGGAGCCCGGTTCCCCCGCTCTTTAATTAAAATGATATTTAGACGCCAGAGTTTTTATGTTTGTTTAGATAATGAAGCACGTCGATTCTCATTGGGAATGTAAGAAATCTCATTTACATTTGTTTACTCTGTGGATGAGATATTTTTTTCATTTCACGACTGTGCAAAGATAAAAAGCCTTAACATGAACTAAGGCAATACAATGTAAGCCTACATCCCATAGAGTGATATAATCCTCACTGTTAAAAAGGAATTAAACGAGTTCTTACCTGTTGAATATGCTGAGTTGCCTGAACTTGCCAATACGTGCTGTTTCTTCTCAAGTTGATCTTTTACTTCCTGTGTCACGAGGGAAGGTGAACCGATGTGGACAAATTAAGTGTTGTAAGTGTATGTGGTAATTTAAGTTGACTATTTAAATCTTGACTAGTGGTAAATGGAAATTAAAGTAGCATATGTTGCCATACAACTGATCTGTTATTGTTCATATCGTTTTCTACAGTGTTAATATTAAGGGTGGGTTAAGGCCTTATGAATCAGCCACGTCACACACTTTACCTTTATGCCATATTTGAATAAATCTAAGATGGACTCCGCTTCTGTTTTTTAATTATGATAAAATAACCATATTTATTTCCGTTACATGAAAATGAGTCACCTGGCACTGATGTAGTTTATCAATTCATACTGCAAAGATATAGAAGGCAGTATACTGTGCAGAAATGTGAACTACATAAACAATTACACACCACAAAAGCAGTTTTTATCACAATGTTTGTGGCAGGCATTTTATAAGAATTCAGAAACAACACTGACACTAATTCAGAAAAAAATATTTAATTCTCATATTTACACATTAAGTATGAATAGACGTCCATATCCTGAACTCCGTCATGAGGCAGTGGTGTGTCTAAAAGCTGATCCAGGCGTTCCCTCATAAGTAGTCTTATACAGCTCGATGAATGTGATTTAATAATTATTCTCCTTCATCCACCTGTGACCATTCTGTTTGTTCATAAGCTCACATTGTGTGCAAATTGCCTGTAGTAGTCACATTTTGGCTGAAATGATTGTCAAAGTAACAAGTGTATGAAAATCTAATAAAATAATCATCATGTTCATATTCAGGATTGTATTCAAGTTTAGGCCTGGCATTACACTATTCTAGTGGTAAGTGTGACTGAGACATCACTCTTCATTGCAAACAACAAGAATGAAGAACATGTGAAGCATTTTTCTGTCCCTGAAATAACAAAAGAATGACTAGTAAATATTTCAGCTTTAGTGTTCTTGTATGTGGTCAGTTGAACAATTTCGCTCCTGACAGGTCAAATAAGACCGTCCTGCTTATCCAGGCCTGCAAATGAACCACACAGACACACAACACAAGAGAAAAGTGCATTGAGTGAGTGTGAGCACAGCGTTGGCAAACACAACCATCACTTATCCCGTCCAAGAATTGCTCACTTACAGGGGGGATGTAAAAATGGCTTGTTGGTACAAGTGTGAATTATTTTACAGCAGAAACCAAGCGGAAAATACACTTCTGCTCATTCATTTCTGGCTTTCTTGCTTTTTGAGCCTCACATAAAACGCGGAATATCGTGTAGAGATTTAAAGCCACAAACCTCGAATCCCTTACAAACACGATTTTGTTCCTTAGCTGCAAAGTTGCGTTGCAACTAAACTATTCGATTGGAAATCACGATTTCCACAAGTGCTGTTTCGTGTGCAAAATATCTCAGAAGGTAAGTGAGTGACTGTGGCCGTCGGACTACGCGATGAGTGCTATGCTTTGGTCAAAATAACAAGTCATTCCTGTCTCTCATCCATGTCCTGTACCCACAGCTCAGGTTCTTCTATTCGTTATATAAGTCATTGTTGATGACCTCTGCCCCTGTGTCATCACACGGGTCAAAGCTGCTCGGGGAGATGAACCTTCGTTTCTTTCCAAAGGTGGAGAATGAGTTGTGGACGTCGAGCTCACTGCGGTAACTTGGGCGCAGGGTACAGAAGCCGGATGGCGTGCCGGGGATGTAGACGTTGTGCTGGTAGTCTGGCGGAGGGTGCGGGGGTGCCTGCGCTGTGGGCTGCTGCTGCTGCTGCTGGTGCTGCAGATGATGATGATGGGTGGGGTTGTGTGGAGGTGTGAAATGAGGGGTCCACACCCTCTGAGAGGAGACTGCTGGAGAATGCATTCGGTACTCTGTAGGTAGAGAGAAAGTCTCAGTTTTCCTGCTGAGATTGCTGAATATTTAAAGCAGAGCTACAGCAGGACGTTCATGACTCATTCCTGCTGGAGATCCAATATAAAATGCTGCTAATGCACTCATTTTTTAATTCATCGTCTTTAATTAGTGTGAAAGAAATATATCCAGTAATCTCCACTCATACACAAGGGGTCCTACATTAAGATTGTTTTACAATGAACATTTTTATGAAATATTTCAGTATTAAAATGCTTTCTAAAGTTAAGAGGTCAATTCCTCTGTGTAAGCTGTAACTCAGACACATTAAAATCATTTCTCTGTTTGTTTCAGAATCCAGACATTTTGACATTAAATCAATCAGTTTAACTTTCAGTATGTCTGACTTGTTCGTCAAATCTCTTTAAATGAACTGTAATCATTTTTGCAACACTGTTTGCTGATGTTTTTCAACTTTATGCAGATCTTTCTGAATATTCAGCGTTTACACAACTGCCGTAACTGTAAACAATTTTAAACAAATAAACTCTTATCTGTTTTCTATAAATTTCAGTTATTTAAATTAGCTTTTTTTGCAGTTCTGTTTTGTATTTTATGTGCTTATCTGTGTTGTGTTGTTTAATTCATATTCTATTAACAGTCAACAGTTGTATAAATGATAAATAAAGAGGCATTGACATTAAAATTTGTGTGAAGTAGAAAGTGAATTTATAGGTCTATACCTCTCGAGCGGTTTCCCCACGTCCAATACTGTCCTGTTGCCATCTGGCTATAATTTTCTGGTTCTGCCTGCATGGCTTTACGCATCACAGTGCCGTCCATGTTTATAGAGTTACAGCTGCAAATAGATGAAGAGATAACCTGTGATGTACTGCTGTGATATTTTTACAGAAGAGCAGGTTAAAATTGATTTTTCATACACACATTATGAACAAATTCATGTTTAAGTGTATTAGTGTTTTTATATACATGTTTGTGCTTTATGTAAATTAAAGTCCTGGTTAGAATTAGTCCTAAAACCAGCTTTATATAAAAGCAATAGAAGCCTGTAATATATCCTCATTTAAACAGCCAAGTAAGTTGTGTTTTATCAAAAGAAAAGAAAGTTTCTTTGACAGTTAAAGTTTCAGAAGTATGGTTATAGGATCAAAAATATCACTACTCACTATCAGCAAATTGTTAAAACAACATAGATATAAATCACCTTTTAAGGGAAGATGTTTGGTTCTTTGTGAGGGCCCAGTCTGTGTTTGCTTGCTTCAGCTGCAACAGAGAGCAATTAAAAAATATAATTAGAGAATAAATGACATATTGAATGAATTAGTACAACAAACATCTTAGACAACACATTTTTCGACTATAAATTGCTGCATTGAGTTGATCAGCGGGGACGTTTAATGATAATATTCATCACACATTACAAGAGTCCTCGCTGCCTCCCTGTGGGCATGAGTGTGAATTACACATCATTTCTCTCGTAGCTGATGAGCCTTGAGCAATGACTCTATAGTGTCACGGTCTTCTCTTTCATCCTCTGAGACGCGGCGGGGGTGGAGGAGGAGGAAAATGGGGGTGTTATTTATTCCATGTCAGAGAGAGAGAGAGAGAGAGAGAGAGAGAGAGAGGGAGAGAGAGAGAGTATAGATTCCACGCTCTAATAATTCGCTTAGAGACTTTCATAAGGAGAGCGCATGTAAGCTTATTATTAGAACCGTTCTTCAAAAATACCTTCCGTAGATAATTAGAACACCGACACACGATTTTAATCTTCAAAGGAAACCGCAGCGGGCAGGAAATTAATTTCGAAAACGCATTTAACTGTCCGACGAATTCAATTTCATTTCATTTCTTGTTTTATTTTAGAAACCACCCTGCGTTTGCATTTTCCACGGCGGCTCCAGTGAATTTATAAAGAAGTTTTGAGCTATAATATATTCCAAAAGAAATCCTGTGCGAGATCTGCTCAATAGCTTTCTTTTTTTCCACAAAGAAAAGGGCTGCATAAGAGCTCGGCATCTCTTTGAGCTGAACTCAAACCCTCAAGGGCAGAATTTGTGTCCCTGCGCCTTTTTGAAATATGCTGGCCAGTGACCTGCAGGAGACAAAATCTGTGATACAAAGAGGCTTTCATGAATATTCTATTTGGGACTTTAAGGCCACGGAGTCTAGGGACATCACTACCTCGTTGGACGAGTTTATTCAGATTTTATTCTTCACATGCGATAAGAAGTTTGTGAGGCGCACTGACCCGAGGCAAGGTGACACTTTGCTCTCCTGTAGGTCACCCTGACTATTGAACAATAACTGAGCCCAGCACGTTTTCATTTTACAGACTGACGTTTCCACCTAGTGGATATTAACTGAATCTCTCTCTCTCGCTCTCTCTCTCTCTCTCTCTCTCTCTCTCTCTCTCACACACAAACACACACACACACACACACACACACACACACACACACACACACACAGGCTCTTCCTTGCTCTATGGTTCTCATTCTGCGAGGGCAACGTGGCCGAATCTACAGGCGCGACACGTCTCTATCGGTCCCTGCTCTCTCCCTAATGCTTCCATTTCCCAGCACCATTATGGATGAAACCAGTCCGCGTCTGTGTGCCATTGTGTACTGGATAATTAGCTTGTAGTGTGCGTGTGCCCTTGAAATAAAGTTGACAAAGGATGTCTGGGCCTGCATGCAAAAGAAAAGAATAAGAGAACTAAATATAAGCAACACAACTTGCTTTTACGGTGAAGGTTAAAGACAGAATAAGTTAGCATAACATCAAAACGCATGACTAACAAAAGCCGAGATTTGTGTAATTTTGGTATCCTTTAGGCCTACACAGCATTTTAAACAGATATTTCTAACATGGAGAATACTGTTTTGGAGAGATTACAGACGCGCATTGTGAGGTCGCCAGGTTTCTCTGGAAGATGTTTCCGTCTTTACGCGCACAAACAAGGTCATTGATTGACTTCAAGGTATTAAGTATCTTCTGTCACACAATTAATAGTGCCCTCCAGTCATTCTGGGGATATTTATAAATAATCGATATAGCCTAGTCCGTTTATTTCTTGTATCAATAACCAATATAATGCCCTTCAAATAGTGACAGATATAGATAACTCAATTAACAAGTTAATATAACACAAGGAAGGAGGGAGGGAGACAGCTGAGCATAACCTAAGAATGAAGGGCCAATGTAGGCTTGTTTTACCTCGTTCGGTGTAGTCGCTCCGTTGTTCACGGACGAGCAGCGGCTCTGGGTGCTCAGCGCCAGGTTATCCGTTCCTTTCGTCGCGTTATTTCTCGGCGTACCGGGACTGCAAGGCTTAAGAAACATAAAGTCGCTCTTTGCAGATTCGGGCGTCAAACACACTTTGTAGCAGTAAGCTTGAGTGAGATTTCCAGCATTGCTGTTTACCTCCACGCAGTTCGTGGGTACTTTCGCGCCGGCGGAGATCTGCAGGTTGATGTTAGACTTTTTGAAAACCTCTGCAGGCGGCTCCGGTTCAAAGCTGCAGCAGGCGGCGCTGAGCGAGGAGAGCGCGTAACCGCCGAGGGAGTCTCGATCCTTGTAGCATTTCACAGCCGCCAAAACGATTATGGCCACCAGGAAGATGAGCGAGACCGTGCTTAGTGACACGATTAAATAGAGTGCTAGATTAGACGAGGGCTGGGGGCTGAGCGAGAGGTCACCGAATTCGGACAGCGACTCCGGCACGCTCTCCACCACCGACAAAATGATGGACACGGTGGCCGAGAGCGGAGGCTGCCCGTTGTCCTTGACAAGTATAACAAGTCTTTGCCTGATGGCATCTTTGTCCACTAAGCGACGGATCGTCCTTATCTCGCCGGTGTATAACGCAACGCTAAACAGTCCGGGATCGGTCGCCTGGAGCACCTGATAGGATAGGCGTGAGTTTTGCCCTGCGTCCGCGTCTAGTGCCGTGATTTTAGCCACAAGATACCCAGCGTCCACCGACCTCGGCACCACCTCATTAGCTACGCTGCCGTTTTTCGGTAACGGGGATAGGATGACAGGTGCATTGTCATTTTGGTCCAAAACAAAGACGTTGACGGTCACGTTGCTACTGAGCGGAGGGAAGCCAGCGTCTTGCGCCTGTACGCGTATCTGGAAGTTTCGGAGCTGTTCGTAATCGAAAGAGCGAAGCGCGTATATGTTCCCGTTATCCGAATTGATCGAGACATAAGTGGACACCGGCATGCCCTGAATCTGACCCTCCAGTATGGAGTAGGACAAATACGCGTTTTGGTTAGAGTCCGGATCGACCGCGGTCACCGAGCAAATGGATGCGCCCGGGGCGTTATTCTCGGTCACATAGACAGTATAGGACGGCTGAATGAAACGCGGCGGGTTGTCATTAATATCAGACACTTGAACTAGAATCGTTTTCCTGGTGGACAGCGGTGGCGAGCCCAGATCTCGAGCGGTCAGGGTGATGTTGTACTCGGTGACAGATTCTCTGTCCAGAAACTCGCTGGTTACAAGTGTGTAATAGTTTTTAAAAGAGGAGTGTAGCTGGAAAGGCACGTTACCGGGAACCTGGCAATCGACAGCCCCGTTCTCTCCAGAGTCACGGTCCATTACACTTATTACGGCTATCACCGTGCCCGGTGGCGCGTCTTCCTGAACAGGTGTTGACACAGAGGTTAATATGACCTCGGGCACATTGTCGTTCACGTCTAGAATATCGACCAGTACTTTACAGTGCACAGCCACGGCTGAGGGACCTTTGTCTTTTGCTTGCACGTAGAGCTCATACACACTGGCCTTTTCGTAGTCCACTATTCCCTTTACCCGGATCTCACCCGAATGAGAGTCCACGCTGAACAGCTCTCGCACCTTTAAAGGTGCGTGCCCGCTGAACGAATAGGTAATCTCACCGTTAGCTCCTTCATCCAGGTCCGTGGCGTTGAGTTTGAGCACGAGCGTGCCTCTCGGTGCATTCTCCACCAAGCTGACCCGGTAAACGGACCGGTCGAACACCGGCACGTTATCATTTGCGTCCAGCACGGTGACCGTTATCTGAGCTGTGCCCGAGCGCAAAGGAGAGCCACCGTCCACGGCAGTCAGCACCATCTCGTGCGTCTTTTGTTTCTCTCGGTCTAACGGCGCCTGCAGAATGAGTTCGGCGAATTTGCTGCCATCGTTACGGGTCTGAATATCCAGCACAAAGTGTTGATTGGAGCTCAGCAAGTACGAGCGAAGAGAGTTAGAGCCCACGTCAAGGTCCTGCGCGCTCTCCAGCGGGAACCGGGATCCAGGCGCAGCAGACTCCGTGATCTCCAGATTAAACTCGCTCCACGGAAAACTGGGAGCGTTGTCATTGACGTCTAAGATTTCCACTTCTACCCGGTACAATTCCAAAGGGTTCTCAATGACGACTTGCAAGTGTAAGAAACAAACAGGACTTTGTTCACATAGTTCCTCGCGGTCAATCTTTTCATTCACAAACAAAATCCCGTTCTCCAAATTTACCTCTAAATGTTGTTTTCTTGCCCCGGACACAATCCGAAATCTCCTTGAAGATAATTTGGCCACGTCCAAACCCAAGTCTTCAGCGATATTTCCAACAAAAGCCCCGTGTTCCAACTCCTCGGGAATGGAATACCGAATCTGCGCTAAAACCCGGTCCAGTGCGCACGCACACAAGAGCAGACAGACAACCTGCCCAGTTAACGTCCATCGCTTCCTCGTTAGCCACCGGTCCATTTTCTCCAAAGCAGATACTATCAACAGCTATAAATGAGCATAAACATGTTGAGGTGTAAAGAACAAAACTGGCACAAAACCAACTTGTATTCTAAAATTTAAATAAAATGATGTAAAAAGTGCATTTATTTGATTTAGAAGAAGGTTGAAATTCAGAGCAAACTTGGCCTCTTGTGTTGTGCTCCTCGCACGCAGCTCAAACAGTGTGTCAGCATGAGAGCGGCGCGCTTTGATTTTCCAGTGTGTTTGACGCTTTGAGGAGTGTGTGAGACCGTGGAGGGAGGTGGTGTGTGTGTGTGTGTGTGTGTGTGTGTGTGTGTGTGTGTGTGTGTGTGTGTGTGTGTGTGTGTGTGTGTGTGTGGCAGGGAGGCATCGTATTGGTGGACGGTGACATTAGAGCGGAGATAATAATTACTGTACGGATACATTTAACTCGCAAGCTGCCGGGCGCGTAATCACTGCCAATTGATGTAAAACAATTAGCCAACTACCAGAATTAAAACTTGAAATCCAATATGTCACTGTACTTTTTCTAATTAAATACAACTCTGTATGTTTGAAACACGTGTGCATTTTCTTTATTTCCCTGATCTTAACCGTATAGCTATTAATTTTAACTTTATGTATACATTTTTGCTACTTTTTCCTGGAATGCTTTTGTGAATTTCTAATACTACTTAGTCTATGTGAATGCGTGCGCATACCCAGCTTCACGTTGCTCCAGGGGGACTCCTCACTGTAAGTGACACTATAAAAAGCATCTGTAAGAAAACAAAGATAAAAGCATCTTTGTGGCAACTTCACTGTCTCGCGAAATATTAATATGAGATTTTTTTATTGCGTGTTTGTAACCAAATACATAAATGGCAAATAGAAATTTGACCCAAATATGTAGATGAAAACTTTCTTTTAGTAAA
The DNA here is from genome assembly GCA_026939265.1 of Oreonectes daqikongensis. Lineage (NCBI taxonomy): Eukaryota > Metazoa > Chordata > Actinopteri > Cypriniformes > Nemacheilidae > Oreonectes > Oreonectes daqikongensis. The sequence continues at coordinate 49,518 of JAOTQM010000598.1, read as the reverse complement.
AGAATTATGGAAGTAAAACGCATTAGTTATGCCCGAGATTGTCCGACTGTCACAAAGGGTTAAAACACAGTTAAGACGGACGGAGCCGGATAAACCCACCATTTTTTCAGTAACGCGATATGATTCTTGCATAAGATCCTTCGCATCAAGATAGATCTGGTGACTTATAAGATTACGTATTGTGGACGTTATTGTTTAGATGGGACAAAACCAAATCGTGTCTTCTGATCGAGTGACACATGTTTTTTTTAATCTAATCTTTATTTTTCATGGATAATCCTCTTGACTAAAACCCAATTTCTGCACTAGTCCATGAGCATCCTCGGAGGAATGTTGTAATTAAGAGCGAGCACTGGTGTCTCTCTCTCAATTTCAATTTAAGTGTGCTTTATTGGCATGACAAAATGTACATTGTATGTACATAGGCTACCCCACATAGGCTAAAGTAGCAGAAAACCTCTTAAACATTCCTAAGGCGGTTTGCTGTCCTTAGCTGGTTGTGGTTTTGGGCACTTGTCAGTTGGTCAGCCTGGAAGATCAACACCACCTTGGCCAGGTTAAGATTAAACTAGACCATTGCAAAACTATAGCTAAGAGTAGCAAACCACAGTGGTGTGGCTTTTATTCCAAGAAGACTCTTAGTTTTCTAGGGCTTTAGCCTCCTCTGACCCCACTCGTATCTGCAAGGAGGATGATATCCTTCACCCAGGTTTAAATAACAATCTGCTGTCAGACTTAAACTCCAGCAGATGGCAAAGCTCGAGCAGAAATGATTACATTTGAACAAACAGCGGTTCCTCCGCTCTCGACTTCTTTTTAATTAACGGAGAGAAGGATTAGTGCTCAGCTATCCGGGATCAGCCGTTCTCCAACAGAAGAATACAAATGTTTTCGGATAAATAATCCCCGGCGCACTTCACGGTGCCCGTCACATTAACATGCATTACACCAGGCCTTAAGCCCCGTTTCATCCTTCGGCTTATTGTCCGCGGGGCGCGAGAGTGCCATTACTTTCAGCACGAGCTCGATTTATTCTCACTCACGTTAACCTCTCAAAATCCCGGTTTGTCTCCGTTGAAGAATACTACTTTGGAAAGGAAAGAAAAGAGAAACAGTCGATAAGACTCTGGCCCGTCATTTCGAGAAGAATCTTTCTAGAGTAGAACACGTGCATTTATTTGATTTAACTAATGACGACGAAAATACAGAGTAAATTAATTATAAATGTTTCATTTTGTTAAGATATCAATATTATATCTAAGAAATACAGAGTCTACTTCACTTGATCTGTATGTTTCCTTGCGCCCTTCGAGCTCAAATATGATCAATGCGCGCTCTCTAGTGTTCACATTGAGCTGTTACACATTTAACACAGACCAAGAATAAAACAAGATAAAGCTTGCACACTTCATTTGTGCTCCAACAACGTTTTGGTCCCAACCTAAAAAATAATAGATACTAAACAGAGTTCAAAATATTATTCTGAACAATGTGTCCAAACATTCATTGCATTATACCACTGAGCTACAGGAAAGCAACGTTAACCACATGAACGTTTAACTAAATGCACAAGTTTAATTAAATAAATAGTAGGTAGGTACGAGGTTTTTAAAAAAAAATCTAAATTTATATTTAATTTATTGTAAATATAGGAATTTAACGTTTAAAATAGTTTTACGGTATTTTTGTATGTCTTTATATGAATAAAGAAATACAAAAACTTAGAAATAACCAAAAAATGGAAAACGCTGGGCAGTGCCCGTGGTTCGATCCCATGGCCGATGGTTTCCCACCGATCACGAGAGTTTCATCTTCGAGTCGATAGAAGTAACCACTGAGCCACACCAGCGCACATACTACACGTCAAAACTCACACTTTAACACTGACAACCCGGAAGCCAATGCTTTCAGAAAGTGAAAGTAACGCTCAAAGACAACAGCATTATTACAAAGACATAAATCAAGACAAAATATTGTAATAATAGTTCAGACGATTATAGAACGATTGTTAGATGTTACTAAAATAACTTTCTTTACATTAAACATACAATGTACAATTTTGTCATGCCAATAAAGTACACTTAAATTGAAAGTGAGAGAGAAAGATATAGGAATATAGGACGCACATATAGGAATTTGACGTTTAAAATAGTTTTACGTTTCCTCGTCATAACCAATGCATACAGCTAAGAAATGCAAAATAAATAAATGCAAGACTGTTACAAAGAATGTAAAACACTGAGTCTATTTAGTGTCAAACAAAATGATACATGAAAATAATAATATGTACTGGTGCAATGAATATTATATGGATAAAGATATTACAAAAACTTAAAAATAACCAAAAAATGAAAAAACGCTGGGCAGTGCCCGTGGTTCGATCTCGGGCCGATGGTTTCCCACCGACCACGAGAGTTTCATCTAGCAACGATAGAAGTAACCACTGAGCCATACCAGCGCACGTAAATCCTGTCAAAACTCACACTTCAACACTGACAACCCGGAAGTTAATACTTTCAAACACTGACAGTAATGTTCAAAGACAAAAGCATTATTACAAAAACATAAATCAAGACAAAATATAGTAATAATAGTTCAGACGATTATAGAACGATTGTTAGATGTTGCTAAAGTCATTTTCTTTACATTTAACGTACACCGGCTGCTTTACACGGTCTTAGGTCGCCATCTAGTGGACATGCATGAATTGTACAGCTCGTACGTCATTTGTGAAGCTTTCAATAAACAAGACCAGCGTTAAATGTCTATAGATCTTGTTTTTTTTATTTGCATTGTACATTTTTTATTTACAAGAACAAACTTTTTAAGATTTTGCCTAGGTTTGATGTATTTTTTGCTGAGATTTCACTTATTGTTAAATCTCCTAAACTTATTTATAACAATAAGAAGTTCTTAAAAATCTACTATTTTTTCCTTTTACTATGTTATGATGTATTTCTTTCTATAGTTGCTTATTTCTTTCTCTTCAATGATTCTTATATTATTGTAATGCTGTGCTGTTCTCTCTTTCTCTCCTGAAATCTTATTGGCTGCATTTTCTTTATTGGTCCATGTCATCGTTTGTTTTGCAATTAAATAAATTATTGTAATGTGCCAAAGTGAATCTAAAATAATTTTCTCCAGGGGGAATATTGTGTTTATCTTGTGTTATGAACATAGGACAAAAATCTAGAAAAAAACAATGACAATATGTATAGTAAAAACAATTACACTTATAAGGGTCAACACTTTGATTTCTTTTACTGATGCTTTTAAGTCTAAAAGTTACAGTGAAACAGCATTAACATGTGAAAATTAGATGATTCTGTCTCTTATCCAAATATATGTACAACTTATTTATAAAAACACAGGAAAATTTTGTTTTCAAAGAAGTATATGTGTTGTACATGCCATTACCAAAAATATCACATGAAAACCCTGCCGTTGTGGACTCCCCTATTAAAAAGTGCAAGCTGAAATTGCATTAAAACGCCATCATATTATCTCATACCATCATTGAGGAAAGGAGCTTATGTGAAGTGACGTTAAATAGCTGACCATATCAATTTCTGTCCAACAGAGGGCAGCAAAGACCACCAAACATCACCAGGACAACTGCTAGTCCTTTAAAGATTGTCTATTCAATTTAAAGTTCAGTATTACCATTATGCAAATTACAACATTGCCAAAGCATTATATATAAAACAAGTAATAACAAGACATATGCAACATCACAATAACAGCAAGTTAGGTGATATAATACAGTTTTTCTGTTGATAGCAATGCCACAAGATGCCATAAAATATGACACAAATACAAAAATGAATTATAGAAAAAAAAAAAAACTTTTCTTTAGCCAAATAGGTGAGATAAACTTATAGTCAGTACAAAAATGTGAATTCACCATATTGTGTTCTGTTAACAGGTATCAAAAGCCTAAATAGTGAAATATACATGTTTTTTGTTGCCACTTTCCATAAAACCAAACAGATGAGATACAGCAAGTTTGATGCTTCATGTCGTTGAGAGTGAGGCAAACATAATGAAAATAAGGAAAAGAATCCCCAAAATATTATTGCTTAAATATCACACTTTTATAGCTCTGTTATAAGCTTCTGTTATCAAACTATATAAACTAAGAATTCAATTTTGAAGAATGTTGTGAAAGCAGACGTAGGTATCGTGGCAAATGTGAGCGCAAGTTGAGACACTGTCGAGATCTCTGCTGATATGCTAGGAAACACATAAACGATATCTGAAGTCGTTGGCCAAAAGAAATATCAAACAGGATACTTGATCTGCTGTCTGGTTAATCTCGATGCCGTCCCAGAGATTCTGAAGAAAGCTCATCTGATGATTTTTCTTTTGCACGAGCACCTGAGAGCAGCGTGTCTGTGTGACCGAGCACACGTGTGTGTGTGTGTGTGTGTGTGTGTGTGTGTGTGTGTGTGTGTGTGTGTGTGGTTTGGTTTTTGATATGCTGGTGGGCACGTAAACCTGAATACAAACCAACTCGTGGGGACTTGTGCCCCAAAATTGAGGTCCCCACGGGCACAAAACCTTATAAATTGTACATAAAGATAATTTTTGAAAATCTAAAAATGCAAACTATTTTCTATGCTCTTTAGGTTTAGGTGTAGGGTTAGATGTAGGGAATAGAATATGAAGAGTTTGGTTCCAAAATGCAATAAATCCATTTTTTAATTTTTTCAAAATTCATGTTTTTTATTATGTTATCATGTTTTTATTGTGTTTTATTGTGTTAGTTAGCTGTATTTTTTTTAGTTATTATGGCTTAAATCAAAACTAAACAACTGCAGTTTGATTGATATTAACTGGAATGCACAATCAAAAAACATGATTTTTGAAAATTTTTGAAACCAAACTCTTCATATACAGTTTGTACGGTATAAAAGTCATTACGCCTATGGGCTGTACCCACAGAGATAATAAACCAGACGTGTGTGTGTGTGTGTGTGTGTGTGTGTGTGTGTGTGTGTGTGTGTGTGTGTGTGTGTGTGTGTGTGTGTGTGTGTGTGTGTGTGTGTGTGCAAACACCCCCTGTGGGGTGATAACCTGTAATTACTGCACCAGATGTGCAAAACAAGCAGAGAGAGAGAGAGAAAGACTGTAAAAGATGGCAAAGATGGAAGAAGTAAAAGCTTTATGCTGTCTACACTGTCACCTAGCATCCTAACTGAATCGAACCCTTACAAGTGACCGCTCTTGAATGATACTTCTCGCCATTCAACGACAAATAAGTTCAACTCAGTCTGTCTCGTGTTCACGTCTTCACTTGGCACATCAGCCTATGATGCCTCAAAATGTTCCCTGTTTAGGAAGATCACCAAGTTTTGAAACCGAAAAGCGAGAGGAAAGGTTCGAAATAGACAGATCGCGACGGCGAGACAGACAGCAGTGAGTAATAGAGAGAGAAATGAATTCATGAAAAACAGACAAAGAAAGTGAAAATGAAAAGGGTGGGTGTGGTGAGATGGGAGGTGTTTCTGTCTGGGAGAGGTTAAGTTGGAAGAATAAAGACAGACAGACAGGCAGAAAGTTTCTTACACATGTTATTCAGCTGTGTAAACGGGCGTAAGGCCGGTCTGGGCTCTCGGGTTGCCAGTGAAAGGGCTCATATTCATAAGAGACTGGCAGACCCGACACCTCTTACACACGTTAATATTATTATTATTACTGAGCACTCAAAAATGGAAAATGGCAGCAACCTGAGAGGCTGGGAGAGAAGTGTGTGCGTTCGTGAGAAAACGCAAGTATGTCTGTGAGAATATGTATACATAAGCGCGAGCAGAAGAGAGAGAGCGAGGGACGGCACAGCGCCGCTGGAAAAAATGGGGCAGCAAAAGAAACAGAACGGTTGCAGAAAGAGAAGTTTGGCATGAGAGAACGGAGAGAAACGCAGGGGTGTAACGTGATCTACTGAACATATTAGCGCTGTCAAAGAGGAGAAAAGTAGGAGAGGGTGTCAGACGCAGGCATGTATTCCAGGACAAGATTACAAAATTCCCGCAAGAAGGGCACAGGCATGTCGGAACATTCCGCGCACACACATACGCTAACCAAAGTCAATTCTTAACAGGTGGGTGGGGCCTCTCGTATCACTGACAGATCCTTGATTTCCCTCAGGGGTGCGTTTAACCGATCGCAGACCTGCTTGCATAACAAGATCACACAGCCGTCCAAAAGTGTCACCGAATATTAGCCCAAGTTCAGCAGGTCCAATGTAACATTCGCAGATTTCCTTCCAACGGAGAGAACTGTGAGTGAGCAACACGTCAGTGAGGCTCGTACGGCAGATTTTATGTGCGTAACGAAGCGTTACCTGTGTTTTGAATACTGCACACTTGTATGTACACTGCATGTGGTATGAAACGATACCTGCACTTCATGACCACAAGTGGCATCTGGTTATCAAATGATACTTAGTAAAAAGCATTTCCATGACTTTTAAGTCAAATTCGGCCTTAAAAATGCAGTATGTCATTTATGCATCACTAGTCCACCAATGCTTGGACAAACAGATCATATCACCCTAAACACACAACAGCTTCATTCATCTCACTGAAAAAGTCGAGTGCATTCTGTGTGATTTGGATACTGAACATTTACTTTAGTATGTCATCTTTCCTGCTTTACAGCTTTCCTGCAGCTCAGTGGTTAGAGCAACGCCAAGGTCATGGGTTCGATCCCAGGGGCTTGCACAGACTCAGAAACAAATGTATAATGCAATGTAAGTCGCTTTGGATGCGTAAATGTCACCTGGGTATTCCATGCTTACGGAAAAAGTCGCGCACTTTACATACTAAATACTGCTCATATATAGAATACAATAGTATACAGCTATTCCAAACATACCTGTGATCAGAATCCAGAGGATCTAAGGAGGTCCATCCTGAAAGTTCCCTGAAGGGGGCAGCACTCTCCGTTGATGTCTTCTGCCGTATCATCAGCTTCTTCGTCCTCATCATCTTCACCAACAAACACTGTGAGGGAGAAACGAGGACAGCTGAGGAAAGAAAAGAAGAATGTTTCGAGGAAGAGGTGAAGACCTGTGTCTTTAAGATGTATGGGTAAACCCCGCTGTTTTGAGGTGCTAACATACAAAGAGCAGATTTCCAGATTCACAGATTAAATGGAGAAATGAAGCAGTTGACTAATAAACAATGTGGATTGAAAGAGCAGTGATGAGGACATGAGGTCAAAGTGTGTGTGTGTGTGTCACGTTGGGAACATTCAGAGACATCCTCAATTATGATCTGTTATAAATATAAATGATAAATAAAGCTTTTTGTTTGAGTATATGTTTATATTTACATTAAATATATTTATTTATTCAGTATTCATGCATTTCTGCAAAGTCCTGAAACAGATGCTGAACACAATCAAAGCTGTTTTTGACAGGCTGTATGTTCAATCTGAACCTGCTGAGGGTGGAGTCCACATGTTGTAGATGCTCTGTGATTGGCTGGGAAGAGAGATGATGGATGGTTTCTACTAGAGGGAGTGACAACGTTTATGGAAAAAAGTGTTAATTGGCCCAGAGGAACTTCTGTCCTGTTCGTTTTCTGCTGAGTAAACTCAACACATAATCATGCTTTCTGTGCAATGTATTAATTAACAGCCACAGGCATACAATGAGAGAGAAAGAGAGAGAGAGAGAGAGAGAGAGAGAGAGTGTTTGCTCAGGCAATTATTTTTATTATGGCTCAGAGTTTAGCATCTAACTCGTCCTTCTCGTCCTATAATAAGCCTATATTTTATTTCTATTAATATTGTATAATAATCAAATAAACAATTTGTTGAATTTTATTGTATAGTATTTCATTAAATAAACAATTTGTTGAATGGGTCGTGTAACTTAACATTTAAGTTTAGCCAAGTAACAGTTCTTCTACTGATAACCCAAAATAATACTGACTTTTAACTTGCTAGCTAATGTCATTTACTTGTTATTTCTTTAGCTTGTTATCAGAAATAATCTGCAGTTACAAAAGCATGCATGCGCAGTAACGTTTGTTTATCTTTTGAAACCGTCTACAGACATGAATGATCTTGTAGTTTGATGCCTGAAAGCTGGAAGAGATCAGAATGCCCACAACGACAAGAACCACTTAGCAAGAATCCCAACACCTGCATAGCACAGGCAAACATCACTCACTCTTGCTTCAGAAATGATAAAAAAATATATTTTCATCTAGTTAATTCCCAACACTTACTTTTCTCTCTCTCAAAGTTATGTTACGGCTAAATGCCCAATGAGTCACAACTCTGGTAAAACCATCAGAGAGAGAGAGAAAGAAAGCGAGAGAGCAAGCAGGGTTTATTCTCAACTTCCAGTCCAGTAGTTCATATGTGCATGTTACTGGCATATTATCTTCAAAGAGAAGCGCACACGCACACGGCCAAAAACATTACAGCTCTGTATCACCAGTACATGCCTTACCCATCACTCCCTTCTGGCTGCCATGGGAAACCACACAAACATCTCTATTGGGCAATAGCAGAAGCGAGCCGACCACATAACATTCCCGCTATTGTGTGTTAGACGGCATGCGCATAAATATGCATGCGTGTGTGTGTGTGCTATTGTCTGGATTACATTTTAATTCTTACATTTATATGAAGTGCGTGTTTGGCCTCAAAAACGTGATGATGTCACATCTCTGGCAGACGGGAACACGCTGCAACAGCGTTTGTGTGGAAAACCTTCCGAAAAACTCCTCAAACCGCGCGACGTGTTTTCATGAACATCTCAACGACGCGATCAATGAGGCGAGGGTGGCTTTGTGTGTTCATGTGACCCACAATAGTGTCCAGTGAGCAGTGTCGATCTGTTTATGTTGAACAACAGATACACATTAATCATAGAAATATACTGTATATGTGTGAATGAGATTTCAAAGAGATATCGTTCCTCCCATCCATGCTCTCTCTCTCTCTTATCATTTCCATTGACCTCTGACCCCTCCAGCCACATCACTGGGAACAAAACTTCAGACCTAAATGACTGCGGGAGGCTGATTTCTGGAAGCAAACCCCCCCGGGGAAGCTGTTCGGGATTCAAGCCTTCCCAGAAACCCAACAAAACTCCTCCAATAAAAACACTGGAGCCGCTGCGACAGTCCGCTAGTCCTCATCCGCTCGAACACATTCGCCTGTCAATGCGTGTGAACAAAGGCAAAGAGGGTCGAAAAACAATTACGGTAAAAAATGACTAATATGTCACAGGCGCTGAAGTCGTTTTCTCCTCGTTCTCTCCTCACTTCTTTGTTTTTGTATCCTTTCTTTTCAAAGTCACTGTAATTACAAACAAAAGGGCTGATTTCTCCCCAGCCGAAGGCACGATAATGGAGGATCTGAAGGAAATCAAAGACACAAAGTGACGAGAGGTTTACGCAATTAAGCGCACACACTTCTCGTATGCGTTCAAACACAGCTGCACTCGCTCGCTGAGAGAAGTCAAAGTGAATCTATACATCACACGCATGCGCGCGCATGCAAATCTGCATCTGTCGGCGGTGACATGTGGCCCTCAGACTTTGATACCCCGGCCAGGAGAAAATCAAGCGGGGCAAATCTCACCTGATCCTTCATAACAAGCGCACGTGTACGCGGACACAAATGCAAGTGCACAAATGCGCAGTGTGCATCTGAATGCCATCATGAGCGCTGACAACCCGCCAAACAGTAATGACACCCAGATCACCTACATATGACTGCCAAGAGCGAAAGAGACGGCGCGCGTGTGCGTGTTTGTGGCGTAAACACGTGTGTTCTCTCGCAGTACGGTTGCAACAAGAACTCGGCCGCTAATGCGTCAAGCATGTTGTTTGTTTGTTTGCTTAAAGCATCGCCACACCCGTGTGTGTGTGCGTGTGTGTTCGAGACAGAAGTCAACGCAGCTGTTTTACCGCGAGACGTGGGTATTTTTGTCCTTCTCCCATCATCTGCCTCTGTCATCCCTCCATTTTCCATTTTTACACGCAGCTCCAGATGTTGAAGAAGTGAAATATTAAATTACAGAAATTGGCTTGTTTCTGCAGTTTGGCTGTATCAAAACAGCCCTGCCCCAGCTTAGCCCTTCTCTCTCTCTTTCACTGCAAGCAGGCAAATGCAAGCCACCCAACCGATGCAAGCGTGCATTCGTACTGTACATACTTTACGTGTTTTACCGTGGTGGCAATACTCGATTAGTTTTACATTTATGAGATGTCACCCCTCCACAACAGCAGTGACCCGAAAGAGAAAACAGACATTGGAAGCATCCCTGTGTGAACGCAATAAAAATCTGCAGGCGTGAGGTTTAAGGATTTGACTAGGAGATGGTACCTGTTTAGATTCTGGGTTGGTTCTGCGACACGGCTGTTCTAGATTAATTCAGGGTGACTGTGGAACGCTGCGACTCCTGAAGGTTGAGACGTTTTCTGGGCCAGCTGCTCAGAAACATTACAAAAGACATTAGCTTAGCCATAAATTAGGGCCTGGCTACATCAGCGGATTGTTAATTCACTTTGAGTTCCTGTAACCAGGTGCAAAAACAAAACAAGAGCCCTGAAACAGAGCGTGCGGGACACTGAGGTGCTCACTCACTGAAGTCTACTGAGAGATGACTCAAGCCTCTGAACATTCTCTCACACACACACACACGCACACGCACACACTACCTGCGGCCATTGTTAAAGAACGAGCCGTTTTCCTCGCTCGGTAAATCGCGGATATGGATTTATAAGGCTAGTAGTCATTCGATGGTTTGTGTCCAAAGGAACGTGATTATGTGTGCGCATGTGTGCGTTTTTCTTGTAATCATGTGTTTATGTACACACATGCAGTGAAGTGTGGAGACTCGGGTACGGGCCGTGTGTCAGATGTTTGTTTATGTGCATGCGTGTGGCACATGTGCGGAATGACTGTGCATGTGTGTTATACAGTATGTGTGTGTGTGTGTGTGTGTCTGCTCAGGGCATTGGTCGAATTGTTTCCACATGTGTCTTAATGCAGAGTTCTAGGCACAATGGGTGGGGGAGAGAAAGTGTGTGTGTACGTGTGTTTTTTGGGGGGGCGTCAGGTTTCATAGCACCACGGACCACATCTGGGCCTCTATGAGCAGAGGTAAGGTTCCCACGACTAACCGCTCACAACACGCACACACACATGGCACCAAAAGATGCGAAGAACACATGAAAAGCAAATGCCACAGGTTAACGTGAGCTGCAAACACATGTACACATGTGATAGCAACAGCTACAATAACACACACACACGCCCTGGCACAGCTGATCTTTCTGCCATGGGCACGCGGGCGTTTCACTGGCACTAAACGCACGGAAGGAAAATGTGAATGTATTCAGTAATCATTCCTTTATTACACCCAGAAAGCAAGAGAGAGAGCGTTCCTCATTTACACAACAAACAGAGAAGCAGAGGGAGGAGAACTATTCTAATAGACTGCAGTCGGGCATGTCTGGACCGAGATTAAAGTGAGCGAGGGCAGAGTGAGAAAGAGAACATGAAACAGGGAGGAGAGAGCTGAGGTGGAGGGGAATGAAGGAGAGATGGATGGATGTAAAGTGAGGCCAAAACGGGTGTTTTTGAAAACGTATGAATGTCATTGCATTACATAATAACATATTAATGGGAATGTTATTTATGTAAAGACTTTAGTTTGGAATAATAAATATGATACTAACAAATATACTGCACTTTGTAATTGTAACATGGATCTGCTGTCAAGAGAAACTGGCAACTATGATGGGGACAACAGTCCAGACTCACTAACATAAACTAACAATAGAAGTGTATACTTGAGTATTTTTCTCTCAAGTACATTTTTAAATATACATACTTTATTGGAGTGTTTAATTTGGGAAAAATGTTATTTCCTAGAATATAATGCATATATGTGACCCTGGACAACAAAACCAGTCTTATGTGTCAATTTTTTGAAATTGAGATTTTAACACCATCTGTAAATAAGCTTTCCATTGATATATAGCTTGTTAGGATAAGCCAAGATATAACTATTTGAATATCTGAAATCTGAGCGTGCAAAAAAAATCTAAATATTGAGAAAATGGCCTTTAAAGTTGTCCAAATGAAGTCCTTAGCATAGCATATTACTCACTAAAATAAAGTTTTGATACATTTATGGCATACCGTATAGGGAATTTACAAAATATTTTTGTGGAACATGATCTTTACTTCATATCCTAAGGATTTTGGGCACAAAAGAAAAATCTATAATTTTGACCCATACCATGTATTTTGGGCTATTACTACAAATGTTCTCGTGCTACTTAAGACTGGTTTTGTGATCCAGGGTCACATATCATACTTTTTTCTCCACTACATTTGCTAAAAGATTTTTTATGTTTCTTTAAGTAAAATTAAGCAAAAATACTATATACATCCGACTAAAACAATACCACATTTACTGTAAGTGTGCAGCGGTGCTACATAAACAGCTTCAGGAGAAGAACCACAACATTTGAGTTTTATGTGTTTTGTATGTGATTTTTGTACAACACTAAAAGAAAGAGAGAGAAAGAATCAAATAAAGTACGATCACTATTCACCTACATTGGATGGATGATCGGATGAAAATATCAAACTAAAGTCATGTATCGGGTGATACAAGAATGTTTGTTTATGATTGTTTTTTTGAGCAATAGCTTGTGTGTTTCTGCTCATATTTTGTTGCTTAAATATCGCTGATGTTGAAAGTCACTGTGGAGATATTCTCCCGTGATGTGGATGTGGTCTGACAGCTTGGTGTTTTTAGGGTTTCACTAAAGCAAGCAGTTAAAAGTGATGTCGGCCACCGCAGCAGAGCCTCGCGGCACACACACACTTACCCAGGAAATGCTTCGGTCGGCCACAGGGTAATTGTGACTGTCTCAGCCAATTTCTGCCAAACACACACATACAGAGCTGCACTTGTCTCACATTGGCTGATGGTTCAACACCACAATCTGTGTTAAAGTGAGAAAAATATAAATCTGAAATTAATCTCAATGCTGTAGAACAGAAATATGTATAAAATGTACATATACAAATATTTTATATTCTGAGCCTCTAAGAGCCCTGTGAAATTCAGTAAAGTCTGTTTTTGTGTGTGTGTGTGTTTTGTTAGATAAAGTCAGTCAGGCAGAAAAATAAATCAGACACACAAATTGATCCCAGATCTGTTTACAAACACTTGACCAGATTTACAAAACTACTGGAGAAACTGTCCTGATTTACAATCAGAAAATCATGTGAGACAGAGGTCATGCGTTACAGGTTGATGTACGAGATTAATATGAGAAAAAGAAATGGAATGAAGGAATGACAGGAAAAAAGCTGAGAGGTGAAGATAAAGAGGGTGTGGACAGCTGAGCTCACAGGAAGATCCATCACAAACTCTTTAATACTTGAACTGTTTTTCATTGAAAGAGTTTCTTCTAGAGTTTCATCATCTCAGAACTGTGCAAGATTTTAGAGAAAAAACTCAAGTCTAAACTTTCCTATATCCTAACAATGAACAATAAAGTTGATCAGCATTTGCTTTGTTAATGTTACAAAGGTGTAAAGTACGTGAGTATTTTTACTCTCAAATACATTTTCATAAACTTTATTAGAGTGTTTTTACTTTGGAAATGTTTTACTTTATCTGTTGAAAACAGACTGAAAAAAGCTGTTATAAACCAAAAAATGCCATCTAAGTCCTTGAGTACAGAATGTATGTAAACAATGTTGTCACATGACGTTGCAACTAATTCAACAACTTATATTAGTATAGAAAACATCAAAGTTGCAACATAAAATAAAAATAAAACTAACGTACATTCAAGTAAGCAGTTGCTGACAGAATGTAAATTTTTTGGGTGAACGGTTTCATTTAAACAGGTTCAAATGGGCTTCGCTGCTCTTGTTTGCATTTGTAACCCAATCGGGGCACCTGGTACAGCCAAACCGCGTTCACCCTCCTACTGTAGCGGGAACATCAGAGACGTCTGCAGGTGAGACGGACGGAGCCGTGATGAGAAGAACAGCTGCTGTTCCCACAGGAACACCTGTCGCCATGACACACACACGCGCGCACACACCGGTGAAGAGAGGGAATTAGTAGAGGAAAAAGTGTGTGTGTCTGTGTGTGTTGGTTTGATTCCACTCCTAAGCAGCCTAATGGCTTCAATAAGGCTGTGGTTTATTAAACACACACACACACACACACACACACACACACACTTCTGTCTGTTACTCTTCTCCAGGAAAAAGGACCCAAAAAACAGCCATTTATTTACTTTAAACTGCATGTCTGTGGTCACATCGAGACAGCGAGAAAGAGAAAAAGTTTGGCCTGTAACTTCGTCAGAGCATGTGGCAGAACAGGATTATTCCTACGCAACAGACAATTTATGAAAAGAGTAAAAGTGTGTCAAAGTTGTGAAGTTTCTGACCGTTCGGAAAGCACCTGATGCTTTGTAGACCCTTCTTAAGTATCTCAATATAAAAGCATCTAATTGCAAACAGGATTTCTGATCATTTCAGTTTGATGTAAAGAGTTTGAACAGAGAGGCTGTTTACATCAACTTAAAAACAACAATCCAGGGTCACAGAGAAGCTAGAGATGGTCATAAAATATTGCTTAGCCACAAAAAAATACATATGCAAACTTTAAGAAAGAAGCATTAAAATTAACCTCTTTAAAGTCTTTTTCTGTTTAGCAATCATCAAATCTGCTGACTCTGTACTGTTGATGTGCTGACAGGTAGTTTTTGTTTGTGCCCGTGACTCCGCCCCTACATCACTTGCTCCCCCAGAGACTGTTGTTACCTCGGTTACCTGCTCCCTCGCTCCTCTCTCTCTCTCTCTCTTTCTCTCATTTCTGCTCTGTCTCCCTCCTTTTTGTTCTTCGCTAATCTATTCCAGAGCATTCTATGATCACATGGAAAAACATAGCAAGTGCACATATTTCTTCTGAAGCCAAGAGAGGGAAAAAAGAAAAACGTCAAGAGAGAACGAATGAGAGAAAAAAGAGAGAAAGAGAAGGAGGGGTAAATAGTTTATTGAGTCTGGGCACAGAGCCCTTTGTTGTGGTTGAGACCTGCGTTTTATTAGCAGCCTGTGCTGTCTTCAAAGCCCGGAAAGACAAACGACAAGCCCAACGCTGAAGAATAGTCCGCGAAAGAGACGGGATAAAGAAGCATGAGAGTCATTGAGGTATAACTATAACCTGGTCAGCTGAGACACGCTGCTAGCTGCAGGTGATTTGGACAGGAGAGAGAAAGAAAGAGAGAGAGAAAGAAAGAAAGAAAGTTCTCTCGACAACCAGTCAAATCATGAAATCAAGTGTCAGCATGTGTTGTGTGTGTGTGTGCGTGCGTGCGTGCGTGCGTGCGTGTGTGTGTGTGCGCAAATCAAAGCGTTCTGCTTCCAATAAAGACTTCAAATCAGCAGAGTGGCAGTAATGGATGACATCATCACAGCTGCACCCCAAGAAAAAATGCTTGTGTGTGTGTTACTCAGCTATACTTTGGGGACAAATTTGTCCCCAGAAGTGAGCTAAATCTGACAAAACCTCCCTTTGGGGGCATCCTTAATAGGACAAAACTAAATATCAATCAAGCAAATAATATTTTTATAAAATCCACGCCTGTAAAACATTTTCTTTCAGGGTAAGAGACTGGATTAGCCTGCAGTCATTATAATGAGCTTTATATAAAAACAGCCATCTACATTTTGTCCTCATTAGTCAAGTTAGCTAAATAAACTTGCGTGCGTGCGTGCGTGCATGCGTGCATGCGTACACTAAAAACAAAAGACTGAAGAATACAATATGTTTCACATGCAGTTGGGTATTTAAAACCAACCCGGTTAATGTCCATAATCTGACGAAGTGAAACAGGATATGCAACCAGAAAACACTATTATCCATCCTGAACTAAATGGATTAAGTGACCTTAACTGAATGTGAATTTGCAATGGATTGTAAGGAACACGACACGAGTCAGTATAGTATTTTGGCATTAGATTAACGTTATGTCTGGTCTAGGTGACACCGATCACACATTTATATGTTCACCTGGAATTAAAAAAGTTAGGGAAAAATAACGTTAGAAAAATAAACAGCGTGAGTTTTTAAGAGCAGATATGCGGCACATCATGGATACTGTGCCATGTGTTTTCTCCAGCGTGGAGCTCAACTTTCTGTGACTGTATTGGCACAGTCGGAGAGAAAAACACAGTTTTCATCAGACATCAGTTATTCTAATAAATAGTATCATCTGCTCTCAAAGCACAGAACAGCCAAACCAACGGCATGGAGTTCTCTCAAAACCAACTCCAAATCTGTGTGCGTTGGGTGTGAATAGATTTTCCCACCTTTTGGTCATCCAAGCAGGAAAATTTTGCTCATAAACAACATACAGCTTTAAAAACTGACAAGAGCCAACACACACACACACAGCTACTGGACACTACACAATCTGTTTACAACATTTCTCATCTCAATTCTCTCTTTTTCCCCAACACACTTCTTATCGTCTCGGTTGTTTCTCTTTGAGAAGATATTTTACATAAACTGTGTAACTCACACATACTGCATGTCAACAACTGACTCATTTGTATCATTTATTTCGAGATTTTAGAAGAAACATGCCCTTAACACCTCAAGTAAACACAACTGAGAACTCCGAGTTATGAAAGAGCGATTAAATTTTCCTCTGGCAGCATTTTTCTGTTTGAAACCAACCGCAAACATGCATCTGATTATTTGATCGCAAACTACTACAGGCACCGAGTATCCCCCTCATACATCAGACCCTGATCACAAACAGACACCCAGATAAAGATACAGGCGTTCTCACGCATGTAACTATGACGCAACTGTGATCTACCGCTCGAATAAAACCACAGCACACGCCAAACACGCAGCACGTCTGAAGCCAGCACACGCCGACCTTGAACAAAGCCAAGAACCCTGTGTGTGCATGTGTTTTAACACAGCGGTAGTACAACACACATACATACAAACAGACCTACTATCTGTGACACATATTTAACAAACTTATATTTTATCAGCACGATATAAAACTACTTTTGTATTGTAAAGGTTATGGCAATGAAACACAAAATAAACATTCACCTTGTTTTTTAAGTGAATGACATCCAGTAATCATACCAAAAAAATAGTTATAACATTTTTAATTCAATGTATGCCTTTTACTATCCTGGTCAAATAATGACTAAAATATACACAACCATTCAAAAGTTTAGAAAAATGAACACATTTTAGAAATATAAATAATAAATGAATTATGTTATATTATATCGTGTTCAAAGCATTATCACCCTTTGCCAGAATTTGCTAAATTGTCATTTAAACACTATTGAAGGGATTTCAGATTGGCTGCTTTTCTCTATTATATTTTTTAAATAAAAGCCTAGTTTTTTTTTACAAATTCTGACAAATTTATATATTGGCACAGTTATATTTTTGTCTGCAAAATTTCAATTCATTTCAAACATTTAAACACACACCATCAGATTAAAAGATTTTTAAGATCAAGAGAAACATTTCAGATAAGTGTTTCTAAACTTTTGAGCAGTAGTGTTAGTTTAATCAATTAATCATGAATTAAACTAACATTCACATCCATCCCACTGCACAAATTAGACAAGTTACACACCAAACTTTAATACTTGGTGCTAGTCATTTAAACAATCCTCGGTTTCCAAGAATGAGCAACTCCTCTAATATTGTTACTTCAGTGATACATACAGGCCAGTGAAACCACTGTAAATCCAATTATTGGCATGAAAAAAAATCGAGGTCAGGATAAGTGGCCCAAACATAACACCGCTCACAAATTGTCAAGCCGCAAGAAGCACTTCATAGTTTGTGCTGACTGACTATGATATTGAACGTGTTCGTGTGAAGCTTCTGGGTCAAATTAGCATTATTACAGTAACAGGAGCGATAGCACTTGACCTATGACCTCATCACTGACTCATTCTGTCTGACAGGTGTATCTGCAAAAAGACTGTGAGAAACGCACGCACATTTAGTTAATTCACCGTATATTTACAGTATCAAAAGACTTTGTGCTGTTTTTATATGAAGTGAATTATAGTGACTACAGACTAAACCAAACTCGACCCCTAACATTTATGAATTGGTTTTGACTGCTGCTCACTTCTGAGGACAATTTGGTCCCCAAAGCTTTACAAAAAAAACCACACACATGACAGCAAGTTTTCACACATGTACATCCATGTAAGCCATGACTCATTCACATGTGTGTATAGCTTTTCAACACCTCATCTCTCCTCATATTATTCCCTAAACTGACAGAAAAAACGTTTCTATTTTCTTTTTCTGAATTTCATTCCAGAATATTCTTCCACTCCAGAATTCTGTCATATTCCATATTTCCATACAGGGTTCAGCTGACCTGCATGATTCCAAACTCTCTCACCATTTCCTTTTTTTGTCACCTTCTAAAATTTCGTCACATTCCAGATGACTGTTGGCCTCGTCTCCCCGTCACATCTTATATTCCCAACCCGTGCTCCGTGCGAGTGTGGAAAAATCCCATCCGTGATACAGAAGAGGAGAAAGTGATTGAGGAGGTGTTATCCGATTTGCACTTGGTTTCCCCATCTGTACCTTTTCCTTTCTAAAAGGGAGAGACAAAGACAGATGAATACAAAATAACGTCTGTTCTTCTGAAGATTACAATATTCAGGTTGTATTAAAAGAGCAAATCGACGTGTAAAGTAACTTTATGTAATGTAAAGATGATATTAAACACCTTAATCTTCAATTCATGTTATTCAATGAGAAAATAAATGTCATCACCCGTTCCTAACAAAAGGAATTAGGCAGGTGAAACGTGACACGGGTGCGCTGCTGGGGGGTCCAGCGTCATCATGACTCAGGACGGGCCACACCGCACGGGGCATGCGGCAGCACTCAACGGCCCCTACAGATGGAAGGCGTTAGAGAGCGCTGCTAATGAAACGCAGGCCGACATCAGGCCTGCCGCCCGCTCGGCCATTCTAACGCTGCTTAATTTGTTTGATTATTTGTTGGACAAACGAGCGCTCTCTCTCTCTGTCTGACCTCAGGGGGGGATTCAGCGGTCACGCTGCAGACGGGGGGTGAAGCATGACAGCGCGTTTAAATCCGGAGAGATCAGAAACACATCTAACACAACATACTGCGAATTCTGCGCTTGATCTGGTTTCAGATGAAGTTCTGAATGTTACAGCCCAGCTGTGTTGACGGCCGTCAGCGGTCAGAGAGTAAAAGATATCCATCGTAAAGCCCCTAATCTGTGGAGTGCTAAGTGACTGTGGTTGAGCCAGTGAAAGGGGCATGTGTCAACCACACACATCATTTCAATAGGGAGAAGAAAAAAGATATGACATTTATGCATGAATGAAATGTAATAAAACACATTTCTACCCAAATGTAACTTTTGAGTTTTTATCATTTTTGTTACTCTGAATAGTGATTGACAATATTTTAATAATCCTGTAACACATTAACATTCTACTTTGATACATTTTTTATCAAAATCAGCATAAATTAAACACAGAACAGCAGGCGCAAAAATGACATAAAATAGCAGAAGATCTGCTGAACTCTTGAAAATAATGTCAATGCAAATAATCTTAAGGCTCCAAAAAATGGTTATTTACATTTATTCATTTGGCAGACGCTTTTATATAAAGCAACTTACGGTTGAGAAAAAGTTTTTCATCTTAAGAAGGCAATAGTCATGAGAGGTGCTAGTAATACAGTATTAAAAACAACATTCAGATGGTATAAGCCAGCATACAGAAAAGTTAATATATGTATATATAAAATATTTTTTTATATTTGAAAAGTGTGATTGATTCATCTGATGGAATTAAAACAAAATATTAATTTATTATATAAAGAGAAAACTGAACAAGGACGCACAAATAAAAAGAGGATTTCAGGAACAGACAAAAAGTTTAAGAATCTCATTCATTGCCTGAAACGCATCTTACGCAAGTACATAAATACATGCTCTTCTACGCAAGTATTCCCAGAATTCACTCAAGAATCTCACCTGGATTTGATTCAGGACTGGGATTTTACATCAAGCGCCCTTGACCCAAACCAAAAAGAATGATTAACATGACATGAGCAGAATATCGTAGGTGCATTTACAATTACATTTTCTAAATGTCTTTCTCGATTTCTCTTTCCCGAAATGTTTTTCTCTTCTAAATGTCATGTATTCGACAAGAAATAATTCACAGCACAAAAGCGAACCTGTATTTAATATAGCCTGGGTCATTTTTTTCTTTGTATAGATTTGTTTTCAAGGATGAGAAGATGTAAAGCAGCCTGGCCATGTGTTAGGCGTTACGTTTAAATTGGCTTTAGTTTCAATCAAATGACAGATAAAATTGCGGCGGAATACTGCAGCGTACGCTTGCAACACGCTGGCCAAACATTTGCGTACTCATGTGAAGTATGTTTCTGTACTGACGTGACTAATGAAGGAAGCCAATGCCAGAGTAATTACACAGCACATTAAAGAGTAACACTACAGTTCCTCTTCTACAAACCAGAGAAATGATGGAGAGAAAAGAAGAAAAGTAGAGAGGGAATAAGGTTATAACCTGAAAGATGAAGAGCAACGTTAAAAAAGGAGTAAGGACGAGAAAAACGACATTCAAGGGAATCCAACATAAACCACATCTGCTCTCCCCATCAGCAGGCTGGAATCCTGACCTCATATTCCAAATATACACAATCATCATACCATACACCTTACACTCCCAAACACACACACACCTGCAACACAGGCCATCAACCTGCAAACCCTTCATAACCCCGAGACATCCGTCTCATAATAAACATATAGAGCACTTGGCCAGGACAATCTGGAACAAGTTGACAATATACACACACAAACATAATTCAAACACACAATCACACACTCGGGGTCAAGCGGAGGTGATGTCCTCCGTTTCATTGAATTGAGTGACTAAATTACAATGTGGAGACGTGGTCACACGCTCTGCCATTCATACACGTGTGACCCGTGTTCGATCTGGCTCGTGTTTAGGGCCGTAGGGTGGGGGCACGGTATAAACCTCTCAGAAATAAGGTGAAGTAACATTCCTTCAGATTTGTACTCTACTAGCATTATAACTTACAACTTGTGCAGTTCCTGAAAGAGGGTTCTGCTTGGTCTGCATCAAAACCACATGCAGAAAAGCTGTCAGCCAATCAGAAAACTCCCCCTGGTGAAAAATAAAGCAAGCTTATGATTGTTAAAGTTTTTTCTTTAACATAAAGGTGTGTTCTTGTAACGCAATACAAAGGTTGTGGGTTCGGTGAACCGATGAAGCAACGCATAGCCTAAACGCACAAGTCAATCGGGATAAAAGCATCTGCCAAAAGCATAAATGTGAAGATGTGCATGGGGGCAGCGAGGGTTATAATGCTGCTCCCCTGCTTGGGTCATTTCCCAATCACACCCCAGCCAATACGCACAAATATACGAGGGGAGCAGATATTTATATGCATCCAGGATCCGTTCTCTATTGCTTCCTGAATTCAGCGGAGGAATAGGAGCAACTGCAGAGTTTCTTTTCCAACACAACTCCAGCAAAGGACAAAACGTTTCCATTCCAGCTGCAGGAGGTCAAGTCTGTGATGTAAGTTTGTTGGTTCTGCCTGCGGACACATGTCAGAGTTAGTCAGCCATTCAAAAACAATACCTGCTACTAATTATACAATTACCTGCTAACCACCTCTGCCGGCACTCTTCCCGCGAGTCGAGGAGAACGCTGACACGCTTCCAGGATTCCAGCCCCCCCTGCAACAAACACCAACAACCGTGCCGCTCCGGGCCGCAGTGCCATACCTGTTAGTAACTGTTGGCAGGATCCTCGTCCATTTAGACAAGTTCATTTGGCTTGTCAGTCCATTTTCTCAAGCCAACGGCAAACATTAGAACTCTTGTGTTTGCTGGGGGAATGTTGGGTCTCCACGCCAGGAACTTCAGGAATAAATTTACTCCAGTTGCCGGTATGTGCAGCGAAAAGACGTTTACACTTGCTAGCGGAGCTTCGTGAATTAAACCCGTAACTGACGTTCATTGGGTTTGGCGGCTGAAGTGAGGCGATACCTGCGAGGACATATGGCCCCTGTCAGGTTTACACCAACATCCAGGTGTTCAGCCAATCAGGTTGTTTGTTGTAAGGAACCTGTGGATCTGGTAACTGCCTCCAAGCCAAAGCCACACTGTATGTACTGTACTGTATGGAGCGGTGCTATCCCAGAGGTAAACCTTATTACAAGTGTCAACTTGGTTTGAGATGGTTTCATCTAAATTCCCTCTAAGTCACAAATTGGTCAGCGGTTGAGGTACTGTAGAAGTGTGGAGCTATTAGTGTTAAAAGCATTTGGTTTTGGGTAAATTCAATGAGAAATGTCTGATGTGTTGGCAAACTTGTCCAGTTTGAGACACTGCTTTTGTCAAACTCTCGTAGAAACACATTGCTGGGGTCCTGTAAATAGAAGAAAGAAATACTGTCTAAACTAAACAACTGACACGTAAAACAACATCACTACTTAACAAATAAAAAGAAATGAAAGATGGGACTTGAAATTAGTAATCGACAATTGATCGGGTGATAAAAGATTAGATGTAAAGGGTTTAAGACTAAGAGAGCCTTGTGATGTCAGCGGAAAAGCAAAGTTGTTTGAGAGGTATCGCGAATTACTGATAAAAGATTACATTTTTTTTTAGAAAACAGCAGGAATGCATATTTCATGTCTGCTTTTTGGCAGACAGTCCAATTTCAATCCGAATTTCTATAAATATACTGCATAACAGTCGTTGAAACGGCACTGGCAAGCGTTACGTTGCACTTGAGAGAAACATGCGCCGTTCCGTGTCACTGGCGTCGTGTTGAAGTCATCGCGTTCAACACTTCACACTCTCTTTTTACAAGAACTGCACGGCATTAGCGAGAAAAGCAAAGTTATCCTTCATCACCAAGACAGCTGTGATGGATTCCAAACATGAAGCAAAGAGCGCACTCTCCGCGGATTGATCTCGCTCGCACCCCGCCACCTACATCGCCGCTAATAAAAACAATATTTCATCTCTCATTCCCGCTCACTCGCTCTCCTCTCCAACCGCCTTCATCTCCTGCCGATGATATCACACACACACGTCTTGCTCTAATTAATTCCGGACTCGTTCTCTTCGCAGCTGTCCTGCGCTTGCGGTACAAGTGGCTAACAGGTTCTCATTTCAAAGCGCTGCGCCGCGCAAATTCCGCAGCTCCACGGCACTCGGCGTTTTCGCCAGAGTCAATCATCAAAGACACTCAATAATGTGTCTCATACATTTACACATTGGGGAACGGTTTAGATTTAGAGACTCGCTGATAAAAGGGGTTTCGTTGCAGATAACGACTTTATGATGAGATGTGACGCGCTAGTTCAACAGCCTTTCTATCAAGCGCAGCCCTAATGAGAACCATGAGACTGTGGAACGAGACTAAAATCAGCCAAGAACCCGCCAAACGGGGCCGCGCGGGAACACGTGCACGCTTGCCTTACAACTCGACAACCCACAAAACCACAAACCACGTTACCGCAGATCATAATGCAGTTTAGTTCCGGTCTGAGAGGGCAACAGCCGAGCAGAAGGTTTGTAAACTAATGTGTGCTGCTCTTTAACGGAGGGCAAGAATCATCCTAGTTGTGGCCAAAACAATCTTGTTTCGTTTCTATCAACCACAGGTCTTTAAAAAGACATGCGGTTTCCTTGTGCGGTTTAAAAGTGGTCTGTAAGCCGTTTACTGTAAACCTGCAGACCAATGGTTAACGGTGCACATTTAAGTTTGCGAAACCTAGTGAAACTGACTTGCTTGGAAAAAGTATCTGTATTTTGTTATGGAAAATTATAAAAGTGCTTGATGTTCATAGAAACATTTATGTAACTTCTTTCACTGTATATAAAGCATTTTCTGAAACAAAAATGGCTCGTTCTGACCACATGTACGGTCACATGACCACCCACAGTTACATTAATGAGAGATTTTTCTCCACACAGTCAAGATGAGCTAATGAATCTATGAAATGTTGATAGGCCCATGTCTAAATCTACATGTAGGCCCATGTCTAAATCTACATGTACACCCATCAAGACAAGACTGCAATATGCTTAACATAAATGTGTATTTGTAGGTATGCACACGCACACACACAGCTGGTCATGAGGCTTTTTTGTCTGACTCAGACTATATTGAACTGAAGTGATTGATGTTAATTGTAGAACTGAGGTGGACAGAGAGAGAGAGAGAGAGAGAGAGAGAGAGAGAGATTCACAGCCAAATACATTGCCAAGACAGACTCATTAACCCACAGTTCTTCCGTGTGTGTGTGCGTGTGTGTGTGTGTGTGTGTGGCAAAGATCAATAGCCCAAAGCTGCAGAAGCAAAGACATTGGCGATCAATACTGCCACTATAAGCAGCACACAGGCCCTGAAGAGACGAGGGGGATGAAGACAGAATTAAAGGGACAGTGAAATAATCTTTACAAATCCATGAGTTTCCCCCCTTAATACAGGTTTCCCTTTATTTTTGACTAATGACCTTCTGTGACATTTCTGTTACAGGACAATTCAAAAGCGTTTACATTCAAAGTAATTTTACGGTTGGAAAGAACCAACTCAAAAGATGTCCATATGACTTGAAAGCACTCTGTACAAGCAAGATTAATGAAATATCTTAACATGAAATAATGAGGAAACTCTTACTTGACCTTCATTCTCAGCTGTCTGTCAGTAGTGCCCCAGTCTGGTCATCCAGTCCAACAGAAGCTCATCGCTGCAACTTGAGCAAATTAATCTACAGTCCTCTGAACAGCTGAAGAAATCTGGAGAAACTGTGACACCTTAAACACAAACACGGTTAGTCAAAGTTTGGGTTCATAAAAACTTCCACAAGAGCTACTAAACATACAAGCCTGTTCACTTGGTATTACTGTTTGTCTCACACCGAGTGAAGGTCAGGCCTAGTATACATACAATCTACGGCAGAAACACAGCAGTATACAAAAGTTATAAAGCTGTATACAATTCTGGAACCTAATTCTTGAACCGGACTACTTGTTTGTGGTGTGAATGATAGTGATCCTAGTGGCGCCGTCTAGTGGAAGTAAAGCATCACACAATAGGAAACTAGCAGGGAACTCATCTTTAAATGTCAGGTGGATTATGAATGGTCCTTATCTGGCTTCTCCTCTCTCTTCCCTTGACAAACAACCTTCCTGCCAACGACACATTCTTCATGAGATGGGAGAGGCTGAACAAGAGGCAAACATACAGATATTTGGATGAGAAAACACTTAGCAGTGTGTGTGTGTGTGTGTGTGTGTGTGTGTGTGTGTGTGTGTGTGTGTGTGTGTGTGTGTGTGTGTGTGTGTGTGTGTGTGTGTGTGTGTGTGTGGTTTTATATATGCCAGTGGGGACTGAATGCACACCAACTCGTGGGGACTTGTGTCACCGTGGGGACCAAAATTGAAGTCCCCACAGGCACAAAAGCTTATAAATTGTACATAAAGATAATTTTTGAAAATCTAAAAATGCTAAATGTTTTCTATGATCTTTAGGTTTAGGTGTAGGGTTAGGGTTAGGGAATAGAATATACAGTTTGTACAGTATAAAAGTCATTATGCCTATGGACTGTCCCTACGGAGATAGTAAAACCAACATAGGGGGTTACTAAATCTAAAAAACATCTTAAGATTATATTATATTGAATGTAATTCATGAATAATTTTTTCTAGAAAAATGTAAATGTTTTCTTCCAGTTTAGGTTAGTCTGCAGTCAGTAGTAAATTATTATAGATCCTTAGTATGTCCTCATTTAGATAGCTAGATCGAGAAAAAGAAATAAAGGGGGGGTGGAGATGGTGGGTGAGTGTTGGCTTGGCTGACCGTCTGCGGTTCTGTCGCGGTGCTGAGAAATGTTCCTTTTGGATCAGACCGTGCGCTTTCATACCTCCCTCTCGTTTTCAAACGAACCGTCTCTCCTCACTCTGCCCTCTTGAGTTTTACAGTTATGAAACTCTAAATGCATCAAAAGCACTACACTTCTGGAGGAACTGCAAAGAGCTTTGGCTGGTGTCGAGCCCGGTTTACCCGGGGTGGGTGATTGGGGTTTGAACCAGTGGCAGGTTTTTAAACCTCTTAAGGCGCGAGGTTAGGCTGTAATCTGGCCTAGGCTTGTTTCCCCGGAGTCGGTCGATAGCTGAGGGCAGGAACGCGATGCGTCCCGGTGGGACAGGCGGTGTGTGCGTGCGCGCGCGCCGCTGTTACATCTCCTTTGTTGCGCACGGTGATATTGGCGAGTGTGTTTTCGCTGTAGTCGCTCGGCATCACACGGAGACTGACTAATCTCGTTTGGATCCAATAAGCGCAAGTGTGTGTGTACGAAAGAGAGAGAGGGAGAGTGGGGGCTGGGGGAGGGAGGGTGGATTGATCTGGCGCTGTTAAAATCTTGTTCTGTTTTTTCTTGGAGTGATTTCTGCGCTCTGCCGTGCAGCTTCAGACCGGAGAGGAAACAAGCAGCTTTTACGCACAGTGTATGGAAAGGCTCTTCTGCTCTGCTTGTTTTTGCCAACGTTTCTACGTGCGTATTTGTGAATGAAAGCGGGAAGGCGTAGGTTAAGTGGACGCTATCTCCAGTGCGCGGATACCCTGATTTAAAGCTCCAAAAGAAGACGCGTTTTATCTGTGCTTAGTCCTTTCTTCGTGCAGACTTTTGCGCCGTACTGGGGGGAGCTGCAAACTTTTTTCATTTTAAAAAATAAATAAAAAGCTCAGATTGCATTCTTTCCCCCTTCAAACATTTTAGAGGTGATGTCATCGGCCCGTGTTTTGGCTGCTGTTGCGCTCCAGGCAGCGGGCAGCGGTTGAGTCCGGGAAATCAGGTGCAGAGAGCGACTGTCGCTGGTGTCTTCGAGCGCGTGTCATTCACCCCGCACCACTTTCTGTGTCGTTCCTATTGCTTTTACGTTGCCACATCCTCTGAGCTGGAACGCTCCGGACTCTCCGACGTTTCTCCGCGTTTCCAGACCCGTGGACGCTTAAACCCCGCTGCAGGTCGCAGCAGCCATGACCGAGACCGCAGCACGGTACCCGGAGACCAGCTCGCCGGCGCCGCGTCTTCATCACTCCACTACCCCTGTCCAGGTGACCTGCCTCCCGCGGCGCGTTATTACGCCCGTAACGGGCCAGCACTAAAACACCCGTCCCCTTTTCCCTCTCCAGCGTGCGCATTCCAGAGAACTCATCCGTTTCGAACCTTATCAATAAGCTTTCTGTGGAAGAACATTTTCGACAGGCGAGTTTGTGAATGTAACGCCTCAGACTGGAAAGTTACGCTTGGACACACTACTTGGAAATACCGGGCACCAATCTGATTTTTGCAGTGTGTTGGGTTCCAAAAAGTTTTTACGAGTTTTCACGGAAACGACGCATAGGTGTGTGTCGTATTTGAACTTCAATTCACCTGTTCCCCAGACTCGGGAGGACACAGCTGCGTACCGCCTACTGCCAGTTACCGACTGCCGCGCGCATCCCCCTGACCCCCGAGCCGCCCGTTACCGGGGAAGAGATGCAGTCTACCGGTGTAAGCGAGAACCTCCGCGGACCTTGCATTTATACGGATTAAACAAAGAGGACAGACGTTAAGCTGTGACCCGGAGAGCCGTTTCTCGAGAGCGCACGGAGCCACTCGGACACGGAGGAAGAGATGTGGGCCTTTCTCTCCACGCTGGCTGTCGTGTAAGTCATTAAGGCTCGTCAATGACCTCATGCGTGTTAACACGAATCGTTGTCTGTAATGCGTAAATTATTTATTGTGCTAGTAAAGCTGAATTACCACAGTCTCTGTCACACGCTTAACTTCACGTGACAAACTCTTAAGCCTTGCATACATAATGATCATAATGATCTTATGACATCACCTCCTCTGGGTTACCATGGAGAAAGATGTAAATCACACCCTGCGCTCATGTGACGCTCTTTCCAATGAGAACCCACCTGGCAGATGTGTCCAAGACACACTCCAATGATGTCTGACACTTTCTTGTTTTTTTCTTCTTTTAGTTGTGCACACATGACAGTCATATTGAGATAGTTATCATTCCTTTCCCAACCTGCAGACGGGACCAAAGGCCCTGATAATCCACTCTGCCCCGAATCCTGCACGCTTACCAAATTACCCAATAATAAGGCCCAAGGATGCTTATCCCAAGCAGGAATATAGCTGATCTGGTCTTTCTGTTTGGATAGAGAAGCAGCTGTGTCCTTCTCCAACAGGAAACTGCAGTTTAGAGACAGAACACTTCAAACGGGGCAGTTGTGCAGAGCAAGCAGAGATTTGTGAAAGTGAGACTAGATCATGTTTGGTTTTTCCATGGACTCTTCATAAGTGCTTGTTTTCAAGGCTGGTGTTATTAAACTGGATTCCCTTCATCTAATGATTTGTAATAAAATATTTCATATTTGAAGTGGTTTTGGGTCAGGGTCTGTAAAAAGAGAAAAGAAGGTTATTTGTTTGAGAGGAGTTAAGGATTATTGCCATCTATCAGACATTTTGGGTTCAAAGCACCAAAGTGTCCTTCTGGAGCACCTGAGGTTCAGGGATTTGCTCAAGGCTGTGATGATAAAGCAGTTCCTGGATCAAATCCTCTTGGGATAAACTTTTACCAGCTCAGATCTTTAACCATTTGTCTGCCACCACCTTGAGGAATACATTTTACACACCACGTGTTCTGTAGTAAGAATTATTATTAACACATTTAAACTCAACATACATCCAGTTAGCATGATATGTCAGTGAAAGTTATTCCAAAGAAATATTCAAATGTAATCTTTTTCTGGTTGACGTCAACCAACCCTCCCCCCTCAAACCACCTGGCTCCATTCTGATACATAACGCCCACTTTTCACGCTTCAGTCAATTCCTGATGGAGAAAATCAAGTGTCCCGTTCAACATTTTTTCCTCATCTAGTTTCGCTCCAAAATGAATCAGATCGCTGCTGAAAGAACCAGTTAACACCTGCATGAATTTTTACACTAGTTTACACTGCTGGTCTACAGTAGTTGGTTATTTTGAAACCTAGTTAATGTAGTCACCTTGACTGAGTGAATAAATCGAACATTAACCTACGGCTCTGACCCAGGGAAATCCTACAGGTCAGGTTCAGAAGACCATACACGATTAAAAAGTGAGGCAGAGTTAATTTCTCTTTCCTTCCCTGTGCTGCTATATTGTTTAAACTTGGCCAGCGCTGTAAATTGTGCTTGAAGGGTGTGCTGGGTGATTTGGGATACGACTCCACCTCGCTGCGCTCGACTCTACACACGAAAGCCTCTAGGACACATTCTGTCTCAGGTTTGATGATGTCATCACCCTGCTTGTTTTGGCTCCCGACAATAGCGCTCAGCAGAGTAAAGCTCGCAGTTTCTCTCTCTCTCTCTCTCTCTCTCTCTCTCTCTCTCTCTCTCTCTCTCTCTCTCTCTCTCTCTCTCTCTCTCTCTCTCTCTCTCTCTCTCTCTCTCTCTCTCTCTCTCTCTCTCTCTCTCTCTCTCTCTCTCTCTCTCTCTCTCTCTCTCTCTCTCTCTCTCTCTGGCAGGCCGCAGGCTCGTTGCGGTTTGGGAGGGATATGGAGAATCCGAGGTTGCAGCTGAAGGTTTTTTTTTGCGTTTTCTTCCCCTCTTTTTCCTCTCGCTCTCTGTCAGTAAAGCACTACTGTTTTAACAGCTGAGAGTTCTTACGGGACCCAGAGCCAGTCTCACCTGTGCAGCCTGGCTTTGGCAGATACATGAACCGTACATGCACAAGTCTTAAAACCTGTACGCATTTCTGCTCAAACACTAAAACTAAAAACAGATACAAAGCAGCAAAAAATATCTGCTAGATATTTATATGAAAATGATGCAAAATTATTTTATATGCAAGCACCCACTGAGCAAACCAAACTGTGGCAAGACACCAGATTGTCTAAACAGATTTATGTGTATCTGTACATGAAGAATTTGTTAGCCAAATGCGGCTGTTGAACATCGTGTTTGCAAAGCAGAAACACAGACAGCATAAATCAGTGCACAACGGGTATGTGTGGATGTACATATTCATAAACAGCGTCATGACTGGTGATGTGCATGTTTGTTGAAAGAAAAACCCAGACATGGTGCACAGGTGGAGATGCACTCATGTGAGCAGGTGCGCACACACACACACACACACACACACACACACACCTGGCCAGCACATGTACATCTGGTCACCGGAGGTCGAGGTGTGTGGCCGTGCAGGTACAAGGGCTCAGCGTTCAGCTGTGCCAGCCAGACGGATTTGTGCCGTTCAACAGGACAGCGATGATCTGTTCCATTTACATTGTGATCATGCAACTGAAAACTTTGAGGTATTCGCAAACACATATGGCAGACGAACATGTGCTCGTGGCAAACTGCTACAGTATGAGCGGAGGTGAGGATAGGGTCATGTCCACCTGTTCTGAAAAGAGAAAATGTTCAGATGATGATCTATTTCCTCCATTTAACATCTTCAGAAAATGCGTTCCCTTCTCTCCCTCTCTTTCTTTCCCTCTACAGGGAGAAAGCTTCTGTGATGTTCTGATCTCTAGATATGGCTTTGTCTCTGCTTCAGTGTGATTTTTTCCCATGAAGTCACAAAATGGTTCATTTTAAAATGTCATTCAGGTCTGTAGCACAGACAGATCATCTTTACAAATCTGATTATGGTTAAAACCGCCAACTCCCTGTAGATCATTTTAACCCTTGTGAGGTCAAAGGTTAAAAGGGGCACAACAGGCTCTTCTTTCTCTTTTTAAATAAACAATGTGGGTGTTTTATACAGACATAACATTCAATTTAAAGACTCATTCCTAGACTTCAGAGATCATTTACAGTAACCAAACTTCGAATGTGTGTGCTTTAGAGAATCTAATGTAATGTAAGTACAAGTTAAAGGAACAGTTCTGTGAAACACAAAGGGAGAATTTCAGAAGATTCAGCTGGTCGCTTCTAACTTTGACAGAAAGGTTTAACAAGTGTTGTTATCAGTTATACAGGTTCTGTTTGTGATTGTTCATAGCGTTGAATCAGGTGTGTTCAGATATCACACCTGTTAATATGGCATTGGTGGAGTGAAAACAGTAGAAAAGAATGAATAAACTGTACTGAATTTAATGTTTCTACAACAGTTGTTGTACAGTATGTTTGATGTGTGTACATGCATGAGTTTATGTTGACGGACAAGATGAAGAGTGTGCGTACATGTATGTGTCTGTTTCACCGCAGCTGTCAGCTGGTCTCTCTCTCTCTCTCTCTCTCTCTCTCTCTCTCTCTCTCTCTCTCTGAGGCAGTGTGGGGGAGTTGTTCATTCTGCACTTCCAGACAGGGAAAGAGAGGAGGGAGAGAAAGAACGAGGGATTAAAAACGACAAGATGAGAAACACTCTCCCAATTCTTTACATATCTCCTCCATTCCTGGCTGTGTTTTGTTCAGTTCGCGGCGTCTCCTTTGACCTCGGCTCTGACTTCATTTCGCGGGGTGAATTTTTGGGATGTGTCCGTCCGTGGCTGAATCATCTAAAATAAATCACAAACTACCGGCTTATCGCGATCGCCGCAATATTAATGGCGAAAAGAGTCGCAACCCGGCCGCAATTCACACCAATCATAACATCACACAGAGAAAACCTCACTGACTGGGAATCTCGCGGCATGAGCTCACCGATCCGCTGTTACATCAGGGGTCAGAGGTCGATTCTGCACTCCAACTCATAAGAGGAACTGGGAAAGGGTTGCTTCTGAAAACCCAAGGCTTTCTGAGGACACCAAACACACATGCACAGATTAGTCTTTAAGGAACATATTTCTTAAAATAGACAATTTTAAGAAAAATGTGTAATACAAGGTCAAAAAACAATCCGAACCAGGATTGTGTCCGAACCAAATAACATGTCACAGGAACCATATACCTGATGATGTGTGCCATCGTGGTTACGACTGAACTAGAGATGACTTTCGTTTCTGTCTTGTATCGACTCATGTTGAGACACTGCAACAGGACACAGGATCCTGATGACATCACCAAATTTGCAGCGAAACATCATCTGCATGATTTATGAGCACATGAAACACATCCTCACCTTATTAGTGACGACATGCTTGGCCTCACAAATAAAGTAAATAGCACATACCACACACGCTCACGATCTCAGACGTTCGGTCATGGGAAGGTCGTGGGGTCACTGGTGAGATAAGGAGGAAGTGATGTGTTTCGCATTAATGTTCTTCACACCCACACTCGCCCTCTGAATGAGTGACATCATACTGTGACCACACCCACACCACCCAGAGAGAGCAAAATCTGATTCACGGTTTACTCGCGACGGCTGCCAGCAGTACGAGAAGAATTCAGGGAGGACGGAAACACACAGGCCATTAAAAAGATGGACAGTTTAAAGGGAAACACGAGTGGAAGTCTGACATTAACCTGTGACACAACTGTCATCACCGAACAAACGTAAACGCGCTTAAAGGTGACGTGTTTCATTTCTGCGGCCCCCAACAGAATAACAAATATAGAAACAGAGTGAAAAACGACAGACTTACGGTCTCTGCGGGTGAGAACCGTTTATTACCATTTATATGCAGCGAAATACCTGAAAAATCAATATTAGTACACATTTACATTCAAACGGCTTTAGTTTACTTGTACCAAATGCACTGGCACTTCCATCCATAGCCGAGAAAAATCTCAAAGATCTCTTTAATACCTTAATTGTTTTTCCTGAACAGAAATGAGATTAAAAGGATGATACTTCAAGACCTTCGCCAAGATACCAACCTCTTCTTGACCTCGAAACATTTCTAAACGAATTCTTTAAAGACAAAATTATCCGAGCTATGCCGTCCACATTTATTTTACAGCCTTGCTGTATGTCAAGTATTCTCGTGTCGATTTTTTCCACGCTAAGGAATTTTAAGGGAAACATTTGAGACAAAGTTTTGCTATAAGTGAGCAATAAACCTCTCTATCAATCCATCAATACTGGTTTTATATATTAAGGCTGAGCCTGTATTTCCCATGCAATTCAATTCTGTTCATTCATTTATTAATGTTTAAAAAAAGACAGCAGGTTCTGAAAGGGGTTTTGGAGAAATTCTGTTCTGTAAGTAGTCTCTGCATTTACCTGGAACTGGAAACATTTTTACATCCCACAAAAACAACCCATCATCTTTAAATGT
Source organism: Oreonectes daqikongensis (assembly GCA_026939265.1). Classification (NCBI taxonomy): domain Eukaryota; kingdom Metazoa; phylum Chordata; class Actinopteri; order Cypriniformes; family Nemacheilidae; genus Oreonectes; species Oreonectes daqikongensis. The sequence goes on along the minus strand of JAOTQM010000598.1, from coordinate 16,155 downwards.
ATAGAACAGAAGTTAAATCTGCTCTTTCACAAGTCTCTGTAGTTTTAACTTCTATAGCAGGCGTTAGTTCCACAAAGACCTGTGGTCTCCTCTCTGGCTGTTACACCGGCGGACTTTTCCCACCAATTTATCCCGAGCAGGCGCACTGATCCGTCCTGCGGGCCTGTTCGGTTTCAACGTCACGGTCCCCTGCCAGAAAGAGGCCTGTGGTGATGGAGAACTCGACCGTGAGCTCTCAGCTGCCGAGCCGCCTCATGCACACGCCGCTACGCACTTAAAATCTTACTCACATCCGCGGGTTTCCAAGTTTCCATGAAATTGTGAGTTATGTCTCAAATGTCAGGTTTTTCCTTAAAGTTGGGAAGATTAAAGATGGCTGACTGAGTGAGTGAGGGAGAAACCAAAGCTGCGAAAAAAAATCACCTCTTGTGTTCAGTACACCAGAGCATCCAGGCCGGCAAATGAGTTGAGATGTTAATGAGAACTTTCAGTTCCCTGTAGATTTGATTTGTCAGCAGGGATGCAGGGTGGATTTGTTTTTGTTCCCACAGTAACACACGTAGTCTCTCTCTCTCTCTCTCTCTCTCTCTCTCTCTCTTTCTCTCTTTCAGATATATCCAGATGATGCTGGTCATGTGTGATCCTATACAGGTGAGTCAACCTGCAACTTAATAATGTCACATGTGAAGCAATAGTCAGACATCTTTAGGCTATAGACACATATGACAAAAGGTTCATCATCTGAAGGTTACAAGGTAATGAATTGAATTTATAAAAGCTTCAAAAAAATGTGGGATGATGATTTAAGGTCCGCAATCCATAGCTCAGACTTCATACTGATATAAAAGAGCATTCATAAAAATTGAATAAACTTAATAAAGTACATTGGTGGTAATGTCATCTAGATCCGTGTTTTTTCACTGGAGAAACTTTCATTGGAGAAGCCGAGCAAGAGAGAAAGAAACAGAACAGATAGTACAGACACAGTAGAGCGCTTCTGACGTGTGTGGTCGCTTGTCTGCAGGTGTTTGGCGTGGATGGGGTGAATTTCAGCGTGCACGTGGAGAACCAGACTCGTGCACGAGACGCCATGAGTCGACGACATCATCGGGTGTACCAGCTGTACAGCCGCACCAGCGGGAAACACGTCCAGGTGATTGAACGCAAGATCAGCGCTCGCGGAGAAGACGGAGACAAATATGGTAACGACACACACACTTCTCACTTTTCCCTATTTTTGCAAACACATATGAGAAAGACCACCCACAAATACACACACACACACACACACACACACACACTGGAAACAGGAAAGGTCTTCTGCTACTGCTGATACAGTGATTTATACAGAAAGATAGAACAAATAATCCTGGTGAATTCTTTTTCCTGACAACGTGAAAACCAGAGGGACTGTTTTTGAGTTTAGACTCATATATGCATATGCAAAAATTGCAAGTGTTTTAGCTTTCAAATGTGACGTTTGTGATAGCTGATTGAATAATAATGTAAAACAAAGGTAATAAAAATGTAAACACGATAAAAACGCCTTTCCCTTCTATCTTGTGCATGTTAAGTCAATAAAAATGTATATTACAGTATTTCATCTTGACATTAGTCTTGGGTTTGTTTGTTTTTGTACTTTCAATTATTGTCATTATAGATTATTGCATTGATTTTATTATATTACACCAGAAAGAATGTAGTACAATTGTATTGCATTAAAATAAATTAGTATGCCTCCGTATTGTATGATAAAAATCATTCAAAATTCATTCTTTCGTATTAAAGTACATACAGAAGATTATGCATTTAACAATAAAAAAAATTTTTAATAATGCAAAAATCCTAATAACCTTTAGATTTCAAGATCAAACTGCAATTTTTCTGCAAGACTGAATCTTGTTTACTCCTTCTGTATTGTGCAAATGTCAATTTTAAACCTTCAGCGCTCCAGAATTCATGACAGAGAGATAACAGGCGGTGTGAGCATAGATGTATTTACACAGCAAGCAAGGGATGTCTGGATGAGAAGAGATTGGAAGAGGACAAAGAGGTTATTGATCTCTGATGACCCCAGCGCTCATAAAGGTCACATAAAAGCCATGTCAGAGCTTTAACTCCCATATCCTGAAACACACACACACACACACACACACACACACACACACACACACACGCTGAATGTCCTTAAAAGAGGTTTACAGTCAGAGGTGTTCAGAATAGCATACATAGAAAAGCCAACCAAATGCATTGAACCAGAACACACAGCATGACAAAACTGTCCCATAATGTAAATTGCCCTTCATTTTGCAAAAATTATCTAAAATATTTTGTATTGCATAATACATTCCATTAACTCTTTCCCCTCCAGTGTTTTTCTGTTTTTTTTTTAAGTTGCCGAAAGCACAAGCATTTTTCATCATTTTCACAATATTTTCAAGGCCACTGGACATCAAAAACAATTAAGATATCAAGACAAGTTTTGTAAATTGTAGGGATCCGATGGATCCAACAACGGAAAATCTCATTAATGGTGGGGAAGGAGTTAAAAGTAGTGCTGTCAAACGATTAATCGCGATCCAGAATAAAAGTTTGGCATTTATAAAAACATACACATACATGCATATATTTAAGAAAAATATAAAAATTAATTCACATTTAAATATAATTTCAATCACTGGTAAATATAGATAAATACATCTAAATATTTCCTAAACATAAGTAGGCCTACATGTATGTGTTTGTGTGTACAATTACAAATTTAGTATGCACAGTACAGACATATATTATGTAAACACAAACTTTTATTCTGAATGCGATTAATCGTGTTTAATCCTTTGAAAACCTTAGTTAAAAGTATTATGAGGTCTCAAGTAGTAAACTTTTTATTCCGATCCTGTTGCCCAGTATCTGGGTTTTTGGTATCTGCCTCTATTTTAACTGCTATTTCTGTTCCAGTCAAATAAACAGGACGCTCACATCAAATCGGTTTAAAACTTACATCACAGCAAACCCAGAGCTCACGGTTATAATAAAGCAGAGCCGCCTGTTGTTGTCCTGTAGTAACGTCCGTCTGTCTTTCTGTCCGTCTCTTCACAAGCCCAGCTCGTAGTGGAGGCCGACACCTTCGGCAGCCAGGTGCGAATTCGAGGGAAGGAGACCAACTATTACCTGTGTATGAACCGCAGGGGGAAGCTTGTGGGCAAGGTGAACATTTCCCTGCTAATGTCTTCAGCCTTGTTTCTTCAGTGACCCGATGAAATGTTCTGATGAGCAGTTTCCTTTCTGTGTTGATGCATTTCCATAAGAAACAGGAAGGCAGTTTAGTCATCGTTTGCTACTTGGTCCTGCAAAAAAGTTGACATTGTTAACATTTATATTAAAGTAGACTAAAACAACCAACCCTTAAAGCTTGTAATGTTCTGTTTTGGATAGTTTAACTATATGACATTTATGGGCAAAGTAACATCTCTGTGTTCGTGTCTCTGTGTGTGCGTGACTTTGTTTTGCTCTCAGAAGGCCAGCAATCGCAATGCGGACTGCGTCTTCGTGGAGAAAGTTTTGGAAAACAACTACACCGCTCTCATGTCGGCGCGCTATGCGGGTTGGTACGTGGGCTTCACTAAAAGGGGTCGGCCACGCCGTGGCCCCCACACGCTTCCCAATCAGCAGGATGTTCACTTCATGAAACGCTTCCCACCCGGAGAGCAGCCGGACCTCACGCCATTCCGCTTCACGACCGTCAGCAAGAGGACCAAGAGAGTCCGAGCGGCACGGCCTCGCTAACGCCGGAACTCTTAAAATAAAGGACTCGAAATAAACAAAGAGACCATCCTACATCACAGCCCAGCAAAAGGACGCTGCTTACCCGAAGCAGGACTGCATGTGGTAGGACGGTCCCGCCTTAAGTTACTATCCGTGATAGCATTACTCCATATTCCACTGGGTTAAACCTCGTACAACCCTACTCATAAACACTAGCTGATTTACACCAGAGCTGTGGTTTACAACAGCTCATTTATGACATGGAGAAAACTAACCAAAGTCAACACAACGATACGGGCAGAGGAAGCATTAGACTGCTAATCCAGCCTGCGGCCCGCAACGGAGAAACCTTCCTCCCAACGCTAAACAAAACACAACCCACTGGCCTATAGACGCTGATCGTGTTGCAATTTTCCTAAGACAGGACTTCCAACCCTGGACGTCATCCCGCCTGATGGAGAGGAGCAGAAGCTGGAGAAGTCGTAAATGGACACAAATTGGAATAAGAGAGACAAAAATGAGAGAAAGTCGACTGCTGGAAGCTCCTCCTGCCTTACAGGAAACGTTCACTTTAAATATAAAATGCATGTCATCATTTACTCACTCTCGTGTCATCTGCTTTCTTTTGTGGAAAACAAAAGAAGGTTCATTGAGTAGTGGCCTAAAGTAATGCCGTGTATGGTACAAAATGGACAAAAAGCTCAAATTATCTGTATTTATTGGACAAAATGTTTTTTGCAAAAGGTAAGCATATCAGGGAAAGTTAGCTTTATTCAAATAAAAAAAGCATACAGAAAACATTTACTAAAAGATTCGTATTTTATTGACCCTCTCATATTTTTGACCATAGCAGTCATTCTCCTTGGTCTCGATAAGCTCGATGCATGTGTTGCGTATCATTTTTGTCATATATTTAAATATTATCAAAGCAAAGATGTCAAAAGTTGGACATCACTTTTGGCCACAACTCTTCATCTTACAAAAAAAAGCTTCAGTAGCCCCAAGAAAACCTTGAGAGGAATAGACAACAAAAGTTGTCAAGATACAAAAGTACAGAATGTTGTTTTTGCTTTATGATATTATTGTCAAAAGTGTCCCTTTTTACTGATAAAGCATCGCCAAAGAGGTCTGTGACGACACGAATGAGTAAATAATGAAAGTATTTTAATATCCGAGTGAAGTGTTTCTTTAAAGCTAATGAATGAATGGATGTAATGCTGTTTAAGTGTGTGTGTGTGTGTGCACGTGTGTAATTGCAAAGCATATTTTTGGTTACATGAAGACCACGGAGAATAGAATCACACAAAAGATGGCCATTACTGAGACGGATGGAATTTACTACAACTGGAATGACAAAGACAATAAGAAACCTCTCAAAAGCTGCACCAAATACTATCGACCAAAGACACGTGGTACCCAATGACAGTAAAACCATTGCACTGCTCCCATGAGAGAAGAGCGGGGGGGAAGGGGGGGTTGCCACGAAATGACACGAGGAGCAACGTTCCTTTTTGGATCCATGTGGAATGCTGCTACTGGAAAATCTAATGGAGAACCAAAGTCTTATACCAGCTCATTAAAGGGAAACCATTAAAAACCTTTTTTTCTAAATATAAATATATGAAAAATATATATAAAGATAAATGCTGACTAAGTGATATAACTTTGACTGCTACTTTCATGTTGTTACTATAAAAGAATTTCACTTATTTATTTTATCTCTGTGTATGGCAAAAATCTTTCCAAAGCCAATAAGCTCTAATGAAATGTGTCTGTGTTTCAAAACATACATGTGTTGCGAGTCATTTATTTATGTTTTGTAGATTTACATGCTTATCAACCATAATAGTGACATGAGATAAGTATTGCTTATATTATAAATAACAAACATGTACTGTTATATTCTTCCAAATAAAAGTGCTGAAAAGGTTCTTCACAGCAATGCCATAGATTAGAACCATTTTCGGTTCCACAAAGAACCATTCGGTCAAAGGTTCTATTAAAAAAAGCATCTCTTTCTTACGCTTTTATAACCTGAAGAACTTTTCAGCACAAAGAACCTTTTGTGAAACAGAAAGGTTTTTCGGATGTTAAAGGTTCTTTATGGAACATTTGATCTTTCCTGTAGCTCAGTGGTTAGACAACATGGCGCTAGCAACGGTAAGGTCAGGGGTTCGATCCCAGGGATTGTACATACTCTTGAATTTTTTTTATAGTATAACGGATAAAAGCTTTTGCCAAATGCATAAATGTAAATGTAAACAAAAAAGCACATTTATTTTTAAGAGCTTTCTTATCAGACGTGATTTTGACCACAAAATGTGATAACAAAATGGGTGAAAATAAACAGTAACACCATAAAAGGGGCCCAAACCAAAAGAATCTGCCAAATGCATAAATACAGCATACGTTATCTTTGTAAATGACCAAAAAAACCTAGCAAACACACAGAAACCTTCATAAAATATCCTTTACAATACTCTAGTTTCAGAGTGGAATGTTGTGCACAGGCTAGAGTCAAATCTTCCCCTGAAAATGTGAAAATCTATTTGAATTATCACCTTTCCAGGACTTTTACATATTAATGCTGTGAGGACACACACACATACACACAGAATATTTCCAGAAAATACAAACGCATCCATTTGAAGCTGCAATAAATGTGGCCTTGTTAGTTATGACTAAAGCAGTGAACTCCACACACACACACACACACACACACACACACACACACACACACACACACACACACACACACACACACACACACACACACACACACACACACACACACACACACACACACACACTACTGTCACCAACAACCTGAAAATCCCAGCAGTCTCTGCCCAGCTGAGTCAGCGGGAAACATGGAGGATCCAGAGAGAAACAGAGCGTTCTGAGAAGCGATGGAAAGATTTGCCGGCCAAACCCAGAGGAAGGTGTCTGGTGCTGCTGGAGGGGGAAAGAATGCAAAATATGTGCGTGAGAACACAGGGGTGACCCGAGACCTGCAGGAATTATGGGAAAAAAACACATCCCAGCGACCCACAGGAAACACACACGCCCTCCGTCTCACACACACACGTCATGCTCACACACACTCGGAGGTCATGTACACACATATTTATACACACCCTGCGTATGACACACTGAATTCGTCTTGATACACGCAACCAGATGGATGTACAGCATCACATATATTTCTGGAAAGTGTGTATACATGTTCTTTTTGTGTGTGAAATAGGACATGGACCTTCACCAAACATTGTAACGTGCAGCCGCAAATATTCACTAGAAGGCCACTAAAACCAGAGTGTGTAGATTGAATCCAGGTCATACTGCTCTGAAGAGAACCATAACTTTCAACACACACATGATTCAGCCCAACAAACCACAACGGCAGCCAGACCCACAATGTAAAACAACGAGCGGCGTTAAACATTAAGAGCTTCTCTTTTCTCTCCCCAACACCACGAACAAATGACTCCTGACACGCAGACTCTTTACAATCCATAAAGACATAACGCTCAAACTCTCCAGAGACACATGGCATTTCTGAAGATCTATGGTTGAAATGGGCCGAATCGGTTTGCACAACTCAACATTCCCAGACAAACATTCGAACGTTGGCTGTAAAACGCAGAGCCGGCGAGCCAGACGAATTGTTTGAAATGGGGGAGAGGAACTCTGGTGCGCCAGGAACCGCTAACAGGTGCAGCGTGGCAGGCCGTCGTTGTTAGTGTTTGTTTGGGAATGCTGGGGAAGACGGTTTATGACAGACACTGAGAGGATTTCTCATTGGTTTGTCGTGCATTTTTCCAATCCAATCTGAACAGAGTTACATTTATACGAGACACGTGTAAACACGCGGTTTTGCCAAGGAAAAGCCATTGAGGGGGGTTGGCAGGGGGACTGAAGCGTTGAATGTGGTGGTCAGGAGATGCAGCGAGCGTAAAGTGTTTTATCCAACAGGACATTTTCCTGGATCAACATGCATGCTGGCCATGGAACAACATTTCTATTGGTCGAGCAGATTTCGGGGATTGGGTATGGGTTAGGTGGGCTTCGCAAGAGTTTGACTATTGGAGTGAAGTCTGTTTCACTTTGCAGATTACCTTGGAGAGAGAATCACATATATACTCTAAAATAAACGGTGTGTTTCAACCCATGGTTGGGTTAAATATGTACAAATCCAACCTTTGGGTTAAATCAAACCTTTAAACTCACAGATCTCTCAAATGTGATCAGTCAGTCACACTTCGTGTCAGACAAATCGTGACAGTTTTGTGTGTAATATGTAAAGTCATATATGGTTGCCAACCTGAGATAAATATCAGGTGAGGTTTAGGGCTGAGATACAAATGTAAAATTCTTTCATTATTTATTCACTCTCACGTCATCCCAAACCTCCAAACAACGATGGAATCTATTGACTTTTATTGTGTAGACACAAAACAACTGAGACATTTCTCCAAAGATCTTCTTTTGTGTACATTTACATTTATGCATTTGGCAGACGCTTTTATCCCAAGCGACTTACATTACATTGTTCTATACATTTGTACATTTTGTATAGTAAGCAAGTGGGGGTTAGGTGTCTTGCTCAAGGGCACCTCAGCCGTTACCCGCCAGACCTGAGAATCAAACCAGCAACCTTCTGGTCATGAATCCAACTCTCTAACCACTGGACCACAACTGCCTACATTCACATGCTTTATAAGGTCAACATGAATTAACACTCACAATCCATTTTAATGTTGCAATGTGATATATGCAGGGTAAAGGATGGGGCCCGATTTCATCCATCACAAATTTAGAGATAAAGGTGCAAGCAACACCAATATTACGTATTCGATTCCCAGGCAAACACAAACTGAGATCTAAAATCACCGTAGGATAATTGTCTGCAAAAATGTGAAAGTTGGTGTTAGATTCCAGAATTGATTCAGTCTTGAATGTTGATTTGCAGTGCATTATGGGTGATTTTTTCTCCCTTCTGTAAGGCCAGCAGTAGCACCTGTTGGTTGAAAGTTGGTGGCATGAGTCAAACAAAAATTACTTTTAGCAAGATACATATACACAAAAGATAACAGGCAGTTGTTGCTTTGGATTAAGGTGAACTAATGAAACGTTTAGAATAAACATGTACAAAAAAGCAAAGTCATGTGGACTGATCTACATAAGGACACAAGATCTCTGATAATAAAATGAGCTCAGTTTCAAGTTTCAACACTAGCGGCTTCACTTTAATGAAGTAGAAGCTGTCAGGTATCATCACACAAATCAAGACAAGACAGAAGCTCTTTCAGAATAATCCACAGCCCACGGCACTCTGCCATCCTTATTATTTCATCAATCAAACACTTGAACTGGCAGCGGCGTTCAGGCTTGTCCTGATCCGGATGAACTTGGGTCAATACACAATAGCATATGGACCGCCTGCGCCACCTTGTGCTCAGTTCAAGAGGAGCCCAGGAGACTGTAATGGACACCAAAAATTAATTTGGCATATTACTGATAAAACTGGACATACATTTAATTTAGGTCCTCATACATCCACAAGAGTGTTACTCTATCCTGTTGACATTATAAAAAACAAGACTCAATAGCGAAGTTTCATTCAATGCAAAAAATATACCTGAAAACACAAGACAAGATGTCAAGACTTGAAGGCCCATCAAGATTTTCCTTAAAGCTGAAAGAGAAACAGATCACAGACGAAAACGTGCAAGCCTCCCACACAACCAATTCATCCACCACTCCACATGATCAAGTACTTTATTCACAATATTTTTCTTAAAAAACTCTTTTAATATACAACACAATCTGACAAGACAACTAGTCGGCCCTCAATGAGCAGGCAGGCAGAGAGAGAGAAACAGACTAGACACTGAGTGGCAAACAACCGTAATAAAGAGATGAAGTCAAGATAACTAAAAATCTTAAAAATGAGAGACAGAAGGAAAAGAGGCGTCCAGCCGAGCCTCACATGCATGCCGACCTCCGGTCCACACATCCATCCTGAATAAACCCGCGTGTCCGTGATCCTAAAGGAGAGGTGCGCTGAGAAAACATCCGAACGGCGGAGAGGCAACGAGCGCTCTCCTAACTTTCAATTCATTTGTTTTCATCTGCAGAGTGTCTTTCTCTCCCAACAGTCTCAAAGTCTTTTGTGTCTCACTTCCATCCGTGTACCCATCCGTCAAACGTACGTCACTGTCAGAAGACCGGGCTCTCCGAAGCGTTGCGATCTTCTTGTAGATATGAGCCATCAGTGTAGAGCTTCCCCACAAGATTATTCTGGTTATCTGAACAGCAATAAAATACAGATACTGTTTCAAGCTGAAAAACTTGTGTGTGTGTGTGTGTGTGTGTGTGTCATGTTCCCACTACGCAAAAGCAGAACGGTGCTTCGTTTCAAACTTCGCAAGTGTTTCATGTAGCGCTTCGGAGTCTTTAGTGTGTTTTGTTTTGCAAAGCGTGAATACGTGAGAGTTTGTGTGTGTGTGTGTGTTTTTAAGAGTTTATAGCCAGTCAGAGAAGAGGCGGCGACCATTCGATATCATTCCTTGACAGACACGGCCAGGAACCAATCAGCTCTCCCAGGATACACTAGCACATAGAAGAGGCACCTGAAAGAGAGTGTGTTATTGAACAAAAACTACTGAAGAAATCATATCTAATGGAATTGCAACGAAAAATTAACAAGCTTATATAATATAACACAAAATTACCAAAAAATCGTGTGCGTGTACCTGCTATCTAGAGATGTATGTATAGGTTCGTGAGGGCGATCGTCCGTCTGGCTGTCCATTGGTGGAAACATTCAGGAAGTCCCATATAAGGATTGTGTCATCATGGGAACTGCTAATAATTTGGAACTCATCAAACTGCAGACGGAACACACGCCCAGAATGCTCCTGCAGGAGGAAACCATGACAACACACACTTTAAAGAGCCACACACACACTCAAACATGTGCTACATCCCATTCTCCAACTTGTACTACAGCATCAAAGTATACTAATGTTGGAAAAGTATATACATTTAGCAAGTTTCAGTTATTATATAATGTTTACCATACAGCTAAATGTATTAATGTAGCATCACGTATTTGTTAATTCAGGGTAGCCTCACTAAGCTCCTTCCTTCTCGAAAGAACTGGAACGTCATATTAGGAACATCGTTCTGGCACGGTATAATAATATTAATTTGAAACACTTTTTAGGATAGATAGTATGCAACAAAATGCTGATGGGGAGAAACAGATTACCTTTAAGGAGCAATTCCACCCAAAATAAAAATAATCATTTACTCACTTTTGAGTTGTTCCAAATCTGTATAAATGTCTTTGTTCTGATGAACACAGAGAAAGATATTTGGACAAATGCTTGTAACCAAACAGTTCTTGGCCAACATTGACTACCATGGTAAAAAAAATTACAATGGTAGTCAAAAGTGCCCCAGAACTCCTACATTCTTCAAAATATCTTCTTTGGGGTTCAACCGAATAAAGGAATTTATAAAGCAATTATCCTACTATGGTAGGAAAACACAACAAAGAAACGTATACAGATTTGAAACTTCGAGTTTGAGTAAACGAAGAAAGAGGTTTCATTTTTGGGTGAACTGTTCTTTAATTTTAATGAACTATTTTCAAAATAATGCTTTTAGATTTAAAGATACATACTGACACCCTAATTGTTTTGATGCATAATACCTACAGGTTAATAAAATCTTTTTAAACACACCAACGCTTTCAATAATTACATCGCAACGCCCCCGTGTGGCAGCTCATGGTATCATCTGAGAAACTAAGAATTATTATAATTTACATTTAATTTCAAAGCAATTCTAGGGAAAATGTATGTTTCTACATTACAAACCCTTAATGTTTACAAATGTACAGTTCAAATTATGCAGTGTGCTAATGTCACATGTGACCCTGGACAACAAAATCAAATTAATCTAAAAGCTGAATAAATAAGCTTTCTATTGATGTATGGTTTGTTAGGATAAGACAATATTTGGTCGAGATACAACTATTTAAAACTCCGGAATCTGAGGGTGCAAAAAAATGAAAACATTGGGAAAATCGCCTTTAAAGTTACATTTACGCATTTGGCAGACGCTTTTATCCAAAGCGACTGACATTACATTGTACTATACATTTGTACATTTTGTATAGTAAGCAAGTGGGGGTTAGGTGTCTTGCTCAAGGGCACCTCAGCCGTTACCCGCCAGACCTGAGAATCGAACCAGCAACCTTCTGATCATGAGTCCAACTCTCTAACCACTGGGCCACGACTGCCCACACTAGTTGTTCATAAGAGGCGCTGTAGCAGGGAGCTGCTAAGATGTTTAAATGCTCTTTATTGGCTTACTGCTGTAATGACGGCGTGGAGAATACATGAACCTGAAAGCTGAAATTATAACCTTTACACAGATACCAAACATGAGTGAGTAATTCTCAAAGAGCGGCAGCAGGGAGTGAAGTTTGTAGACGTGTTTGCGACCATTTTTGTTCGCGATTTTGCTGCATCCACTCACTTTTTAAAAAAATATATTTACGGTAGGAAATTTACAAAATATCTTCATGGAACATTATCTTTACTTTAAATCCTATAGATTTTTGGCATTAAAGAAACATCGATCATTTTGACCCATACACTATATTTTTGGCAACTACTACAAATGTTCTTGAGCTACTTAAGACCAGGGTCACATATATGGATTTAACAGAAGAGAGCATGTTAAAGCAACATGCATTTCCTCAAACTGCAGTAATATGAACAGATAAAATCATATACTCAGCTGTTTTATAAAATAACAGACACTACACATTACATTCACTCACCACAAGTGTGCGCAGACACAGTGTACTGGCGGGGGCTCGAGGATCCAGCGCGGCCTGCAAATCCCAAACTTTAATTTTCCTGCAGAGAGAGACAGACAAAGAGAGCTTTGGGTGTAAGATAATAAACAGGTTGTCAGAAGAACTGCATGTAAAAGACAGATGGTGCTGTGACTGTGTGTGTATGTACCCATCATATGCTCCGCTCACAATCCTCTTGTTGTCGAATCTGATGCATCGGACGAGCTCCTCGTGACCCTCCAAAACACGCAGACAAGCACCGCACTCAATGTCCCACAACCTACAAACACACAACACGCGCACGCATGCACACGAGTCAGGTTTGATGTAAAAACTAAAAATATATCAAGAACTGCTGTATGTTATTTATACGTGCACGTGAAACATGGAGATGTGAGAATACAGCCTGGCCATTTCATACATTTGTTTTGCACCGATGTCAGACTTAATCATGTCTTATGAATAATCGTATCTTTATCTAGTTCCAAATACAAAGAGAAAGCAATCAAATCTAATGAAGTACTTTTACAGCAAACGCTTTTATCCAAATGGACTTAAAGTGCATTCAAAGTGTTAACATCATCATTCCATGTATTCCCTCATAATCGAATTCATGACCCATGCAGATCTCTACATGGAAATAATATCTCTCACCTGATAGTGTTGTCTGAAGATCCACTGACCACCAGTCTGTCTCTGTACTGAAGGCAGGCGATGCCGCGCTTGTGACCGTTAAGAGTCCGTACAAACTCACACGTGCTTGTGCTCCATACCTGCGCACACACACGGTCTCTTTACCTACGACTTCAACATGCTACAGCTACATATCAGCCACCGCGCACTCACTTTAATGGTTCTGTCTCCGGACGCAGAGACGATGTATTTGTCGTCAAAGTCCACCACGTTGACAGCGGCGCGGTGACCCACGAGCACCCGGCGCAGGCTGATGTCCGTGGCAGACGCCATGTCCCAGACGGCAATGGAGCGATCTTTAGAACACGTGACCATCAGCCCGTTACAGAAGCGCAGGTGCAGAACCGCCTCATTGTGATGGATCAGAGTGTTGAGAACCTCACCAGAAGAAACATCCCAAACCCTGAGTCACAGAGAGAGACCAAAAGAACAAGCAACAGTTATTTTGACTTTATTCTTATATTTCTTGCATGAAACATTTTGAATGTCTCTGACAAAATAAAAGAAACCGAGAGCACGCAGCAGTATAATTTTTTATATTGTTGTGCTGTGAACAGCATCTGTTGTTTGTGTGAAACTGCTGTATATTATTATAATCAAAGCAACAGACTGTTTTAACAGTTGCATGCGAAACATACAGACGCTGTAAATAAAAGTTCAGTTCATCGGGTTCCTGCACAAGCTCGACACAGCTTTAAACATCATTGCATTACAAAGCTTTCTTCCGTATGCACTCGACACTGTGAGTGATGCAGATGTGATTTATGTGCGTCCTCTGAAACATCTGATCTCTCACAGGTGAGCGAGAGAGACACACAGACACTGGAGAAGCTGACTGAGGCTGACCGGATCTTTGAACAGTTGCTAGGTACGTGAGGTCAGTTTTTCCATGGAGAGATGCAGAGTGTGCTAACGGTTTCTGAAGAAAAGTCTGTTATCTACATACACACAGACGTTCCAGGGTTACAGAATAAACCAGACGGCATGTTTAAGTGTGTGTGTACCTGACAGTAGAATCAGAGGAGCCCGTCACTATGACTCTGTCATCGTACTGCAGACACAAAACTGATCCAGTGTGACCTGTCAGAACCTTCAAACACTCCAGACTCTGTTTATCCCAGATCTGAAAGACAATGAGACAGACAGACAGAGTCAAATATTAAAGCAAACAGACAACAAGGAAAACAGATAGACAGACAGAGAAGCAGAGAGTTAGAGATAGAGACAGATAACCAACAGACAGAGATGACATCAGACAGTTAGATAGACAGATACTTTGATGGAGTTGTCTCGCAGGCCGCTGATAATCTTTTCGTCATCATACTGAAGGCAGTAAACTCCTTTACTGTTCTCTGAACGGCACTGAATCCTCTGAAGATTGTGACGTCCACAACGCCAGTTCGCTTCAATCGTCTGAAGAGACGCAAGAAGAAAAAAGAAAGGGAACAATATCATGGTGAGATGAGGGTGCAACCCAATGAATGAATGAATGTATAAATTAATAGAATCAAACCTCGATGTCCTGAATGATTTTGGGATAGAGTGAATGGTAGTATGAATTGGGCGGGACTTCGTTTGTTCGGTTCTTAAATAAATATTTCTCCCTGTGGGCAAAACAATGAAAACTGAGTATAACAGATATAACATTTAGAAAAATGGGATTAAAAGTGTGGATTTTAAACATGAAACAATGATGGTTATGATTTATTTGAGATTTGGGACATAAACTGATCCAGTGTCCACCAACCTCCACTCTGATACACGGTGTGTGTGTGTGTGTGTGTGTGTGTTCACCACTGATGTCGCTCTGACAGGCCTTTCCACAGGGGGTCTGTGCGGACCATCCTCTCGATGAGTTTCTTCCACAGCATCCCATCTGAGATGACCCTCTGCCATTCTCTACAGACCAGCTCAGCAGAACACAAAGAACGAGCGTCCAGGAACGACAAGATGTTCTCAGCTATGTGATCCAGACCCTGAGCTAGAGAGAGAGAGAGGAAGGGTTTCAGATTTAGAAAGCACCCCACACACCCCAGTTCATTACTGTGGTATCATCGATTTCAAATGACTCATTGACAGTCTGTCATAAATGGCTCTTTAAATGCATGCATACACCAGGAGGTGCACAGTAAAAGCATGTAGTGAACTTATATTTACTATAGTGTGCTGTAGTGTTTTTGTGGTGTGTGCTTGATACCTGGCAGCGCTGTGATGAAGTCTCTCTGTAACATAGGTTTAAGGTATGAGTTTATATGGCCGTGTTGGTAATGACACATTCGCGAGATCAGACGCTCCACAAACTCCACCTGATCAGATTCTGACCACTGATCGAACAGCTGGATGCACAGTTCTTTCTCCTTTTCGAAGTTTCCTTGAGATAACCTCTTCCTCGAACCCGGCACCGAACCGTTCCCTAACTGGAGCAACAACACGAAAGACTCGAATAAGTCTCGAAACTGTTTGGTTTGCAGCATTCTGTCCCATCTACCTTCTTTTAAAATAAACATCATTAATCAGATTTCACTGAAATGCTTGCTACGAACTTTGTAGATCAATCTAAAATTAATTGAGAAAGATTTCATAAGTCAATGCTTTCTCCACTTATACAGATCACATACAATCAATTGAAAAATCTTGAAAAGCAACAACATGCATGCAAAAATTCCCACGCAACATCATGCGTATGATATAAACATGCAGTAAAGGAGCATCACATGACACAAGGGTAGATGTCACACACACACACACCTTGTATACTGATGTCTTCTTCTGCAGGACTTCATCCGTGTTTGTTTGTGACTCCATCGTTGTCATGTTCT